>JAPZDX010000001.1:29759906-29771572 GCA_029783625.1 Naso annulatus | reverse complement strand
AGCTTCAATTGATGGTGTGAAATGTTGCGGTCTTGACATTTTCATAGAAAAATTTTCCACCGACGTGAGACCAATCTGTTCCGGTTTGTACAACCAATTAGAAAATTTTAACGAAAAATCAAATTTGGTGAGAAACTGAAAAGTTCGCTCCCAGCTGTGACCAAAAATGAGCAGGTCTACCTTGACCTGAAGTGGGAACACGGTGGGTGAGACAAAGTCTACATTGTGCAACCCTGTGTTGACCCTTCATTACGATGGTCCCCTTTAAAATGGGTGGAAAAAAATGGACTATTTCGCTAAATAAGTTCCTGGAATCCTGACTGTAACTCATTCAAGCACCAGAAAACACTATAAAAAACATTCAAAGCTGTGATGCAAGATTAATGTTCTTAATTTTGCAGGCGCACCACAACCTCTCGGCCTCTGAACTCCTGCGTAATGTCACATTTTCTTCATATATGGGATCATCAAACTGAAGCTGCATTTAACAGCCTGCTTCAAAATCATCTCTCCACCCACCTGCAGGCATTTGATGCGATGTGCTAGCGCGGTGGTGTTGGTGCAGCCCTTGCTGCGTGTGGCGTTGATGTAGCACTTGATGGCGTCGTGCGGCTGGTTGCAGGACTCATACAGCGTGCCCAGATCCATCCAGGCAGCGGCGTGGCTGTGGTCCAGCTGCACGGCGCAGATGTAGGCCTGCAGAGCGTCCATGGGCTGGTTCTGCTGCTGGTACAACACCCTGGACAAGGGGAGAGGTGAGGGGAGAGAAAATGGGATCAGGAAGAAGCAGCATCACTCCAAAACGTCCGTTCAGAAGCCATCAGGTGACAGCAGTGGCTTATTATTTCCTGAAACCAGTGCCTCTTACCCTATAGAGCACCAGGTATCCGCACTGGCCTCTGATTTGTCTATGGATTGCCGATAGGAGATGAAGGCGTCCTGGACCTTCCCAATACTAGAGTAGCACCTGCAGGAGACACAGAAAACAAATAAAAACAAATACATAAAATGTGTCCAAAAACCAGTAAGTAAAAAGCTTTTTTCGACACATGTTCTTCATACTTTTCCAGACTGAAGTGGCATAAATATTTAGGATAGCAGCTCTGTTTGCAATTTCAGTCCTGCTGGGGTTATTTCAAGGACTTTTAAGTACTTCTCAAGAGCATTACCAAAAGGAACTTTGGGAAAAAGAACTAGGGCTATCAACTGATTAATATATTTAATCGCGATTAATCGCAAGATTGCCCATAGTTAACTCGTGATTAATCGCAATTTTATCAGTTTTAAATCAGTTCTAAAGTTCCTTAAAGGGATGTTTTTAGTTTTTTAGTTTGCAAATGCATGTTTATTAATATTGTCTCTGTTAACGATCCAGCGTGGTCTGACTTTGGCAAAAGGGGGGAGAAACTAAAAAGAAAAGGCATGAAATTCTCAACTTTTCAAAGCCTATCAGGACTTTAAGTCATTTTCCACACTTTGCAGATCAGAGCAGGGTCGTGTAAACAGGCAAATTGGAACAATATCCGTGAAATTTCCACAGTTACTCCATCACACAGAGGAAATTCCAGGAGAAAAATATCGATTTCACAACTTCCTTGTTTATATTTCCCAAGCACTGCAAATATGCCACGATAGTTTGCTTTGCGTTGCTAAATTTGTACCGGAACAGTCAAAATAACACCATTCAAGAAATCTCAGATACTCAGATATAATCCAGACACTTCAGATTCCCGACGAAGCTTAATTTTGTCTTCTATGGCTGCCAGCTGTGCATGACGTACCTGCCAAGGAAGTACCAGGACTGTCCAGAGTTGGGGTCGGCCTCCAGAGATTTCTGCAGACACTGGATGGCATAGCTGTCCCTGCTGGCTCTGTCCCCGAGCTGTTCCACTGTGTGATGCATCCAGCCTGGAAAAACGCCACATTCACGGTTCATTCACCGTATCTCCCAGACAGAGACACGTTTTCAAGTGCAGTTCTGAGCACAAAAACCAAACATGTAGCAACAATAACAGGGCTGGGTACTGTCAAGAATTGCACAATTCAATTCAATTTTGATTATTTGGTCACAATTCAATCTGATTCTGCTCCAACATGCTTTGATAGTGATTCAGTAATATGCAGAGATGACAGAAACACCCAGATAATTCATTTAGCGCCCTATGATATCTGTTAAATAACAGAGTGTGCATTATGTGTACTGGTTTAGAACAAACTGACCCCAAAATGTCAAACAGCAGACACTGTTTGGTCCAGTAGGGCCTCCGTACAACATGAATCACACTACAGCGGCGCCCACAATAACCACACAGGAGCGGGGCTTCAGTACAAAGGAAATAATTGATTTCACAATTTTCTTTATCAGTATTGACTTGGGGAAAAAATGTCTGGATGATCAATTTTGATGATTTTTTTTGTGTGTGTGGGGAAGGCTTTGCATAGGAATTTACATTTTCATTTTCTAAGATTCAAAACTGATTCCCAAATTAAAAAAAAAAAAAAAAGATATCTAATCACCATAAATATACATATAATCAATATAAATCAATATAAATGATGAATATCTTAGACGGTCACTGACAGATAAACTTGATACAACTTGAACTTGTTTTTGAATTTACAGAGATTTTAGAAACAGTTAAAACTTTTTTTTGTCAGCAAGTTTTTATTTGTGTAAGTTTGGCATAAATAATTGTTAACTTTTGTCTAAGGTTTGTCTTTGTGTGTTTACATTTTAGCAGTTTACAGTTTAATATGTTAAAAAAAAAAATCCATAATTTTATAAGACTTTACTCTGCTTTCATGCCATAATTTGCCACTCTGTCTTGCAAAACAGACTGAAGTAGATTTTGAAATCAAACCCCCTTTATACTTAATCAAGAACTGATTTTGAATTGGACATCATTTTGAATCGAAAACCTAGTTTGACCCCAATTGTGGCCCCAAGAACCGAAATCGAATAAAATCAAGAGATACTGAAAGATTCACACCCCTATAAACTATGAAACTGTCTTACGTGGGAAAAGATGACATGATAGTTAAATGTTTATTTTACTAAAAAAAGAAAAGAAACTCTAACTTTCTTTCCCTTTAAACGTTTCTCAGTGTGTATTTGCTTTAAGTGAGCAGCAGTGTTGGGGTGAATGAAATGTGGCTGACAAAGTAAAACTGAAGCTCCAAGAGCCAGAAAGGAACTGAAGAGTGGGGTGATACCCGGGTTAACATCTGTAACACCACAATGATGGGCATGATGCTTGGTTTGTTAGGGGTGTGTACATGGTATGCAGAAATGGTGATAAGGATCCAGATGACATTTTCACAGCCAGCCTACTATAGTGAGCATTTCCTTGCATTCAAATGGGGAAGGAAGGAAACAAAGGAGCGGATGTGTGCAGGATACTGCAGATCAGTTTGGAGGAGGAAAGAGCCACTGGAAACACAGATTGTGAGTCCACATAAACTCTAAATCTGGTCATGTTTCCATTCATAATTAGCCCGTCACAACTACAGAGCATCTAACGGCTCCATTGCAATACACAGTTTAGAGGATCTGATTGTGATCTCTTTTGTGAAGCAGCACATTAGGGACATGGTGTTCTGTTCTTCTCATTATAGCAAACAGTGCAGTAAATGAGTTATTCTGAAAATAGAAGAGGTCCACGAGAGCAGACTGATCATGGGTGGTGAAAAACGGGGACACCAAACTTGCCACAATGCCACAGGGGATGGCAATATATCTTCCGAAGTTAACAGCATCGGCAAAATCTATAATTATCATGCAGCAGAGCCACTGGTGCCATTAGCTCAGAGTTAAATGGAGCTGAAGTGACTGAATTTAGAGTTCACTCATTCCCAAATCTCCTGCGGCTGTCAGAGGGTAGCGGTACCTGTTGGGTTGGTTCTCCTGGACAAAAGGATAGCATGTGATGAGGTAGCTGGGTATGGGAGTAGTTTCCACCCCTCCGTTGCCTCCTCCTATACCTCCACCCCCTCCTCCTCCTCCACCTGGCTCTCCAGAAAGACTCATGCTGATGAGGGATCCTTCAAGACCTTTCTTTTGTGGGATGAACGGTTCCACCTCGGCTGAAAGCTTCACATCCTGCACAAAAACAAATCAACAGCCATTAAAGGAGAAGTTAGTTTTTTTTTTCACATTGAGCCTTATAATAAGTCATTGGAGTCATCGCTGATGTCACCGCTAGCCGATAACAAACAAATGGAGGGTTTAGGGGCATTTCAATAGCTTCAACAATCCGTCGAAAAAGGTTGTTTTAAAAGACAAGTATTTCACAGATTGTTTAGTGTTGTCCTCTAATGTTCTGCCACTAAAACACAAAGTTGATCAGTGGCTAATATTTTCCTAAAGCAGCTTAGTCTCGTAACCTGAGAGAACACCACTAAACAATCAGCGATTGTCTCGTCTTTTAAAACAACCCTTTTCAACGGATTGTCGAAGTTCTTGATATGCCCCCAAAACTCTGTTGTTTCCAGATAGCGATGACGTCAGTAATGAGCTCCAGCTCTTGGGGCTGCATCGTTCATCATAATAATGCTGTAAAACATTGTACATGATCATAAATATCCTTATTATAAGGCTTAATGTGCAAAAAACCAAACTTCTCCTTTAATGTCACACAGGAGCAACAGCAGCCAATTTATACAATAACTACATGACGAAACGAAGTTGCTCCAGTGAGTTACCACATCTCCACTTGTGTCTTATCAGGCCCGCTGACTGCTTCTCTGTAAAGGGTCAAGGGAAAAGGGATCATATTATTTTATTATTGTTACTGCCATTCAACGCCTTTAAAATGGGATAGTTGCTGGGTGGAAGCAGCAATCCCTATTAACACAGTGACAAAAACTTTGCAGCGTTTCTCCATAATGTGACTTTACTGTTTGGGTATGACATGTCATTTGTTAAACTCTTTCTCTATGGATTAAAGTTTAAAAGACTACGGACACAACGTGTCAACATAAACTCTCAACACACGGTAAAAACTTCAATTGTATCAGGGGATCTAAGGTATTTGCGTTATCACAGCTGAGCACTAACCACATTTCCTCATACTGTTTCAGCTGGATCACAGTATTGTGTATCTAGAGCCATCAATAAAAAGGGTACAGGCTTAAATACAAGAACATAAAACCTTTCCAAGACTTCAAGGATGACGTAACGCATAAGTTCCAAAGAACCAAAGCTAAGTTCATGTCAAAAAAGAGCTGCGCCATTTTTCACGCTCACTTTCTCATGTGACTGAGAAACCTGCAGCTGGATAAACAGATGTGATGAATATAAGCACTGACTGACCAGCTTCTTGTTAACATGCTTTTCAAAAGAGGTGCAAAAAATATTGCTTAAGGGATATTTTATATTATTTCCTCCTGAGACTCATTACTGATACTCTACTGATAATGATACTTTTGATACATTGTTGATAACCCAAATGTTCTCTCTCTGCCAGTTTGACTATTTTACCATGAAATAATAGCACATGTGGACATGAATGAGCTGCAGTCAGTATGTAGTTACAGAGAAAGTTCACTAAAACTCTGTGAACTTTCTTGTACATTGTTTCATCTTAGTTTCTGAAGTCTGTGAACAGTTTTTCTTCTTCAGTTACTCAGATATTGTGACGTTTCATTGATGATTTTCTTGTAATGTTTTAAGCTTCTCAGATTTGTTCTATTGTGACATCATTGCCATCATGGGAGACATATGGTGATTAGTATCGCACAGTGAGGTTCTCTTTTACCCCTTTTCCTGTTTACCTGTTTACCTGCCAAGATCAGGCTTCTTTGTGCAATAGGAATGGGTAAACCTGCCATTTACACCCGGGTCAACTGACTCTGCAGTAGACGCAGGTTCTTCTTACCTCACCTCACCTCGGCTTGGCTCAGCTGTTAATGCAAATGCAAGACCTGGGTGAACGCGCTAAATTCTGACATACTTCCCAGTGCCTTTCTTTTTCTTCATCTGGTACGTTGTGTCAGCCAGACGCAGCACAGCATTTCAATTTTTGATGGACTTTACTGTTACAGAAGTTACCACCAATGGACACGGAGCCTAAACTGATTTCTGCCTGACTTGTGTTTCTATAAGCAGAACGATTCTGTTGAGACAAACTTAAATTAACAGTGCAGTGCATCGCTCTCTCTCTCATTGTAAGTCAATCTAGCTCACCCAGCACACTGCTCTCTCTCCCTGCAAACAATTTAAACAAATACTAATCCAGCAGATCATCAACATAGAGCGATCGCTCTGTAGCCGTGGACATTAGGGTGCAGTGTGCACAGGTTATTTTGTGACAACAGTTTATAGCACTCATGAGTCATATTCCACTCTGCAGTCATTTACATTATTGTCTTATTGTCAGTCTGACATATTTTATCACATCGCTTCTACTCAGACATAAAGACGATTTGAGAACCTCCACTTTCTTACAGGCTGTGAGTGAAAAGAACATACTGTGGAGTGTTTCCACCCAGATCCAACTTCTGCAAAACATGGCACCCTGATTAATTTCTGCGTTTGTCATTAATCATATTTAATATTAAAATTGATAGGCATTTGTCTCACGCATCACAATGATGTTTCCACACACAAAACAGCGCACCCTCCTATTCAAATATGATGCTTCACATAAAATTCACAGACGTAATGCCTTGCCTGCAGTAAGTGGGAATGGGGTCAATAGACGAATTTTAGCAGGTTGGCTCGTGTTTAAAAAACTCGTGTAGACCCGCTAATTTTGGAGGAAAAGCAGCATTAGTTTGTTTTTGGAGGAGTTTTAATTCTACAAATGCTATCATATGCCATCTTATGGTACAGTGAAGTTGGGCTTTGAGGCCTTGGTGTCATGTTGTTCAATGCCCTCAAAATCTTTTAGACACGATGCCCTTCAAAAGCACCAAGGAGCAAACACCAAATTTAACCTTGTTCTGAGAAATGTACTGTAGGTTATCACACCAAAGTGAGAACTAAATTAAATAGCTCTCATTTTCTAATCAGTTGTAAACTCAAAAAACAAAGTGATGAAGAACAAGGAAGCTGAGCTGAGTTGGAAAGGAGTGACAGGCAACCAGAAGACGACTGATTCCTCCATCTGCATTACTTTTCAGGCAGCAAAGAGGTTTAGTAAATTCAGACAAAACAATTAAGAAATTCTGTCAAAAACCTGTGACATATTCATAGCAGGCGAAAGCACAATAATGCACTGAGTCGAGGTCTTCTTCTTCTTGTCAGTCTGGTTTTATGGGTGTAAACATTTATGGCCTGGACACAAAACCAACAGTCAGGTTGTAGGAAATAATAAAGCAAGCCACAGAAAGGCCAAATATTGAAGGTTCAGGACACTGAACTGAAAGACAAAATTATTTCTTAGCTCAAACAGCCCCTTAAAACAATTTATTAGGGAAAGCAGATGCACACCTTCAAATGGAAGATATATGTGTATATATATATAATTGTGTCTATACTACGTGTATACTACATGGGCCTGGGTATTAGCAAGGACTTCACAATATGATACGCATCACGATACCTGGCTCATGATACAATACAGATATCATGAAAATAAATATGGCAATATATTGCAGTATCGTATTTTTAGCACAGCCCTAAAACACTTTTAAACATAGTAATCCTCATTTTAAAGACATATTATATTAACAAATCATCTTTTAAGAGCTGGTCTAAATGCATAAACTTTCAGAACTTTCAGTTACATGTTTGTTTGACAAAGTAAACTATTGACAAATCCTACTGAAAATGAGCATCACATTAATATTGTGAGAAAACAGCTTTTCTCAATTTGCAGTGTTTTTGCTGTACATGTGCAGTAAGCGAAGAAATTAATTTATAACAAAACTCCAAAAGATTTTTTTCTCCAACTGACTGACAGAGTAAAATAACTGTCTGCTTGTCTGCTCCTTCAGTATCTTTTGCCAGTGCTGTCTACAAGCATCTTTCACACCTCCGATACTCCTCCTTTGACATCACAGTGGCACTGGCCTAACCCAATGTGGCAGCTCTGTCCAAGTTGTCCTATTAACATAATCTGCTATTTTGCAAAGGATGAGGCGAGGTGAAAGGGTTCAGAGTACAAAGACGCCCCCGTACTTTTCAGAAACAGTGGTCGGGATGCATGAATAGACCATCAGTGCAGCCAGTGGATGTCACACAGACAGCTATTGTTTCCCACTGCTTCTGTCTGCGGATGGTTCTCTCACTTTTCCTTAGGTAATCTATAGATTAAGCTGCAAGCACTGATTTCCACAAACCCTCAGAGAGTAACAGCAGCAGCCTCCATGCTCTGACTGATACGGCTGCAAAGGTTTAGGACTACTGTAGTTAGTCTGAGCCTGTATGTCGGTACAGTGTAGCTGATAGGGTGTTGTTACAGGATTATGTTTGAGAGGATAAAGTGGGGACAGTACTCCAGGATAAGCTAATTACACAGCAAGCCATAGCATGGTGGCTTCATGTGCCCTAGTGGTGAATCTTGAATTTTGAACAGTAGTGGTAAAATCCCAGCATAAGTAGAGAAAGAAAACAAAGCTGGTCATGGGGTCCATCTCTTGATTCAACAAATGTGTGTGTTTGTGTATCTGTGTTAGTGTAAGGTTGAATGAGAATAGCTGTGATTGTGAAAAAGGCAATGAGGTCAGACCCAGATGTGCATTTGTTGGGGATGACAGATCTCAGAGTGATTAGACTTTGGGCCGCTGATCACACAAGCCTCTGTTTGTGTAAGCATTTATTCTCACACCAGCTGCTTTCACACACTATCAGATGGTATCTGCATCTGTACAGAAAGCAGAATGGCCTTTGTAAAAGGTAAAACATGTGCATTAACGCTTTTAGGAGGTTTCAGATTAAGGAAGAGGGGGACAGAATTGCTAAGTATCACAACACTACGAGTAGTTTATTCATTTTTATGTTCAGTCAGGAAATCAAACACATTGGACCTATGGAGTCACATGTTACCACAAGAAAACACATTAAGTAAGTGTGCTAGTTAACAAGTTAATCTGAGTCATTGGCAGTATGCCCAGGGACACCAAACCCAACCGCAACCAAACTTTCTGCATTGCAAACAACGTCAGAGGAATTCCATACATGCAGAAGAACCAGACAATCCACGAAAGCTCTCCGCCTCTCCTGACAACAACACTCTCATGCACTCATTCCTACGTGTCTGAAACATGTTTTCCTGTCTAACCTATGAGACTGTGATCAAACGATACTAAAAAATTTAAAAACACTGCTAGTTGCGGCTATAACTGTAACAAAATGACAAGCGCAGTCAAATGACAGCTGAAATCTTTAGCTTTAGCTAGCTAGCCAAGCTAACCAGGCTGATTTTCTTGCCCAAACACTACAGCAGGAAAATACTGTCATCGAAATTAATCCTATTCGTTTTTAAAAATGACTGAAAACACGTGCACTGTGACACAAGACAAGAAATGCATTATCCGTTATCTTTTGCTGTACACTAACGTTACCGTTCCCGTTAGCTGCTTTAACGTTAGCTTACTAGCCAAGTGGGATAACTGCACCGCTGCTTCACATGACAAAACACGAAAACCTACCAGGCAGTCAGTGTGGATAATGACCCCCAGAGTTAATTTACGTCACCACTTTTTATAATTACAACTAACGAAACACTATTGTGGAATAACGACAAGAGTGCGATGTTGGGCCTCAGCAGAATAAACTAACGATATATCCCCTCTTCCATGAGCTAACGTTAAAGCATTAGCAAGACCCCAACAAAAAAAACAGCTTATTTTAAGTACTGTACCTTATTGTCACTAGCGTCCATGTCAGTCACCAACGCTGCGAGAGACCGTCATTAACCATAATGCGGACGTCAGGATGTGTGCCCTTTTAATTTCTTCATTGTAAATAATAATCACTGAAGGTTAAAAGAAACGCACACCCAATTCCTACTAACCGCTAACTAGTCCCCTCAGCTAACTGTTGCTAAACGCTGCTGCGTCAGCTAGCTGCGCTCTCCACAGACTAGCTTGTTGCTTTGGCTTCACCGCGAGCGAACCGCTGTCAGTGTGGAAATGGGAGTCACCTGGAACGGAAACCGGCAAAGCCCAGAAAGCTTTGACTAAGTGGAAAACGCAGCGGCGTCACGAGCGTGTAGAAATATTTAGGTTGACGTAATTACAAATAAGATATTTCTTAAGGTGTCATTCACGACAGTTGAAAACATTTTATTCGATATTTAGCCCGATAAAACGTCGTAGCAAGTCAAAGGCAGCCGAATCATTCTAGTGCTGAGAGAAATCAGTTTATTACCAACAGGCAACAGTATACATTAAAATACTGTGTACAACGTTCCATAAACATTTGGACTTTTTTTTCTCAAAGAACTGAATCATTTGTGTCACACATGGAAGAATCTGCCAATCAGGAACATGGAAAACAAAAATAAGTGTCAGTGATTTCCTCTCATCACAACAAAACAACACACTTTGAAGACTTTTCCTGTGGTTTCTGGAGTCTTCTTGGAATTGTTGGCATTGTCAAATCTGTGCAGTGTGCCTGGTCTCGGAGGATATACTTGAAGCACAGAAGCATTCTTTATGGATGTATTCAAACATGCCATTTTTTTGTCTCTTGCTTTTACATGCCATCATGTGAGTTTGCTAACAATGGCTTGGTTGAGTGTGTTCAGCTGATTTGTCCATTTGTCTAAAGCTGTGTAGCGAGCCCCTCCTCTCTTCTGGTAGTCCAGTTCCAGCAGCTGGTTGACTTGGTCAATTCGGCCATGAATTGTGCTAAGAAGAAAAAGAAGCAGAGAAGCCACATGCAGTTTAAAAATAACACAAATCAGAGACATCAGAAGTCATTCATAACAGTCTGTCCATTTTCTCCACACAAATTAGTCAAGCTCTTATTATAAGCTTTGAAATGCTGATATAACAGTTTCTAGAGTCTCTTTGCAACTGTGCATCTCATCTGGCTGTTAATTCCGACAGTGGATGACATCAATAAAATGTGAGTCAAACTTTCTTGAGAATGCAAACCGATGAATAACCCTAAAACATTCTTAATAACCACTGTTTTGCCCTTTTTTTTAAATAAAAACTTAAGGCTCCTACACATCAAACTGAGAAAAAAAAGCTAGCTGAAATAAAGACTGTCTACTTTGTCATATTCTGTCTGCCACTGTTGGGCAAAAAAGTAGGGGTGGGGGAAAAATCAATACATTGTGATGGCGATTCCCACCCCCGCCAAAAAGTGGCATTTTTGAACCCACTCTTCCTCATACGGCCACTTCTAACTGATTATATGACTGACAAAAAGTTACACACAGCTCTACTGAAGAGGCAATGGAGAAAAATGAGGAGGAGCCGCGCTAAATGTGTGTGATCATGGAAACTACAGCAACCACCTGAATAGCCGATCAGAGTGCTTTACCTCACCGACAAGTCCCCACTGAGTCTACATGTTGGATCGGCCAAAAAACCTCTGACAGGCACAGAGCTGAATAATCCAATGAGACAGATAACAATCTTGGTGAGCCAGCAAGTACTATTTTTTTTGGTGATTATTACACGTGGGGAAGGATAGGAGCGTTCAGTTGGGGTTGTTCTACCGCTGCGTGCGGTGTCAACCTCAGACTCAGCTATGAGAGGCCATTCAG
>JAPZDX010000001.1:29698380-29716021 GCA_029783625.1 Naso annulatus | reverse complement strand
TTCCACCACCTTCGAGTCCCAACCGATCTACAGCTTGTTGAAACAACGAAACAACGCAACAATCTAGAAGAAGATGTCATAAGCGCTTTTCCAAAAAGCTGAGAAATTTTAAACCTAGAAGCAATCGAAGTGCTCAGAGCAGCCGTGCAAAAAAGGTGGAGCGCTTGGAAAAAAGACGCTGGGTGCTGCACTTTTTCTCTGTGCAGCTGCCTGCTGCTGCAGACACTCTCTCCTCGTTGAGAACAATTAAAAAAGACACTGGAATCAGGAAAAAAAAACACTATGTGGATGTGACCCTTATCCTATGCATTCTTTACAGAATGTGTGTCAGTCTGTGCACTTTCCACAACAGCACCCAGAGATTCTAAGGAGGCTTGATTCTCCAAATGACTGTTTAGAGCATAGTCAAGGAATTCTTTGCATCCCCAAATCCCCCTTGTACTTCTCGCCATAGTCATCTCTGGAAAAGGACAGGGTAAAGAGCCTATCCATGAGTTTGGTTCCTAAGCGTCAGTCAGCTGCATTGCTCAATCTCCTGCCCTAGCTCCAGTTTCTTTTCCACCGAAACAGTGACATTCCAAAGGTCGTCCAACAGGCACAATAACCCAGCACAGATCCTCACAGGAAGTGAGCCCACATGAAGACATTGCATTGTTTTGAGCATGACTGCACCCCATGGGCCTAGCCTGAAAGGACTCGCCTGGAAGCTCCCCTTACAGGCCTGTCCACAGGAAGGGACCCCAGTTTCCAGATTCCAGGCAAGGTCATTCATTTCTGATGAGGCCAGTTCATAGGGGTTTTGGAGTCGCCTTGTCTGGCCCCTCTTCTGGCAGTGATTTGCCTCGAGGGACCCTACCAGGTGCTAACTACACTTACAATACAGCTCTTAGGGTCACACAAACCCCTCCATCATGAAAAAGTGGCAATTTATGGATAGTGGGTCTATAAATTTCTCTACAGTCAACCTGTGTGGAGAAAAATTTTAATTCAAAATTTAAAAAGTATTCGCTTTCCGTGTACATGCACAACATGTCATGGATTTCTACTTCTATTTATATCAAAAAATGCCACATTAATTATAATCTAAGATTCTAAGCAATTTTAAGCGACATGTGAATTTTCTTTGGCTTGTGCATCCAAAAGACCAGAGTGTGAACTGTCTCTGAGGTAATAGAAGGGACAGATGAACAAGCCAGAGTGACACCCAATAGATCAGGTCTTTACGACCCTCAGTTCGGAGATGAGAAGGAGACCTGCTGCGACCAGAAGTACCTCTCTCTCAGGCCTGCAGCTCTGACCTCCCCAGGGGAGCACATCATTAGGGCCCATATAAACTTTTGAAGTAGTGAGTCCAAGGGAAGGCCAGGTATGTAAGGCAATAAATTGTGACTTTAAATACAAACACAAAAAGTGAAAGAGTGCATGACCCCTGACACGGCGATGACTACTTCTGAGCATTTATGTCTTCTGTTTTTCCCCACTTGGATGGATACCTGCCAGCCATAACTTACTGCTTCCCACTATTATGCTTAATAAGAATGAGAACTAAAGAGCTGCTTTGAAGTGTTTTACTAGACTCAGTAAATCTGTACCAATGATCCACTTCAGCTGAGTAAAACCCCTAATTAATTGTGACATTTAAATTGATAGGGAAGACATTCTTAAAAGCTTTGTCACCAGAGCAAATATCTCAACCATCACATTAGTTAATGTGCGTCACTATGAGATCTGTAAAAAAGCAGCACACAAACCTATTCCAGAGAAAGACGTTTCTTGGAAAGGGCAGAGAGGCTGTAGTAAGTTCTGCGAGGGTGCATGTGCATGCAAATGTTCTGAAAAGTATTTAAGAGTGCATACCAAGGACAGCCTGCTATTCCAAGAGTTTATAGCTCCCTCTCATGTCCAGTGGGTGAGTGACAGAGAGAGGCAGACAAGAGGGTGTTTCTCCATTACATCTCAGTCAGGGACAGCTGACTGGTTGGGATCTAATTGCTCTCAAGTGAGGTCAGCAGGAGGCATTTATCTAAGCAGAGTGCTCAACGACAGTGGAAGATGCACAGAGTCAGCCTGCCAGAATCAGGGAGACATCCATGGGAATTGACAGAAGCTCCCAGCTCTTGCTTAACTTTACTGCATTACTGGGCTTGGTTTACAGCCGAGACTACAGCTTTAGAACTAAAGGATCTTCTAATTAAAATTCTTGCTGAGAGGAAACACGCTTCTGACATCTCCTGTCGTCAGTCAGAGCACATGTAAGTCATAAAACTAGAAATACATATTTTTTTACAATAGCAGTGTACTGATTGTTTAAAAGTACATGATGTATGTATGCTGAGAGGAGGTAATTACAGACCATAGACTCGTAAAGAAATCCAAAAGCATTGGTGCAATATTTCACTGTTCTGTGTCCATGACAGGGGGTTACAGGCCTGTCAGGGTACACTATAGAAATTTGCATTTACTGCTAGAAAATGCAAATTACATATTTGTATGAGCACTGAAAACCAGATGTTATTTTGAAGGTGTCTGAAAACTTCTGGGAGCTCAAAATCTAGAAGTGGTCATATCCATGTACTACTGATGCTGCTTTAACAAAAATATTTCAACTAATAGTGTACTTGCAGGTACAAATACTTTTCCAACTGCATTTACAAGAATCAAACAGGTCTACTTTTATTTTACAGTAACACTTCCTGAACTGGATTATGACATCTCTTATCAAACTATGGTCAAAAGAGGATGGAGCAGTCAAAGCACACCGCCACTGAGGACTAAAGAGAGACTTCATCACATCAAACCTTCACCTGTCTTCTTCTTCAAACCATTCTACAGCTTCAGCCAACCCCAGCCAACTTCACAATATCTCCTCCACAACCACACTGCCTCGACATCTCTCTAGGAATCCCTGCAGCAGGAACAGGGGCCCGGAGGTCACAACACAGGGGTCACAAGTCAGGGGTCAGGGGGTGGCTGGGCTGAGGGAAGAGCACGGCGCTCTATCTCACATTTCAGGATGTTGTTCATTGATCCCCACTGCATCGTATTATAATGCGCAAATGGATGCTGACATGGAACCTTCAAAAGCTGTTCTCGGGACTGTACCTGCATGCAATCTTCTTGTTCGGCAGTCTGTGTGTGGTCTACAGTGACTGCACTCCAGAGCAACTTGCCGCCATCATGAACTGCTCCCGACACGAGCGCCACACCAGGAACTACGACTACATGGAGGGAGGAGATGTGCGCATCCGACAACTGTTCAGCCGTACACAATGGTTCCTCACAATTGATGACAATGGCAACATCACGGGGACGCAAGATCCCACCAACTGCCACAGTAAGGGTGAATCTTTTTGTCTCACTATAATACCAGTGGTTAACTTCAACTTCCTCTGCATTTATGGGTACCAAAAAATCACTTATTTGATAACATACTTTTAAACTGTGTGTTGACTTGAATGTAAGTGCAGAGTTTAGTTGTTAGAACTAATCAATGAGTGAGTAAAGAACCGTTGGCCTGTCAAGGTGACAGAAGCACGTGGGAGGTGTTATTGTACAACATTCTCTGCAGTGTAATCACAGTGTTAATGGGTCATGTGTCTCTGTTAGCGCAGCCAAATGACAGTGGTAAAATGAAGCAAGTTGAAGCTTTGGCTTGTTTATCCATAACACCAGATAAACACAGGCTGTAATGTAAGTAAACCAAAGGGGTTCAGACCCGCATTTGTTCATTTTCATCTACTCTTCCCCGAACTTGCAGTGTCAAAATGAGATCTCGGGACATGTATTCGGTATTAATATTAGAAATGAGAAATAATAAAATTCACTTTCTGATGAATCCGTAGTCAGTCACTGACATTTCATACAAAGACTGCCACCATGCTGCGTCTAGTCAAAAATCATTGTTCCATACAACCAAAAGCAAATAATGCATGTCAGTTAACGACTGAATGGATCCTTCTATTGCATGGTAATTTTAATTTAATGCGGTATATTTTGAAACATGTTGCTTTAAAGAAAGTTCATTTAGATACTACTTAAAATCCCTCTTATGGCAAGGATGTCTTAAGTAGTTATCGTTCCCTGACAATGTGGCTGTGTCTGGAATGTTGGCTTGACAGGAAAATGCCTCATGCTGGATGGAAAAAGATGCTTGTGCAACAATTGGCAATGAAAGACAGAAAAATTGATACACCCATATGTGGCTGACAATCGCACGCTAAAGCACACAGAAATTTAACTAATTAGCTTTTGAAGAGCAGAGCATGGTGGTGATATAGAGCATGTAATAAATAAATGAGTCAGTCTTTGGCTGCAGTAAAGAAGTCCTAAAAAAGTTTCACAAAGAGAATCTAAAAAAAGTTGAGAAAAGAAAAAAGAATAGAAACCAAAATGAGACCCTTGGAGCTGCATTATTTTTGTCTTTCACATTCTGTGTGCCTTTCGGGGGCCACTTTCAGTCAGCTAATCTCTACCACCACACAAGGGTTTTTTTTTAACTTTAGAATATTTTATTTTGATATGCGGCTTTGCTTATTTCTTCATGCATTTTAAATGTCTCAGCTTTTGTACATGCAACATTTGAAAACCTAAAATGTCTGAAAAGTGATATTGGGATATCATAGAAAAATCAGTTGTGTTGTAGGAACATTTATAAAAAATAATGAAAGCACTTTTGATATGAAAACTAATCCTTTAAAGCAACCAAACCCGGGTGTGATAACTGACAGATTGACTTTTAGTGAAAAATTAAATGGTTATTACAGGCATATTTGAATCAATGTGACAAACAATGCCATAGCTTCATTTGAGTAAAACCTAAATGTGACAGTAATAATAATAATAATAATAAATGTTTTTGGCAGCAGTATTTTTTAGCCTAGCTCTCTACAGATATTGTGGAATAATTCATCTGGTGTTAGGTGCAGCCATGTTAAAGTAATTGAGAGACTGATTGCGCCCGACATCCACTATTTGAAACTGCCTGCAGTTTGGTAAATGCCAAACTAAAATCTAGATAATCTGACAAAATTAAGCATCTTTTGTAGTTTCAGTGTGGATAAGGATTCAATTAGAATTTTAAGAGCAGACATTGCTAGACATTATTTTTTGCTAAAAGTATTTAGCATGAAGCAATCAACAGTAATCTGAAATTCCATCGCACAATAATGCAGTACTTCTGGAAAGCTGTCTGCAGCACTACTGCTTGCAAATGTAAACACCGGATTCTGTTTAGAAAGAGTGGGATTGGGGATTACCTACAAGTTATTATACTTAGCCAGAAGGCTGGAACAGCAAGTGATGACAAAAGTGTTCAAGCTGAGGATAGCCTGAGAGACTCGCCACGCCAGAGCCACAATCTTAACAATATGTACGAGCGCCTGTGTGTGAGGAAATGTGTTCCATCTTTCCAAAGTAGACCAAACAGCTGTAGCTGCTACATGTAATAATACAGGAATGGCACTTACATGTTATAAGAGCATGCTGTAAGAGCACGCTATGCTTCATAATAATCATATAAACACACGTATCACAGCTATACATTCAGGCTGAAAAATGTACAGCTGCATCTGCAGTTGCTGCACATGTACGGTTTATTAGAAAATGGCTGGTTACCTGACTCTGAATGTATAAGGGCTTTTTCCAATAGAGATTTAGTTCATACAGTGTTAATTTGAACTTTGAGACACTCACCAAGTCCTGTCATAACAAATAAAATCCAACAAGAGGAGAAGAAAAGCAGATACAATAAATATGAGCACACAGTCAGAGGGCAACGATATTAAGTCAAATATCAAGTGCAAGCAGAGCAGAAACAACATTCCAAGTTTGGGAGACTGCCATCTGTTTGTGATCAAACACCAAAATGCAGCGTGCTCAATGTCCATCTGAAGAGCTTTAATAGAGTTCTTCCTTTTTTTTCTCTACCTGTCAAATGAAAGAATTTCTTCAATATGTTCAAATGAACAAAAGAGGTTTTATATTACCTTAAAATTTATTATTTGGACCTTGTTGGTTTCCCCTAAAATACACATTTTTGCATTAATCTAAGGTTTATTGTTCCAGGTTTTGAACTTTTGAGTCAATGTTTTACAATTCACTTTATCTGCCGTAGCGATATTATACCTTCAATCACAAGAAATGAGCAAAAAGTACAGTACATCCAAAATAAATTTTTCCATGATAACATTTTTCAGTAAATCTGTATGACTGCTGTCTAAAAATCACTGGTCTGCATATCTGGATTAAATGATAAAGAAAAATATATTTTTACTCCAAAGTCCTGCAAGAATTACCTCCTTCAGTTATAATAGAGGTGAAACTCCATCACTTATGCAAATTTTGAATATAAGATTTTTTTTTCCCCTTTGGAGTTCAAAAATATTTCTGTAGACATAATCTGCACTTAGTCCTTAAAAATCTCACTCATTTTAGTCTATGAAAATTGCACACTCCCTCCTGCTTTTTAAAGCATCAAGTCTTGCGACATTACAACAATTGTGTTTCAATGCAACGACCAGAACTATTTGCTTTCACATTTTGAATGCTTCTGTGTATGTTTCCTAGAGATACTGTACATATCTATTTGTTAAGTTGCATTGTAAAATAACAATAAAAACAAACCAAACTAGTTCAGCATGAGTGTTCTTACTCTCCCACAGAATTTGAAGGGCAGGCCTAAAATGTAGCGTGCAAAGCACATGCAAGGAGGCAGTTTTCCCAATCCCAGGAGAGGGAGGCCTAATCTGTCTCCCATATGTGCTGTGGCATAGGTTGTGGTTTGTGTAATGGCCACCCAGGCTAGTTAACAAGGCTTGAATTAAGCCAGAGAGACCGCAGACTGATTAACCACAGGAACTTCCATCCCGTCTGTTAATGAAGATGAATGTTGAGAACAGTGTGGAGCTGAAGTGAGGAATGGATGTCAATACCGTCTTATCTACGCTGTAATATGTCTCATTTTTCAAACTATGTGAATGTCTGGCAGGTATCCTGGAGATCAGGACAGTGTCTGAGGGCGGCATACTGGCTATTAAAGGCATAAAGAGTCAGTATTACATCTCCATGAACAAGTCTGGACAGCTGCAAGGCAAGGTAATATTTTTCCTCAGTGAGACGAGTCATAAACTGTTTTCAGCAAATAGACAGCTGAGAACCATAAGAAAAATGACCGTAAAACATGTATTCAAATAATTAAGTCCGACAACCAACAGTAAAAACAAATGTTGGAAACAGCAGAGCGTATTGTGTTAATGTCGTAATGTTTGTTTTATCCTTTCACAGAGGATCTACAATGAAAACTGCAACTTCAAGGAAGTTTTCTTAGAAAACTACTTCAATGCTTACTCCTCTGCAAAGTGGACTAAAAATGGCAAAGAAATGTTCATAGCCCTGTCTCAGAAGGGAAAGCCAATGAAAGGGAAGAGGACCAGGAGGGAGCATGTAGCATCCCACTTCATCCCTATGAAATGCAGGGAGGATGAGAGGAGGGTAGAGTGAACGAGCAGAGGACGAAAGACTTGCAAATGTATACGATTACATTATATATAAGCAAACAGATACATATAAACTCATTACCAACATTGCACTCCACTCTCCTCCACTTGTGGAGTTATGTTATGTTTCATAAAATGTTGTAATTTCCATAAGATAAGGTAACAGATATCAGATGGGCACATTATACCATTCCAAGCATTCTCAAATAAGATGTTGAAACAAGAAAACACGGAATATTTGGAATAACTACGATTGGTATACAAACGGCAAAACCACTAGAGTCTTTTCAATGTTATTGTTATTTTGAGTTAAATATTATATTTCCTTATAAAACAATTCAGTGTTTTCTCATAAAACAGTAAAATGTATTACGCACAGTCAGGACTGTATCCTTTTCCAAAGATGATCTACGCCTGGCCAAATGAGGAGACCTGTACGATCGGCGGAAAGATCCAGAAGAGAGATCTGGCTTGACCACGATGTGCTGAAGCAAGCTGGACTTGTCTTTTTCAATGGTACAAGTGCTCAGAGCACACAAAACCTGAGACACAATGAACTACAATAGCATGTTCAGTACGATTAGTATGAGTATGAAGGACGATCTGTATGTGAATGATCTGTTTTTACCTGTCTTGTCCCTCATGCATTGATTCGCTGGTCAAATGCATTGTAGCTGTTCACTGATTCTCTCTTCATTATCAAAGTGTGATTTTGGAAAGCCCAAGTATTCTGCTGCTGCTGAAAAGATATTCAGATTAAAATACAAAGTGAACAACATGATAAGTGTGTTTGCTATGTAATCTCTTTCCTTCAGGAGTTAAAGCTGAAGTAGGCCATTTATTTTTGGTGTCATTGTGCTAAAATTCATGACAACCTTTAAGCATGTTGTAATTCAGGTGGTCTCAAAGAACACTAGACCCCTGCTCCTCTCCTAGGCTCTGTAATTAGACCGTGATGGGCACTTTTTGGCCAGTCACAGTTCATTTCAGAGTTGTTTCTATTGGCTGCTCTACGCTTTGCTTCTTAGCGACAGGTAACGTCGCTACGAGCTGATTGGCTGTTGAAACAAGTGACATGCCTTACTTTCTAAACTGGCCTCTGGCAACTTGTCAAGCTGAGTTGCAGGTGACACTGTCAGCCACTTGAGTTGAGCTGAGACAGACCCGTTTACAGCAGCAACTTCTCCTGCAACCGTTTTTTGTCATGACTGTTTGGTGTAAACTGGACGTAAAAGAGAGAGCGACAACAAAGGAAATAAAACATTAGCCAAAGCAAAAACTCGGAGGGGAGGCTGCAGCGGAGCTGCTTCCTTGAGGCTAATTTGTGCTTCGACGCTCCACACATTGGGAAGTGTTTACTCGACACGTTCATGTCACATGGAGAGTTTTGTTATGTCACATCCTCACATTTTGCTGCATAATGTGATTGGATAGTGTTAATGTCGCCATGGAGATAGTTTGAACTGAACTATCTTGTTGATATTCTATAGTTCCTGTCCTCGATGAAGCATTAATTAAAAACACTGCGCCACTCTTTCATTTCTGTTGAGCGACACTTTTTAAATATATTGAGCAACAAAGCATAAATTTGGCCTTTCGGAGTCTCATGCTACAGCTGGCTTGATTTCCAGACGATGTCTACCCCAGCTTTAATCATCATGGAAGGTTTTTAAGTTTCTGTTAAGACGTTTCTATTTTTATTAGAATGACTCATGCTGACATCTACGTCCCAGGATATCCATTTATTGTTATCCCACCTGAACAGTTACTCATTTCAATCTCAAAGGCCTAATCTGTTTGCATGGTATTACTAAATATCCCACAGACATAATCAACAGTCACTGACAAAATCGCCTTTGGATGCAATTGGACAGACCTACAGCCAATCAGAGCAACGAAAAGTGTGACAAAACACTGACTGACACATGCAAGTTGGGGCGGTACTTGCTCTGATTTCAAGCTGGAAAGAAACATCCTGAAATGTTCTCAAATTACAGCAAAACAGTAAAACTGAAATTGTTTCTGAAAACATTCAGGCGGGAAATAGAGAGAATCTTGTTTTATATTTGATCAGCACTGCCTATTCAAGGACAGTCAAAGAGTTGAAACACTTGTTAGGGGGGCCAAGCTCTGTTTATTCCCTCTGGCAGATTGGTCTGGTTCCCAGGCATAAGATATATGCTTAAGTGTCTCTTTTCCTTACAATATGCATTGTTCTACTTCATCCTTCAAGCTGAAGTACACTATTAAAGATGGCGGTAATGTGTTTCTGACCACTAGGGAGTGTAAAAAAACGTCAAAACAAACCCAGAGGAACCAAGTTCCTTTGGTTAACGTGAACTCTCACTGCCTGTTTTAGCATCCAGCAGAAACAGAGTAAAGCAGACTTTTCAGGCTCCAAGTTTTCCAGTGTGCATAAGCATTTTGTCCTGCTTTGGTCTAGTATGTCTGGTTCTTGTTGTCTTCCTACATGTTTATTTGATACCAGGTAAGATACAACCCATGTCTTTGAGCTGTACTGATTCTTCAACAGCAGTACCAGCGAGCCTTTAACATTAAACAAGGTGTTTTGATTCAGTGTTAATGTATAAAATACTGGTATTCTGCCACATATGAAACTTTGACGCAGAGCAGTAAGGTCTGCAAGAAGATGAAGAGAGAACTGTTTAATGCTGACACATGCTCAAAATTCAATAAATCAGATTTTAGAAATATACATGTTTTTTTATTGATCACATGCCAACCATTACTAACAAAGCTCAAAGCTCCTTGTTATTTAATCAGAATTTTTTAAATATTCGCAATCTTCAGTGATTTGACCTCATATTTGATAAACGATTAAACAGTTTTGTAATAAATAAGTAAACTGAATGATCCACCATTTGTTGTGATTTCGATCTGATTAGAAAATGACTGTTCAAGGATTAGTCTTATCTAATCTTTGAATATCATTTAATGAAACGAGGCTGTTCGGACTCCAATTCTATAACTCACAAAAGCCTGTTGAGAAAAGACATTACATTAAGCAAATAAAGCGTTTTAAACTCTGGTATTACTGCAGTCCTCTGGAGATACTGAGCAGTCTGTTTCTCTGCTTAGTTGATTTAATGATAGGATAATCAAATTGGCTGATGGTGTCTTTAATAAGTAGATTAAATACACATTGCAGAGAAACACTTGGGAAAGCTCGATCTGATAAGGGAGGTTAAGATGTGGTAATATAACTCAGGGATAAAGCTATTAATTTACGATGAAAGATGAAAATACACGACATGGTCTAATGTCACATTAATTCCCTGTGAGTTTATATTATATTGAATCTTGTCAGCGTAGAAAAAAATCACAGGCAAATTGGCAGGGTGCCTACACCATGTGTTCATACAAAAATCCATATGAGCATGTGCGTGCGAGCACACATACACGCGCGAACACACACACACACACACACACACACACACACACACATACACAACAGAGCGCGAGCTTTACCTTTTGCCTGGGTTCACATCTGGCTTGGAGAGCCCCCGTCAGATAAAGACAGTCAAATTGAGAGAGCCAACCCCTGAAATACGTTTGACCCAAACAACATCTGAGCAAGGTGAAGGCTTCTGCCAAGTCACGCAAAGTTAGTCTTAGCAGATAATTTGTAACATGCTTAAAATGTAAACACATTTCAGACTCAAGGCTGTGTATTCCCAGCAGGACGAGGGGAGGCCGAAGCCAATAAGAATGAGCGAGAACTGTCATAGACGTGAAGCTACAGACATCCAAGAGAAAAGATGCAACACAGGCACACTAGACACATAAATTATAATTACAAGATGTTCCAAGATTGACAGATTTCATTTAATAAAATGCTCCTGTAATCACAAATCATTGCAATACTTCTTTTAATACTTTCTTTCTTTTACAAAGTGTGAGATCTCCATGCTCTTCTCTTCATCTGCTGTTCATTAAAGTTACCAAAAGGCAAAATTATTTAAAAAAAACAAACAAACAAAAAAACCCTCTACTCTTGCCAGCAACTGCAAGTGGTTACGATAAAAATGTTCCCCTGTAATGCCATTGTTAAATGTATGCAGGTAAATGGTTTAAATTACAAAAAGTCTAAATAGCTTTTATTTTCTATAATTAATACATGTCAGTAATTGCTTCTGCAGATGTTGTCATAACTTGTGGTCAAATGTATGGCTAAGTAATGACTAAATCTAAAATTCTATAGTAGCTGATAGCAAATAAATGATATTAGTACTGTGTTGTGTACAGCGTATCAAATTACAGTATCAGTTTAAAGTACGACTGTATTATAGTACTTCTACTACTAAAAGCAGCTGAAGAGCTACTGTGCAGTTTGATGAACCTCCTGGGATTAATAATGACTCTATGAAAATGATTTATTATTCAGTGTAATGCTTTAGAACAGAAGTATTATGTTTATTCGTGGGTGAAAGCATGAAAACACAAAAGCACATGTGTCCCATATTAAAAATCAGCATGTGCAGACAAGGGCAGTGTCTGCAGGGAGGTTGAATTAAGTCTGACACTGCTTGTGAGGAGCACATCAGGGAAGGATGAAGTAAGACAAACTGTGTGGTGAGTCGGGGGTGGGGGGGGGGTACCGCAAAGTGAAGGTAAACAGGTAGAGAAGCTGGGGAGTCTTGTGTGATGTGGGGAGGCGGTCTTGGGGCAGCGGGAAAAAAGGGGGAGGTGGAGCACGAAGCAGAACTGATGCATTTCAGGGCCGTAAACCTTCATTTCCCCAGAGGAAATCTGTGGTTATGCAATGTGGGGAATTCTTTGTGTGCAGACTTACCGAGGAACCCCCAGAACACCAGATCATTGTGAAAGAGGGTCGGGACCTCCAGCAACTCACCACAGTCTCTCACTTTCCTCGACACTGAATTAAATCCACCAAGAGACAAAATAAGTTAGGATTAAAAGAAGATGTTCATAGTCACCTCACCTACTTTTAACACAACTCACAACATTTAACACATGGGTGACCACTTAATTATTTAGTCACCCTGAAATTAAAGTAAAAAAGACAACTGGCACTTCTGCCTCTCAAAGGCCATTTCAATTACATTGGGAAACAATTGTGGAACACCAGCAAATAAAACAAAAAACCTCAAATACCCAATTACAAAACCACAGGAGTAAATAATACAACTCAACGTCTGAAATCCTAGATGATTCCAGTGAAGAACAAATGAAGATATGTAAACCACAATTTTTAACTTGGAAATTCTAAATGGCTTCAAGTTTATTACCTGTTTCAAGTTGC
The DNA here is from genome assembly GCA_029783625.1 of Naso annulatus. NCBI lineage: Eukaryota > Metazoa > Chordata > Actinopteri > Acanthuriformes > Acanthuridae > Naso > Naso annulatus. Next base: position 29,703,244 of record JAPZDX010000001.1, on the reverse strand, counting down.
AAGAGTTAATTTCCTGAACCCAAGTCATAGCAATAAAAATCCAGCGAACATGTGCAGTGTCAAATATGATGTTAATGATTTTCTGTTTTTTCACCATGTGGAAATGTTAAATTGTTTTCTTGCCAACACAGTATTTATGAAAGCTCTCCAAACATCAGAGCAAACTCCTTAAGTGCAGCCATGTTTGAAGCTGTAAAAGAGAGTCTGTCCATGCTGTAGAACAACAGTGGGTGATGAGTTTGTTGTTGACAAAGGCAGAAACCTCAAACATCAGACGGACATCACTTGATTTAGTCACTGAATTGAACTCCAGCTTACCTTTACTCTTTTCTGTGCACAAACTGAATTGTGCTGCTAAAAACTAGTTTGTACACCTCTGCTCAAACTTGCAGTCAGTTGCAGTAAAATTCTGCTGTCCTTACATAGTGATGACTAAACAGCAAATACTGCTTTTTTGTTTGTTGACCGTCTTAACACAGTGATAGTTGTATCCTCTATAAATAGTGGAAGTCCAGCTCGCCCACTCATGGCATTAACTCTTAGTTAAAAGCATCTGAGAGACCACAGGAGACCACAGGAGACCCTGCCTCACCCTCTCTGACTTCCCTTGTGACGGTCACCACAGTTAACTTGTGCAAGTCAAGCGTCCTTCAGCACAACATCCAAGGCTTCCTGACCGGAAATCATTGGTGATGGCCAGGAAAAGATTGTGTTTGTCCTAACACTGTTTTTCCTTGTCAGAAAATAAAACCACTATAAAAATGTAAAAATGACTTTTTATCTTCAGCACTGTTAATTTTGTACATAATTAATTTGATAAAACTTAGTGCTACAAAGTCAGTGTGTAAGAGCAGCTCGTATTCTGTACTTGCTGATTAATTTCATCGTCACTTTATCCACAGTTAAATTCCCCTTAAACAAACGTTAAACGCAGCTCATTTCATACAAACATGACTTTGCAGAGATTAAGAGATGGTTTTAAATATTTATGTGTTTTTGTCTGCTGCTGTCATCATTTTGATGATCTGTTTGTCTGGTAGTTTTTGGAGGAGAAACTTTGGATTTGTGATGTTTTAGTGTTTTAAAGGAGAAAAACAATAAAACTCTCAAATAAGTGAGTAAGTGATTCAGAAACCAAGGGTTAATCGACATGCAGTTTTTATTTGAGCAAGTCTCTCACTTTCTGATATGTAATTTAAATAATAAAGAAAGTTTGTTTGATATTCATGGCTTTTCCATGGAGTTTTTGGTGTTGAAGCCACTGAATTGTCCTCATATACAGTATACCCAATGACAATGTCTCAGTTTTCATTGCCATTGTACATCCATAAAATCAAAAGTGCTCCATTGTGTCATAAATGCAAAACCATCGTTCATGTTGGAGTTTGACAAAAGTTTTCTCTCTGAAACTGTTACTGTCTTACAGAAAAGCGTCTTGCTTAAGTGGTGCTTTACTTTCACTGTAATATTATCGTGAGGGTCACATCTTTAAAATGAGAGGAGGTTCACTGCAAATCTTTAGACTTCAACATGTCAAGAATCTGTTTGCCTTTAAATCACTCCTCCATGTTTATAGCCCTTTAGAGGGATTACTGAGAATATATTCGTTCCAGTGAGAAAAGGACAGAACAGTCTGTGTGCATTAGATGTTGTGCAAGAAGCACACCACCTGACACAGTTTATTGACACAAGTAGGGAATATTTCGGTGTCTTACTTTACTACACCAAAAAATTCATCCCATCCCTAATGTCACCCTGTTACCTTAAACCCATGTCACATTTCACTGGCCTTAAATGTGGGATGCGATTCTTATTCTGCTGCCATATTTACTAAAAACAAAGATCAGTCTCAAACTGAAGTTAGTTCATGAAAATGCAGTGCCAGATATTTGGCCAGCAGATGTCGGCATTCTGACAACATCAAATGCTTCAAAACAGGAAACCGTTTGTCAACAACATTGCCTCATTGTTTAGCTCCTCGAAAGCTTTGTTTCCCACATCTCTAATTAGTCACTTGTTGTCTGTTTAACACTGTATGCAGCAGTGTGTCCCAGCTGATGGTGCAAATCTACACCGTGACAGCAAATGACATTGTCAGAAGTCAACTAACTCATAATTCACCTCTGGATTAAAATTTGCTGCAGACAAACTAGCAAGCTCTAAGGTCAACATAGGTGCAGAGCAGTAATGATCATTTGAATTGGCGTATACTCACAAAGAAGTCACATGACACAATGTCCACAGACCTTAGAAGTTTCATAGGACAAAGAGGTTTTCCTTTTTTAGAATGACTGTAAAATTAGGGCAACGCTGCTTTTGGTTGGCTGAAAAATGCTGGCAAATATTTTTATTTACAATATTTCATTTACTGCATAAATTGTAGTTTGTTTGGTTAATTTTTGCAACTTAGGGCGCACTCACATTAGGCAATCCGTACCGTGTCTAAGCACATTTGACCCCCAAAGCCCAGTTTGTTTGACTAGCGTGAGCGCTCCGTACTGTGCCCAAGCACGGCATGCTTTGTCGGCCCTGGCACAGTTGGAAGAGGTGGGCTTCGGCACGGTACGGATGTACATGCACAAGCACGGGTACAGAGTGCCGACATCGCAGTGACTGTTTGTAGAGGTTTCACTTTAAGTTCAGGCAGACAACAGCATTCAAAATTTGAATAAAGAGCAGTGGAAAAATCCCTGACTGTCTTTTTGATTGCAGATACCACAGAACAAATGAACAATGTCATTACAAAATTTAAAAAATGATGTTTCAATATTTGAATATACTGGGCGCACTCCACAGATCAGGAAGCTCAAGCGTGCTCAGACCTGGTTAGACCCCTGAGTGCATGAAGGGACATTTGTGCTTTGGCACACAACGGAGCACCCTTAGGTTGCTTATCCATCTAAAAAATGCCAAGTCCAAGACAACACTGAAGTCTTTCAGAGCTTGATCCTGTCTCTATCTTTCACATAAATAAATACTTATACATAAATATATCGATAAGTGCATTGTGCTCAGTGGTTATTGCAGGGGGGGCTGGAAGTGCACAAAATTCTTTGTGAATGCACTGCCTGCTTTGAAAACTTAAAATCTCAGCAGCTTTTCATGAAAAGAGGACCGCTGGCATGGATTAACAAAATGTTTCATCAAACTCAGCTGATACATTAAGGTTATTGGATTGGAACTGCACTGTACTGAATAAAGAGTCCCACAGGGCCACTGTATCATCCATTTAAACTTTTGACTCTGGCTTAAAATTTTCAATTTGCTTTGCCAAATATGTCAAGGATGCTCAGAGGGGTTTTAACGTGGCTTAATATTCTTCCAAGCAAAAATCACTCTGGTTTTATGGAGGTTATCTCAACAAATAATGTGCAAAAACACACTTTGAATATACTGTATCTCTCACCATGAGCAGAATTTTCCTCTTTATAGTCATCTGTTCTTCCAAGAAGAGTTTGGGCTGCATATCTAAAAAAGCGCATTGTGCATCATCAGTGTGTGTGTTTACCTGAGATCCAGATGGTGTCCAGGTCTGAAATGTAGCACTTGAAGATGTTATCCTGTCGCTCTTTTGATTTAGGCAGCACTCAATAAACTGGGATATTGAGTGATTGGGCAAGGCAGCCTGGATACACCTGAAATACCATTTTTCAAATATTTGATTTTCATTTGGAAACAACATAGAATACAGAGAAACATAATTTCTCAATAACAGTCTTAAAATTTTATCTGGACTGCTGTCAACAGTAAGAAAAACATTTCTTAAAAACAGTCAGAGAGTTTGTTTTTTCATTCCTGTGTTAGACTAAACAATCAGCGACAACAAATGAATTTTAATGATAAGATATGTCAGAGATAGTCAGTTCAATCATATTTGATTTAGATAGATGCATCCAAGCCCTTGACATTGTTGTGTTTAGCTATGTGATAATTTAATAACAAGGCATAAAGGCAAAAAGACAAAACATAAATCAAAGCAAGCAAAAACATAATCAGGAAATCATGTTTATGGAAACTAAAGCTGCACATTTAAACAAATCAGTAAAGTTTCAGAGAGAAGAATCACCTTGATCCTGTTCAGGAAAAACCACCAGATGATGTCTTGAAAGAAGCATGGCCCCATATGTAGAGAGAATGGACAAAGACCGACTCCTGGATCCTGAGTGAGGGCCTAAGCATGACAGGTAAAACTGTGACTATATGACAACTATTGATAAACTATAATAACTGCCACGACTCTGAGAGCAACATGACACACTTTACACATTGGGAAATTTCCAATTGTGGAATATAAAATAGTGAACACAGGAAGATACCATTTGATACACATCTGTTTGTCAAGTAAGTCTGCACGCAACTGCCTGCTTCATAAATAGTGTAACAACTCAGGTGTCTTTGAAACCTGATGTAAAAAATATGTTTTACATCACGGCAAGCAAATCTAGATTTAAGCAAGAAAAATGCTACTTATAGGCTACTTTAAACTGTTTTTCTTGAATTTACCTTTTAGGTTTTGATCAAATCATATTAGGAAAATATGATCTGTGAAACTTGAAATTTTGTATTGCAATATGATATAATACCATACTATTTGACTTCCAAAGACATTTTTCTTTATATTATAAATCTACAACGCAGACCACAATTTATAGAAGGCTTTAGAAAATGGGTCAACACAACAAGAAGTTATATTACAAAAATTACCATCATTATACGTTTACTAAAATGGCAAGCCAAAAGAATTGGGATACTGAGGAAGCTTGTGGGGAGAATGTCAAATGGTTCAGGACAATTTGATGCACTTTATGACCTTTTACTTATAAAAATAAATAAATCTTTTTCTGAATCAAGGAGAGTGTGTTAA
>JAPZDX010000001.1:29637876-29649303 GCA_029783625.1 Naso annulatus | reverse complement strand
CACACGCTGCAGTTGGGTGTGTGGATGGTATGAGATGAACTGATCATAGGTGACTTGATTTATGAGGTAAACATTGAATATGACTGGAGATGCCCTTTAATTTTAGAGTCAATATCTGCCGATACCGATAACGTGCCGATAATATTGTGCATCCCTGGTCTCTGCACTCCACAGATGTTTGTTCCGCTCTGAGGCTGGATTTCATTGACCAGACACTACATACAACCACGCCTGCTGATAATTACAACAGCACCACAACATTTTATGACAAAACTGGTTGGTTGCAAACATTTATTGACAAAGCTGTTGTTGAACAGTTGCCATGTCACTCCTCATGTTTACTCTAGCCCATTCTCAACTCCAATGCAGTAACTTTACACTTCACAAAACACATGCCAGGTCTTACAAAAGACTGCTTTCTGTCGATGCGGCTTCATGGAATAATATGTAATGTCATCTAAATATTAAAACACATGTACCTCTCTGTTACTTAAAGCCTGTTCCCAATACCTGCCATCTGCAATAGCTGGCAGAGACTGTTTTAATTTAGCCAGAGCACAGATTTTCAAATTTGCTTAAATGAATACAAATTTTCATAACAATGTGGCAAACTATCGGCTGATGAAGATCATATGTGACTAATAAAATAGCCCTATTTCACAACTGATGTGACTTTTCATTGCAAGAAAAGCACAACTAGATATTACAACAACAATTACAGCTGTGTTCCATTTAGGCGGGCCTTTTCCGGGCCACTGCTATTGTGCATGCTGGCATGTTTTGCTTGGAAACCTAAACATAAGAGTCACCATTACTGGTAGTGATTATACCAGTTCTCTTTCCACTAAGTCAAACTGTTTGCTGTGAAAGAAGTCTATTAAATTATGTATTCAGACAAAAACACAACTCCAATGTAATAATGAAAATACCAGAAAGAAGAACAATGAATGCATTAGTCATTTTCTCTGTACAGTCTCTGACTTCCCCAGCTTGTCTGCAGCTGTCACAAATTCTGTTTCAGGTATTTTGGGGTTTCCTTTCATTGTTACTGTGCTACTCAGTGTAAAGAAGAATTAAACAACATAAAACTTGTTAAGTTTCACTTCGGGCCATTGTGTGACAGTAAGCTTCTCAGGGACGCTTTCAGCTGCTGTACAAAAACACTAACAGGTGATAAAATGAATCATTTTTGGTGCTTATCACCATGAGTGATTGTAGACATTTGGCAACAGTTCAGTGTAAACACACAGTGGTGTTGTACTAAAATTACAGATTTCCTTATTGGTGACAACTGCGGAAGCCACAATGGTCTAAATTTAACAGTTATTAGCAAAAATTTCAATGATCTGCATCTCTACTGAATATCAAGTGTCCAAAGTGAAATATGATCTGGCTTCAACACTCACTTTCCATTCTAAACACGATTACCTGCATCAAACCACATGAACTGTCTCAGTTTGCCTCGCACAACACAGCGGACATGGAGAGAAAGAGGTAGCGAAAGTCTGAAGGCCTCTGAAATCAGAGACTTACCGAGGCGATGCAGGCCGAAAGTGAATCTCTTGGTTGGTGGCTTGGTGGAGAGCCACAGGGCCAGCAGAGAAAACAGTATGCCCACGACGTCGGCAAGCATGTGCACAGCATCAGTCATAATGGCTAAGCTGTTTGACACGTAACCACCTGAAATTTCAGGACACAATGTGACCAACTGAATATGCATTTGCTGAAATAAACATCTAAGCTATTTGTGCGTGCAGTTTAGAAAGTTTAGATGTTTGTGCCTCCATGCAGATATTTATCAACAGCAAACTATGCAGTTAGATGTCTAAGTATGATCTGAACTGACAGATGCTCTTTGGAGCCAAAGTAGGCCTGGGCGATACAGCTGAAAAACCTATCATGGTAGTGAAGTTTCATATTGGTCAATGTCAATAATTATTTCAACCCTTAATCAAGTGGAGAACGACTTACCGGAACACTATATTATAACTATTTATTATATATGTATTACTTTTGGTCTTTTTTCTTTACCCTTCACCTTTATTGTACACTGTGTGCTCATTTAGTTTTACACCATGTAGAGGCTTTGGTGCAAGTTTTGTATTTGTTCAGAATAAGATCAAGTACTGTAACAATTCCTTCTATGTTTTACGTAAAGTTAAAATGAGACTAGCACAATCCCAATCCCTAGAACAGACCTGAAGAAAATACTTGGCTCACTTTTTTGTTTGGCCTGTGTTACACTGTTGATAAGTGAAATGAACGATCATTGTCTCCCCCTGTGTGATCATTGTAAAGTAGTGGCATAGGACACCAAGCTGTGTTTATCTGAGCACAGATACAAAGGTAGAGGCCTTACACTGATTTCCTTTATCTATTTCAATGGATTCCTTATAAAGATTTCTCTGATATCAAGTTGCTGACTGGCCAGCGGTAATAAAAAAAAAGTGTGTGTGTGTGGTGCGCAGTAAAAAATATGCAGTGTGGTTTATTCTGCACATGCTTACCTATAATTTCACCCGTCATGAAAAGGAAATACAGCAAAGCTGCCATGACAAGTCTTCTCATCACCTTCCTGTGTTTGATTTTCTCCCTCTTCTTGGTGCAGTTGTCACAAGGGTCCATATTTAACCCCGGGCTGCCCAAACTGGAGGAGGACTCGAGCAAGGAGTCATCATCATCCCCGACCACCAGCGTGTTCACCGCCACGCCATTGGACGGTGCTCCGGCAGAGTAGTCCGACATCTCTCCGGACACCACGACCTTCAGCTTGTTGAATTTGGGGGTGTCATCCTCCACCAGCTCGTCAGAGAAGTCAAAGGGAGCCGTGTCGCTCAGGTCCCAGTCGTTGCGCTCCTTCCTGAAGGCGGACCGCACTTTGCTCAAGAAGTTCCCACCTGACATCTTTAATAATCTCGGGAGCAGGGTATATCCAGGTAAATTCTGTCTATAGGTTAACGGTATCGTCTCCTGGGCTTATCATTTACATTTCTGTAGCCGGGCGGGGTTGCCAAGTCGCATTTTTACTCCATTGTGGCACCTGAGGGAGAAGCAACAAAGGGAGGTTACAGCTGCAAACCGGGAGCATCGTTTCATTTCAGCACAGCTCAGCAATTTCAACAGCGAGGTCTCAACAGACCGGTTCATGTCACTGTCAACTTGGTGACTAAATATTTGCGAGTCGTGCACACTGCCACGTGAGTCGATAAACTTCGAGTTCAACAGTCCTCTTAAAAAAACAGCCCTAGCTAAACAGTAACAAGCTAGCAAGGGATGGTTAGCTATCTTTTCATGTCAGTTCGCGAAAGACAATCTTTGAAGTGGGCTAGCTTGTTGGTAGAGTGAAAAAAACGAGACAGACTTACCTAAACATGCAGTGTCCGGCTGGACAAACTTTTTTGGACAAATTTCTTTGTTTCAATTAATAACTGTCATGGTAAAACTGATGTAAACATCAGAGCCGCGGCGCTACCTCCGCACTCGGAAGTAGCACTAGCAAGTTTGGTTTCATTCGCAGACTCGCAGTCACATGACGACGCAGAGTCACATGACGTTTTGTTTTTTTTTTTTTCCCCAGACATAGCAACAAATTCAAGTCTTGCTATTGTCTCTTCGACTTTAGGTCAACAGAGGGACACGTCCACAGTGAAGTTCTTGTCTAGCAGTGAAACAGGTGAGATGACTGACTGAAGTTAATGTTTACCGTTTGCGGAGCCGCAGACTGTCCGGTTGCTAATGTGTCATGCTGCACATTATGAAGCAGCACAGCAAGCTAGCTTAGCTAAATACTTCCTCATTATATAAATGCCCGATGTTGTGATAAGCTAAATGTTTGGACCCGGAGGTTTAACCGCTACTTTTCATCTGATACATAAAAGTGAGATCTGTTTGTCTGATTGCTTGGTGCCTTTTTGAAGTTATAAAAGCAGTCTGAGCCAAGAGAGGCGTTGCAGATGGAGGTCGAGGAGATGGATGATGAAGGACCTTCCTCCCACAGTGAACTTCCACACAGTGAAGGTATGTGTGTGTGTGCTGAGGCAACAACTGTCTGGCATACATCCATTGTACAGAATATATGAGCTGAATGCAGCCTGTCTGTCTGTCTGTCTGCCTGTCATACTGCAGCTCATGCATTCTCCTTCACCTGTGACCACTGGTGTCTTATGAGTTTCCAGGGGAGAGTCCGTGAACATCAGAAAAACGTGTAACATTAATGTCAAAGGTTAAGCATCCTGTTTGTTTTGTTTTTATTTTTTTAACCTTCTGTACAGAGTAGGTTGTAAGTAAATAAGCCTTTGAGAGCACTGCCGGACTGGGGGGGGGGTTCAATCTGGTGCCCTAATGTCAGAAGAAACACCGGGAAAGTACCCTCTTGGATGCCTCTGTAGTAGATATAACATGATGAGGTGCCTTCTAGGGTGCCCTTCCATTGGACAAAACTTGGTAATGTGCTCTCTAAGGTTCCTTTCCATTTGTTAAAATGTGATAAAGTGCCTTTTCGGGTGCCTTCCTAGTGGACAAAATGTGGTAAAGTGCCCTCTAGGATGCCTTTTTGGTGGACAAAATGCAGTGAAGCGCCCGACAACTTTTTGCCTACTGGTGCCCCACGGCATACGACAAGAGCCCCTTTTACTATTTCTGCCCCTGCCCCTCAAACATCTTGAGTCCGCCAGTGTTTGAGAGTCCTGAAGGCCCCAGGTCTGCTGGACAGGAGGGGCCTATCTCCTGTCTGTTTAACATGAGGTGTCTTGATGTACAAGTACACTGCCTGGACTTGACGCTAGTATGTCACAGGGTCTCAACTTACAGAGTAGCTTGGCTTGGTTGTAAAATCTGATTGACATTATTTTTAAATTTGTTAAATTTAAAGCAGGTGCAGCAACATCAGAGGCCAGAACATCCTGAACTTCCATCCCAGCTATGCTTCCCATGATGCAAATCAACAGCATTCGTTGTGCTGTGTTCATCATGTCACATCAGAGTCCTCATAATCATCAATTTCTTACTCGCACATAGCATTCATGTCAACATCTAAGTCCTGAGTATTACTAAGAAATGTTTTCTGACAGATCTGATATAATCAAATTGCAATCTAGATTTGCCAGAAAACCAAAACAATCCTGGATCCCTGACGTCAGCCAGAGTGTGAGCTTCAAACTGAGATTTATTAGATATAGTGTTATTTTGTCATTGTACAGTTTTTTCACCCCTTACATGGCCATCTCTCAATCATACAACTGAATGGAGTCATAAAGTCATGATTCTCATCTCTATCATCTCCTATGTGACATAAAGTGGCCCACGACCCTTCCTGACCTGTAAAAGCTTTAATGTTTTAGACTTTCCACTCTCTGTCTGTAACACAGGCTTTTAGTTATACATTTAATCTTTTCAACCCAAATCGACATAATGTAACAATGAAGACATCATCAGACTCCATCAGAGTCACACAGAATATTATACAACTGTTTGCTCAGGCTAAGTTGGACTTATGATACAGGACATAAGTAAAGCCACTTATATGAATGAAGAGTTCCTTATTAACAGCAATATAGATAAATCAAATGGCAGAAAAAATGGAATCAATGACATATAATAACACACAATAAATTTGCGACATCAGTCAAAGCACTCAAGAGGAGTGGAAGGTGTTTGATAGAGTGGCCATGAGATAATAGAGATGTGTAAATGTTTTGATAATTAGCTGACATTGCAAATAATTTCATGACGTTTCTGCAACAGTGATCATTCATGTTCTGGGGTTCCTAAAGCATCAACCAGTGACAGCAGCAGGTTTGACCAGAGTTTGAGAGCAACAGAAATGAGATACAACATTAAATTAAACTAAGATTGTGTATAATCATAGTTGTGTGTGATTATACAAAGTATGTTCATGAACAGATTATATGCAGGGCAAAATTTATTTAATTGCGTGCTTGATATACTGGTACCCTCCATTTATTATTAAAAAGAAAAAAATGTGATGGATCGTGAAATGTGCTTCATTTTCAACATTTATTTATGTCAAACATATACATATAGATCTGACATCTCAAGTGTTGAATAGAAGACATTAGTCAGATGTCTCTGAAGCTAAAGTTGCCACCAGACCACCAAAATGGACAATAATTTGTAATTTTATACATGAGACTTTGGTGTCACGATGCTGAATTTTTTGAACTTTTCTTCTCTTTGAAATATTTTCCAGATCTGCAGCAGGAATCACTGCCTGTGGAGAGCTCAGGCCCTGAGGAAACCGTGTTTGTGGATAAGAAGGCAGTGGACAAACTCACAGAAGGATTACTCTCTCACTACTTACCTGATCTACAGAACTCTAAACGAGCCCTTCAAGAGCTCACGTGAGTATTTCACTGCTTTGTGTTACATCACACGCAACGTTTAAACCTGATGGTCATCGGCAAAGTTACCACTTCATAGGTACTAAATGTAAACTTGGGGGAAAACTGCAAAGTGGCTGCGGATTGGGTTTATGTTAGTTTAATATAAAGAGCTTTAAAGTGATACTTCACCGCAAAATTCTGTTTAGTATATCAATTACTCACGTATTTTTTCCTTCCAGTGTTATTTCACCTTAAACTTTTTTTTTTTTTTCCCCAAAATGCGAGACACTCACTTTAGCAGCTTTAGCTGGCAGTCTGTGGAGACGGAGTTTCAAAACATCAAAACCGTCTAAAACGATCCATCTAGAAATCTCAACAGCTTCGTGTGGTATAATCCAAGTCTTCTTTATCGTGACGTAGGCTCAGTACTTCAAAAACACTTTTTAAAAAAAAATTATTTATTTAGGCTAAAAAAATTCTAAATCCAGCACATTGGATCCAATGTTTTGAGTTGCTCATTATGGTTATTCTAAATGTTGGTGAACTCCAGCTCACATAAATATGATTCCGCTAAAAACCGCAGAAACTCCTCTTTCTCTGCACCAACCATTTTTGTTCACTTACAAATTTGGGATAACTTGATAGTATTTTTTTTTTTTTAAGAAAAAACATGAGGATAAGCAAACGAAAAGGCCTGGAGTTCACAGACATTTAGGATAACCGTAACACGTGACTCCAGGTATTGGATCTGATGTGTTGGGTTTAGTGGCTTTTAAGCCGAAATGAAAGTGTTTTGGAAGAATTGAGCCTATGACACGATAAAGAAGACTTGGATCATACCACACAAAGCTGTTGAGAATTTTGGATGGACATTTTTAGATGGTTTTGATGTTTGAAACTGTACCTCCATAGACTGTCAGCAAAAGCAGCTAAAGAGAGTGGCTCAAATTTTTTGAAAAAACCCGTTTACCGTGTAATAATGCTGGAAAAAAAATCTGTTCTTCATTTCAAGACATCTAAGTAAAGTAAAATTTTCCTTAAAAAGATATACTTTGCTCACAAATTGTTATTTATTGGTCAGTGAATGATAATGATATAGAGAAACTAGAAAAACACCTTTTAAAACAAGCTGTCTTCTCTGCAGCAACCCTGTTTTGTGCTCACGCGCAAACATGTGACACAGACAGACACGAGTATGCAGCAAACCAACAGGTAGCACGGGTACGGATGGTTTGGCCAGTTGCTTCAATGCTGGTAGTGCTCACTTCGCTATCAACATGCTGGCATTCACCTGTATTTACTAATCAAGCAAAACAACCTGCATCGTCACAGACATGTAAAATTCTGCAGATGATCGTCTGTGTGATAAGCATGTTAACACACGTTCCGTCTCTTGGCTCTGGAGGATGTGCGTAAACATCAGCGACATCTACATGAAAAAGAACTCTCAATTTATAAAATATCAATAGTCTCTTAATCCAGAATATTCCAGTTGAAGATTTTTAACAAGATCACCGCTACTAAAAAACAATTTAATAGGTTTGACATTGAACAGTCACCAACATGTAGATTTTGTAATGAGGAAGAGGAAGATCAGTTTCATCTTATATTCTGTTGTCCACATGTTGCAAGGCTGTGGTCTGATGACCTAAACTGGCTCAAGCCAACCAATCTTTATTTTAATTTCAACCCATTAAACATTATGTTTGTTTTACTGAAGAATGGGACTGCGAATAATAATAATAATATTTTATGATGATTATTTTTTTTCTAGATGTTTATATTTGTACTAGTTTTTTTTTCTTTTTTGTGAAGAATTTATTATGAGTTTTTATACTGTGATGTTTTGTTTGTACCTGCCTGTATAAAATAAATAAATAAATAAATAAAAGTGCACTTAGTAAAATGTATTTTTCTACTTCTTATTTTTTGTGTCAACCAGACAAAATCAGCTTGTACTGTTGGACACACTCGACCAAGAAGTCACCAAGTTCAGAGACTGTAATACCTTACTGGACCTTAATTCTCTGGTATGTTTGGACTGAATTATAATCTCATTTGTGCTCATGTTCCTTGTTTGTTCTCTCAACACCAGCCAGCAGGAAGGACGTCTAATGCGGTTTCTTGTCTTTAGTTTGTAGAGGCGAAGGTTTACCACAATAAACTGGTGAACGTAAGGAAAGAGATGATTATGCTGCATGAAAAGACAACTAAACTAAAGGTATCTCTCACCTCAGTCATATTAAACTTGTGGATTTTTTTGTATTAGTGTAGCTGATATTAGGCTCAGAGATAAGCAGCAAATATTGGTGGATTGATGTAAAATAAACAAAGCATAGACCAATGAAATAGTGACTCTTGTTTTCTTTCAGAAAAGAGCTTTGAAGCTGCAGCAGCAGAAGCAGAAGGAGGCGCTGGAGAAGGAGCAGCAACGTGAGAAGGAGCTCGAGAGAGAACGGCAGCTTATTGCCAAACCTGCCAAAAGAACATAATCTGCTGTATGAATGGACATACAGGTGGTTTGCATGTTTTAGCCTGTTTATTACAAATCAGCTATATATTTGGTTACTGCAGAATATTATGTCAAACTTAAAATATTTCACTTTTTTTCCTATTAAGACCGTTTTTGGTGCATTTTGCCTGTAGAGAGGAGATGCAGCTTTTTACGACCCCATCTCAACCTCAGGACACTGTGTGTGCTTCTCAGACCATTTAGAACCAACATCACAGCATTTTAAGGTCTTTGAATGCTTTTACCAGCAACCCAGACATCATTATCAATGCATCAACCTGAACATAAGCCTCTTTTTAAATTGTTGTCAAGCTTAAATTATTGATACATGATAACGCAGTCAGCAGCGTTTATTGATGTAAAGGGTTTGTGGTTAATAATTGCGCAAAACCACAGTGTAGTCACTAAAAGTAGACTTTTTTTCCCAACACTTTATTGCCCGTCTCACTAGGTTTTTATAGCTATATGTAACTGTGGAACTTGAGTCCAGATTTACTTCCTGTTAGCTATTAAAAGCGAGTTTGCGGTACAGCTTCTGCAATTGTATGCACTGTCAGAGGAAATGATACGACGCTGTTAAAACAGAGCAATGATTGACTTTGAATTTATTTTAGTTCATGTTTCCATGGTCATTTTGGTATTTCTGTCATGTTTTCCTGCTGAGCTGGCTTGACTTTGGGGACAAGAGCTGTTATCTGGTAGTTTGACTCTTGCTGTTTCTTAACTTGTATGACGACACTCACCCATTTTAAAACCTACACTGTAATAGGAAACAACGAAGAACAAGCTAGAATTTTAAATTTTGAAAGTGGGAAATTGTCTTCATTACAAGAAATGTAAAAAATTAGTAGAAATACACTTTGCAGAATGATTTCCTTAAAAGACATCATATGTGATTCTTAGTAAATGGGCTAAAACTTGCTAGAACTCTGTTATGATCCTTGATGTCATTTCCAAGATGGCAACAAACCAAAGACATGGACTGAATCATCGTCATGCTGGTACTTCCTGCAATCAACCTCCGGTGACACTCACAAACTCGAGCGTTTCACCGAGAATGGAACAAATGACTCAAAGACTCTTTCAGACAATGACGAGGAGGAGAATCAATGTGTTTGCCATCTTTTGTTTAAGATCAAGTGTTAATATATGTTGCTGCCTCATGTCCTGTTAGTGTTGAATGTTGTAAATGAATATATTGTTTAAAATCAAATAGGTCTGCGCTAAACTTACCTGACTGTGTTTGTTGGGTCAGGATGATAATATGAACCAAACTTTCAAACAGCATCTGTATGTTTGTTTAAAGACCTTCCAAGAGGTTTCTATGCACTACTTACACCTGGAAATTCACTGTTTGTACAATTAATAATAAAAGCAATACAAGCTGGTTTATTGCAAGTGACTTGTGTATTTATTTAAAATTTTCTGGATTAAGTAAAATGTCTTAATCATGTGTAAGGTTAAGTTTTTTGCTGTGGTGGTATTTGTGCCATTTTCTTCCTGTTTTCATTTAAAATATGAACTGTAGCAGGCATGTCAGTCCACCAGGTGTCAGCAGAGACCAGAATTTATTTCCTGAGCTCTATGATGCGTAAGTTTGCTTCATGGCAGGTTCCTGCTGGTTGCTTCAACATCTCTTCACCAGCTGATGATGCCGACTAGCTCACATAGAGACAGAGAGAAAATGAGTTCACCCTGTGTGATCTCTGGTTTTAGTTTGTCTTCCCTTTGAGTCCCCTTTTCTGCTGTTTTTTTAGTGAATCCATTTAATTTAGGGATTGATAACAGGTCACCTTAGACACCAGGTAAAGCCACTGACCTCGGTTTTCTGACCCTTTTCCTACGTTTGTTGCTAATTCGTCCTCTTCTTTCCACCACATGAGCCTTAATTTGTCACTGAATGGGTAAACAGTAGACAGATGTTTTCCACAGACAATGTGTCTTGTCACACTAATTTTACTCACTATTGTCTCATACAAGCACCACAAATGGGAGTTTGTTTACTGAAAAGTAGGTTACATTCCTCTCTACCCCAACACTAGCATATGTCTGTCCCAACCCATCTAATTCACATAAAACTCTAATTTTATACCTACTACTACAGCAGGAAACTCAGTCAAAACCAACATGGCTAAGGCCACCTCCGCCCAGTCTCTTTTAAAGCAGAAACTGCACCACAGTGTGGCCGTGAAGGGGTCCAGACTCAGGCAGAGGGGCAACCTGACCCCACACTGATGAAAGAAAGCAAGTGCAGCAGAAACCACATTCTGAATACAATTTTCAGTGCATTGACTCTGGGTTTTGTTTTGACAGTTTTTCTGTATATGTGTAAATACAGTGGCTCTATGTATGAATGCATTTTGCAGGACAAATTGCTGTTAGCTTTCTGCATTTTTCTGAAACTGGGTCATCTCAGTGTGAAGGCCGCAAAGGGCAGACGTTCTGCTCTGGTCTGTTAGCAGAAGAGAAAAATGTACCAAGAAACAGAAGAGAAATCTTGCAGCTGTCATTTTATTCAAGTTAACACTTCACAGTAAGGACACAAAATTTGAGTGAACAAGGAGTAAAAGAAGA
>JAPZDX010000001.1:29563095-29575821 GCA_029783625.1 Naso annulatus | reverse complement strand
ATGCTAATTTTTTCTGTCTCAACTTATCTCAGTCTAAAGTTTAAATTAAGTTTTATGTAACAGACTAGTCTAATATGACGCTTTAAGAACAGTCAGGTTAAGACTAGTCTAAACTAAGTTTATGAAACTGGCCTCAGACCAGACATGAGCAGTGGTGGAAAATAATTAAGTGCATTTTCTCAAGTATGGTATTTAAAATATCATTCTGCTACTTTTACTTAAGTATTTAATTTTACACTATCAAATTATTTAAATTAATTAAAAGTAGCCCAACTTTTCCCAACCACAACATTAAATTTATAGAAATATTAATCTATCAAAGGTTATAACCCAAACAAATAAACATTATTCTGAAATAGGCCTTTATAAAATCATTTTTACTTTTAACACTCTTACATATGTATTGCTAATATGTTTTATGTGTTGTAGATATGATGCTAATCATAATACTCCTTTACTTTTTCTGGTCACCTCTCCTACCAGATGAAAGAACAGGAAGACAAACTTAGACATAAACTTAACTTTCAGGCACACACACACAAAAATATCTATTTAATTGAAAACGTCTCAATCCAGTTTTGTGGTATTTCAGGCATCTGAGTGTCACAGCTGAAACAAGGCTGCTGGGACAAAAAACTGTTCGAATGGCATCAGGAGGCTCCTGCTCCGAAAACAATATTCAAATGCAGGCTTATCCATGATCAGTTTCTCTCTTCATATCTCTGTGTTTACACTGACACAGTGATACACTTCTATACTCATTCAGCTGACAGGACTGTAGGCACGAGGCTTACATGTGGTAAAAAAAAATCCATCTGTAAGGCAGAAAAAAAATGATTCTGGATGTGAGCTTCATCATCACATCACAGACTCCCTCATCCTCCCTCTGCTTGTAAAGAACTGAAGAACGTCAGTGCTGTAAACAAACTGAATTATATACCATCATTTATCCTCTCTGTAATGTCTAAACATCCTTTATCTTTCCCGTATTTGTACTACCATGTATTGTTAACCATCCCCCTCTCCTAAGTCTGGATACTTCTTTCCTGCTCATAGGAACTGCCTGAATAATAATAAAATGTTAACCTAGCTTTAGAATAAACCACAAATCTGATCTGACCACAACAGAAGCATCTAGGATGAAGGACACTAGAACTCTTGGCTTTCAAATGAGAGGACTGTGGTCTCAGAGAGCCGTGTCTTCAGAGCCAAAAAGCTTGGTGGCGATGGCGTGGCAGTCGATGACGGATGCTTTCCCATCAAAATCTGCAGGCAAGATGTCACCATCGACTTCTTTGATGTAGTTGTCCAGCTCATCACCGTGAACGAAGACCTGAGGAAGGTTTCAAACAGGATTCAGAGGAAATGACGAGAAAAAAGAGTTTTGATTAAACTGTAGATATGAACTAGGGCCTGAACGATAAATCTGTGGGCCAGTATTGGCAGATATTTTGGTTAGGGGTGTGTATTGGTGAGAATTTGGCAACAGGATAAACATCATGATATAGGGGTTATGATAACATGTATTACGATACATTGCAATTTTTTTCAGTCTCTTTATTTTGGGAAAATTGTCTAGAACTTACTACAATATCCATAAAATCTGCGTAAAAAAATATTTTTTGTGCAATCAGAATATCATGAGGGTTTTAAAAAAACAAAATGAACCACTGCCAGGAATCTTTGCATGAAAACTATTAATTAAAAACTGATACAGTGTTTTTGAGAATCAATAGGATATTGCAAAACATAATGCTGCGATATTTATCGATATTTTCTTACACCCCTATTATTGGTATCGGCGTGTATGTTTGTTTATCTATGAGCCAGTTATAAAACTGTTTTTAAGGGTGGAAAAAATGCTTGGACTAGTGATTTAAAATGGTGTTATCATGTGGTTGTCCAGAAAAGGGTGGTAGGCTCGGGTCGGTGTTCGGTTTTACCGGACCGGTGCGGTGTACGGGCTTAAATTGGTGTAATTTTATGCAAATCAGCTAAACCGGCATGTGTCGTTATGTGAGATCCTGGCAAACTGAAAGCAAACAACAGCAGCAACATGTGCTGACACCCAAAGACCTGAAGAAGCGCAAAGATCTAACTCTTATTGCATTAACAAAAAGCAAAAGGATGTGATTAACTTATTATGACGTATAAATAGGCTGTAAACACAAATGAATGACAGCCAGGCTGTGCGCATTATTCAGTTTAGACCTCAGGCTGCAGCTGCACAGCTCTGTGTGAAGTTACATTATCAAGACACACAGACATTAGCCTAGCTATTAGCGTCAGGAGGAAGGAGGAAGGAAGGTTTTCTATCATTTAACTATGACCGATATAATAACCATTTCAGCACTGTATTAGTTGTGGAAGTCCCAGAAACACTGAAAAACTTAACAACATCGTGTCTGTAATCCTTGCATAATTCTGTGGTGTGCGTTAAATTTATAAAGTTTGTTGTACAGCTCCGCAGTATTCACACACAGACGTCAGTGACGTCGGGAGAATGTCAACACTGATTGGCTGTCGTGACACAAAGACTTTGTGTCACTCCATTCAGTTGGCTGTGTGATGTGCGACACCTAATGGTAAAAATCTGGTATAGAAATTTGTACAGCGGCCCAACCCTACAGGGGTTACTTTTTTAAAAAATAACTGTTGCGTGAAGAATTTATTGTTCAGTGCACTGATATTTGGAATGAAGTTTGTCAAAATATAAGATATTCTGCCTTCATTACATATTTCTGACATAAGTTTTAGATGGTGATGACACATTCATACAATATCATATAAATAATTATAAGACATCACAATTTTCTTGGCATCGGCCCCAAAATCCCACATCATTTAGCTTTAATATGAGCTGCCCTCCATGCATACCCTCTCCAGCAGCTTGCTCTTCATGAAGGGTTTGACCACGTTGTATGTGGTGGTAAAATACCACGGCTGATGGGTGACATGAACCGCTTTGAAACGGGCGGGAAAGGAGTCCTGTGCGAGAAAATCACACAAAACAGCAAAAGATTTAAACAAAAAACAGCTCTAAGGTCGCACATCAAGAAACTCTGAGCTTGTGTTTCAGTCTGTCTGACCTGCAGCATGTCCACCATCTTCTTGAGCTCAGCGGGCTTAATGCCTGAGGCGTGCTGCATCGTGAAGCCCTTGAAATTCTCAATTAGGACGAAGCCGTTAATCTGGGTTTCTTCATTCTCCAGCAGCTTCTCCAGGATCACACAGTACGCTCTTAGGATCTGATACACACACACACACACACAAAGATATATTTTCAACAGAGAAGTACATTTTCTCGAGTACTTCAGGCCCATTTAGGAACAATTTCTACTTTTTGTTTCTGCTCTGCCACATTTTATGTGGATTTGACCTGCTCAGAGTGGAGCTGTGAGAAGCTTTTCGAGAGAACCCTAGAAGTCTAAAAAATGGCTCTGTTATCTTGTTTCATGCAATAAAAACCTGTTAGCAAACATTATTATCTTGTGTGCAGAAGATAGAAACACATATGACATCTTTCAGGAACTTTGCTCCATAATTTAAAAGGTAATTTCTTATTTTCTAAGGATTTTACACTTTTCAAGGTCTTTCTCTGCAGAGATCTGTTTGATAATTTTGTCAGACACTTCTGTCAGAAAAGCGTGGGCAGCCTGTGAGTGGCAAAAAAAGCAGTTTTAGTAGATGTGATAAAGGTGGTTGTAGGTACATCAAAGGATTCCATGGCAGTCATTGCAGCCCTGCACAGCGCCCCCCTGAGGAGATCAACTGTAACAAACCTTTTTTAAACATCCGTAATTTGCACAAAGAAAGAACCCAGGATTGGAAACAAAAGGAATTCCCCTTCAATGTTCTGAAAGCTTTTTTGCAGGGGTGTGTCTAGGGGGTGGCCAGGGTGCATTTGGCCACCCCTGTAATCTGATTGGCCACCCCAGGTGCCACCCCATTTAACTGCTTATCTGCCCAGTCAGAGGTGGGCTTTTTGAACTTTTTGATGAGTAGAGGTGCAGTTCAGTTTAAGGAGCAGTAAAAGCACATTTTAAGTTTTGCACAGTTTTGTAAAGTAAATATTTTAACTATTTGATATTTATTATTGTGTTGTTCTTTTTGTTAAATAAGCTGGGCCTCTGTATTTTTTTTTTGTTGGCACTTTATACTGCAATTGTATTTTCAAATGTGAATTGTCTTCATTTATATTTAGCCCATCTTTTTGAAGTTTAATTTCTTAAAATGAATTAAAGATGGAAGTTTTATATAACATTTGCACGGTGCCACTCTGTGTTGTGATTGTTTGGGCTTTTTATCATCTAATCTTAACTTCAAACACTATAATGTCAGTATATACAATTAGGCATGGGTAGTAGAGACAAAAATGGCAAATTAATACTATTTTGATGTTTGCATGTGCATGCGCTTAAGTTTTGGTTCTTCAAGCCACTATGCTAGGGCGACTGACATATCGCCAAATCCTACAAGCCACCCTTGCATAAGTCAGGACACGCCTTTGCTATTTTGCATTGTGTACTTTTACTTTTGATACTACATGTACATTTTGCTGGTAACAGTTTTATTAGTAGCATTTTGAATGAGGGACTTTTAGTTGTAGGAGAGTATATTTTAATTAAGTAAAGGACGTGAATATTTCCTCCAGGAAATACAACAAATACTTCTAATTTGCTCCTTCACATTTCTAGTGCAGCTGTGCTTGTCGAGGTTTCTCCGCAGCTACCTCATCGAACGTGATCTCCTCCAGGTCCCAGTTCTCGATGTTGAAGAGCAGAACTACGCGGCCGTACTTGTCCCTGCTGGGCAGAACCACGGGGTAACCCGCCTCGATGGTGCTGCGGACTGCCTCGGGGGTCAGGTTCTCAAACAGCTCAGGATACTCCTTCCTGAAGCGGACATAACCTAGAGGACACACACACACACACACACACACACACACACACACACACACACACACACGGGCACTAATGGTTCACAGACTCTTTGTGTACAGTTTGAGCGTTCAATGCAGGTTGTTGATGTGCCGAACACAAAGCCACCACTGTCTCAGTGTATGAGCCTCTTGCTGTGGCACCAATTAACCCAGAGTAAGTGTGTGTGTGTGTGTGTGTGTGTGAATCCTTTTGCATGTGCATGTGTCCTGTGTTTTATTTTAAAGCAGCAATTAACCCCAAGACAAAAGTTCACATCACATTCCCCTCTTACACAAGTCCTGCTTTTATATTCGTATGTGTTTTGTGTTTCCTTTTGTCTTTGTGAGGACCACACACTCTTACTTTTTTGAACTTGAGGTTTGGTCAGAAGTTTGTGGTTACAACTGAAAATATGGTTGAGTTCACATCAAATAGTAAGGTTTAAAAAAACTAGACTTAAGTTTAGATTATAAGGGTAACTTTAGCTTTTGAATTTTTCTGATTGTAGGGTACAGATACAATAACTGTCAATCTATTTGAGAGATTTGTGATGAGGGAAATGACATTTAAGTAATACAATTACAAATGCAATGTTTACAATAGCATGGCAAGAAACAACATAAAAGTCATAAGCATGGGAGTGTCGAACCCTTCTGCTTTTTAATCTCCTCTCCTCTCCCAGACCGACACAATCAGTTCCCAGGAGAACGCCGTGGCTTCACAAGTAAAGTAAACTTGTTGTCCCATTTGAACACAAAGGAGTTCTTTGTCAGGGCAAACTCAGAAGCATCTCAGCCCCCAATTAATGAACACATGCCTCCCTGTCTGAGTGATGATGAGAATAATGCAAACCAGGAGCACAAATGAGGTTCCACCCTCAATTACGGGAACTATTTGAAAATGTCTGCAGAAACTGAATCAAAGCAGATGAATTCTGCTCTCAGAAATTGAAATAATTGATATAAAGTTATAAGAACTAATTGATTGTCTCTTGAACTACTAACCCTTCATGAGCTCGTGTGCTCTAACCACGTCAAACTTGCGAGCTCTGAGGAAACGCAGCATCAGAGAGTCGGGTTTGTCCCCGAAGCGCTCCAGCACCAGTTTGGACAGGTCGTTTCCCTCTGCCGCCCTCTCCTTCATCACAGCCCGCAGGTCCTTCAGGGACGACGCCCGCCGCTCATCTGTCTCATTCAGCTCATCCTTCGCCTGGAGGAAGAGGAAAAATGACATCACAGGAACAAGCACATCAGACAAACAAGTAACAAGTGATGATCTGATCTAATTTAAACTCATCTGTAAATGCTGCCATTATATTTTTACCTTTTGCACAGTGTGACCAGGCAGTTTGTGGCACAGCCCAAACACCGGCCCATGATCCTTCACTGTCAAATGCTCCAGCTTGGCCCTCTTGCAGAAATTTACATTTGTAGCCACGGCAACAACTCCATGAATTCATGTCTGACAGGCAGTCAATCTGCCACTTTGCTTCAGAATAAAAAACTCATCAACTTTTCATTCTGTACAGATAGTCAGGTTCCTCAGAGGATGCACTAAACTAAGCTAACTGTCGCTCTATTTTCATATTTAATGGGTTAATTAGACCAATTGATTGATAGACAGGCATATTGAGCCTCTCATCCAACTCTGACATAAAATGAATGAGTGGATTTTCAAAAATGGCAAACAGTTCATTCAGGGCTCTTGTCAAGAGATTTCTTTTCACCACAGTATTGCACTGAATTGCAAATTAATCAAATACTTCTTATGAAGTTATCAAGGTTGAAATGATCAACTGTGGCTTACATAATTTTCCCTTCTCTCTTGATTTTGTAAAGAATGCAGCATGTCTTCAGTAAAAACAGAGCTTGTGTTAGTTTATGACATAATCTGCATCATGTCTGAGTGAGGAAAGCCCAGCTGAATACCTCGCAGAGCCGACAGAAGAGGTTAATGAGCTGTGGGTGAACAGCGGAAGGGTCCATCCTTCGCACACTGAGGCCTCTGTCAAACCGAACTGGCAGACTCACTGTACTCTGCTATTGTTCCTGTGTAGCACCTCTCATTAGTGGATGAACAAACTCCCGTTCCCTCACAGAGATGAACAGGGGTTAACAATGCCTTCATGTGTGCCTCCATGTATGGCCAGTCGTGGCTGTGTAAGTGTTTTTGTCTCTCATGCACAGTTATGTTCTTTGATGCAAAGGATTTTCTGACAGTTATGTCACCCTGCAGGCTGGCAAACAGGCAGCGGTGGCTTCTTCATGCACTTTTAAATTGTTTATTCCACAGCAACACATTAACACGTTAACTCTAACCCTAACCCAAACCTAACCCTAACCTTAACCACCTATAATGTTTTAAAAGTGTGTTCATAATGTGTTATAATGCATTATAGATTAGTGCTTTATGTAAATTCTTACCCAAAGATTTTTCATGCATAAAGTATTGTTTAGTTCAAGAAGGTGGAGACCAATAAAGTCAAAATTAAACATTTAATCATTCACTTTATCAGAAACATTAAAAGTTTCAATTAAATATATTTGGAGATACGTGGCGTTCACTGTACAAAAAGGGTATGGACGATTGTAATCTGAAAAAGTAACTAGTAACTTAATCTGTCGGATAAATACACTAGAGTATAAAGTACAATATTTGTAGTAGAAATATAAAGTTGCATAAATTAAAATAAGCAAAAGTATCTCAGATTTGTACTTCTGTAGGCCAGCAGAGCCTGAGCAGATGTTCGTCACTGCACAGATGTGATTAATAACAGTGTGAGTTTAACTGTCAGCCAGCATGCAATTTGCCATCATCACGTTCGTTTAAAACACCTGTGGTTTACCTACTTTTCATGTCAAATTGTCCTGTAAATTATTTTGTAAACAAGGAGGCTGAAGTTATAAAACCTCCTCAACTTGTCTTTTTGTGATCGTAAACTCGCACTACAAAAGTCGAAAGTACTTTCATAAAATTATTACCGCAATCCTCTTATCCTGCCTTTGTAAAATACTGTCCCTACTAGGGAAGACTATCTACCAGTGGATCAACACTGCCACCTAGTGGCACCAGTAAACTCTGGCCCTAGGACTCAAACAGCATCAAATTCCCCACAATCCCACATCAGGGCAGACACCTGACGAACAAGAAAAAACTCAGTGTCACTTAATACGGACTTTATTTAAACATTAGACTAGAATTAGATGAAAAAAAAACTTCATATCTGTAAAATAAGATGTGTTGCTTATGTAGTAATATCAGACTTTAAACATTTAAATATCCATTAATCCATTAACAAAAAGAGCAAACCAAAGTTAGATTTCAGGAATCTCTAAATTAACTATAAAAATGTATGATTCCTTTACTAGTACTACTACGACTACTACTACTACTACATAAATCTACCTAACAAGCAGCCAAAACAAAAATTCTATCAATCTTTATTTAAAACAACTTTACACATCAAAAAACAAAGGTGCCCTTTTTCATTCATAAGGTACAAAAAATAATAATAATGATAAAATTAAACAAACTAAAATAAAATAAATCCAGGTAAATCTTATTTCATGCTGATGTTTTTGTACAACCAAAACAACTGTTCATCAGTCTCACACATGAACAATGTGAAGTGAGTGCAGTGAAATACTTCTTGTGTAGTGGTTTCATCGAACCATTTTACTGCACAAAATATGAGACATGACACTTTTCCATTGGCATCAGTTTTTGCTGACATATGTAGAAGTTTTTTACAGCCACAAACTGAACAGCTTCCTGCTCTGTTCTCATGAGGAAACTCTGTGACCATCACATGACGACTAAAACAGGAATTGTGACTAGACCATAACTGCACATGTGGACTCTAATATTTGACTCTGAGTGTAGGTGGACTGTGCTCTTGCGTAAAACTCTTGCTCATCCTCTCTTACACTCCGAGCTCAGTTGCTCTCCTGCAGTGACCTGCTTGATTTGACATTCTGTGCAAATACAAATATGTGCAACAAAAGTGCAGGAATAAACTCTTTATATTGCACTTTTCTCTGATCACGTTTGGAACATCTGTATTTATTTACAATAACAACAAAATAAAAGCATTCCGGTGTTTGGTTTGTATTCACAGTGACAGTCAAGTTTGGACAAAGTGGAAAAACAAAAAGGACAAAGGTCCACATATTGCAAATAATAATGATCAGCTCGCTGACGTTTGTAGATAATCACTGTTTATTTGGAAAGTGCAAACAGAACAAGTCTGACATATTTTCTCATCATTGTCTTTTTTTGGTGTACAACTTCTTAAGGCATCAGAAAGTCAGTTTACATTTACACAAACGTACCGAACAAATGAAGGAAATGTTGACTGATTATTCAGTTTGTAATGAGACATAAGAGCCGCCGAACGCCGAAAATGACATCTTAAAGCATTGCACTTAAACATCAGTATTTGTCACATAAACCTGTGTCAGAAACACCATTAAAAACAAACGCTGACCATTCAGCTGAACCTGTGGAGAAGAACGAGACAAGAAACAGTAAAAAAGACACATGAAGGCACAAACTGCTTTTCTGGAAAAAAGAAGCTTCCCGTTTAAATTTGTTTAAAATAAAATGTAAACCATAAAGATCTGGAGGTACCAATACACTTGCATGATTAATAGTCAAGGTATGAAACACACACAGTATGCAGCCCTTTGTTTCCAGTGCATTCCTCAATAGTGTCAAAGGTCAGAGACTGTGGTTGTTTGCAGGTCCAAAGCATGTTTGAAAACAACAGCAGTGATAAACGAGGACACACGGTGACGTGACGCTCTTTTCCCCGTGTCTATCTCAGTTTTTTAACAACAGTGTTTCCTCTTCACATAAAATCCTGCTAAAAAGAAATTATATATGCATATGTTAAAAGAATATGGAAAGCAATAAAACATCAACGTCTGCTGTCTCCCTTTGACATTAAAAACTCTAGAGGTCATGTTGGATGCAACAGTGCGACAGTGAACCTGCTCCTCCTCCTCTGATAAAGACAGTGTTTCTCTCTGTACAAAAGTCATCCCCAGACTTATGGGAGCTGCAGTTGTTGGCGCAGAGCCTCCACATCACGTCCTGCGGAATGTGCCAACTGAAACAACACCTGGACTCAGCCCAAAAACGTCAGAGCGGCCATGACGCTGAAGCCCAGCAGGATGAAGAGCACCTTGAGGAGCTGCTTCCCGGGAGAGTTGAGCTCATGTGGGAGGATCTCCAGGAACGTGATGTAAACAAACGTCCCTGCGGCGAGCCCCTCCAGGACGGCCTGGATCAGCGCTCCGGCTGTCAGCTCAGCCTCCACCACGCTGATGCCGATAGCGATGCCGACAGGCGACATCAGGGCGAACACGCCGATGTAGATGCACACCCATAACGGACGAACTGCGCTCTGCACCAGCTTCACAGACAGGCTGAACACGATGATGCTCTTGTGGACGAGTATAGCGATGCAGATCTCTAACACCTGGAGAAACAAAGAGGTTTGCTGCTTATCCCTGCCTCGTTTAACAGATTTTATATAATAGTCAACTAGAAACAACCTACATAAAAACTTTACGTAATGATTTTATATAAAAAGGCAATATATAAATATTTTTTGTCATTTTATCACTTGTTCTATATGCTTATTCAGTTTCATGTCTTTTAATCTATTATTTCTCATTTTATTTTCCAGAAAATGTTCGATATAGAAACATATAACAATATAAAAATATCGACTCATTTCATGTTGTTTAAGAACCACACATAGTAGGGATGCACGATATTGGATTTTTTGACTATATCCGATATGCCGATATTTTACAACTCATTTGACCAATAACTGATATCAATACTGATGTATATGTATATTTTTTCCCAAAACCTAATTGTTGAGATCATCAAGTCTCTTCTGTAGTGGAATTACATACAGTTTTATTATGCAGACTCTTACTGTGCTGGCCTGCTGGCAAATGCCGTCATAAAATACAATGTTTAAAATTATGAAATATTCATTCCTTGTGCAAAAACATGTTATGTAAAACATGTTACATTTATTTATGACAATTGCTTTTACACCAAACAAGTAAGATACAGCCTACTTCAAACTGGATGATGCTCTCCCTGAGACAATCATAAAAACTCACAACCAGGACAAATTTGGTCTGTTTGACAAACGACAAAGGAAGTAAACATGACGTCTGTCCACAGGGAACACGTGAAACATGGCGTCGACTCAGGCGTTTAATCAAGGCAGCAGCAGCCCGTTATTTTAATGGTGAATATCGGCGTAGTGGCTGATATCTGACAGTCAATTTCAATATGGACCTGGTATGTACAAACCATCCTCGCTGCACTTCCTCTACCATCAAACTGTGTGAGTCCATAAACCCATTAGGACACTTCACTGAGTTCATAAATCAAGCAGAAGTTACGATACGGAAGCTGAGAGCGGCCATGCTCGCTACTATCTTTTTCATTCTGTCATCTTGGGATCACAAAATAATTATTTCGTTATCACAGGATAACGGCTCGTTTTCCGTGACAACAGGATGATTTATATGGTGAGCCTTCATCGTGAGATCGAAAGTGAGCGTCTGGTTCATCACACAGATTTGGCCCTTCAAGATCTCTGCCACTGACGGGGGGATTCATCACTGAACAGGAAGCAAAGGTATGAATGTGTCATTTTGTTTCCTGCAGTCAGAGCAGACAGCTACGTTGTAAGGATCATAAGGAAAACTTTATGTAGGTGATAATCAAAGATGTCAACCAGCTCCGTCTCTGCATCAGCCAGCAGCTACTCAAATGAAACTGTTATTATTATAATGGCAGAGAAGAGACATAATTAAGGCCATGAGGTTTTTGTCTCACTGAGTGACCCTCACAGCATCTCCACACAGACACATTTCAGCACCAGTCCTGATCTCTGATAAACATGATTAGTATTTAGGAGACAACTTTTTATTTTGAAAACTGACTTTTTAAAATTCTGTTATCACGGGAACACAGGCCTTGTTATTCCCTGATGTGTATTGATTTATCCCGTTAACTCAGGAAGAACGAGATGATTATTTTGTGATCTCGAGATAGCAGAACGAAATCAACCTTCCTTGTGCCACCTGTGGAGTCCCCCCCTGGTGGCTGTATGGCTAAAGGCACTCTTAATACTGGCACAATCCTGCCAAAGCGGGCAAACCCCGACTTAAAAAAATTAACTACACATGGGTCTAGTGGGAGTCCATGTGAAATGGGGCAAAGGTAAACTGAGCAGTCATGCACTTTTAAGAATGGCGCGTGATCCAACAGAGATTACACTCAGGGCTAACAGGAATTCAGTGAGAGCCCTGGGCTTAGGTCAAGAGTGTGTGTGTGTGTAAGATGCTATGTGTTCTCAAGGTCAAGACTTGGCCCAGGGCTAAAAAACATGCCTTGTGAACAGCCTTTATGTGGATTTAGAATAAGTGCAGTCATTTAGAAGGAGCCTGTTGTGCTGCGGGCAGCTTCCTCAGTTTCGGCTGTTTACGTGAACTGATGTCGATTCAATGAACATGAAAGTGAACGCAGCGTTTTACTGATCACCAGCTCCAAGTTCCTACTGAACACATCCTGAAGCTAACGCTCCATCACATCATGAGCGCTGCAGCCTCTTCCATGCTGCAGTCGATGTGAGTCTGCAGGATTTTGGGAATACGCTTTTAAATCTGAGTGTTGTTTTATTTGACTGATGTCCGCAAATGATCTTATCCGGTGACTGATAAACAGGGTCAGGAAGGTTACTTCAGAAATGTAATAAGTTACAGATTAC
>JAPZDX010000001.1:29504050-29522054 GCA_029783625.1 Naso annulatus | reverse complement strand
AAGTTAGGTAGGAATATTACATTTGTTTAATGGAGAAGTCGATGATTTAGCAAGCTAAAAAGCTACTACCTGTCTGACTCAAAGCAGACCAACTCTGCATCGCTCTTCCCAGCCTCTCCTTCAGTGCTCCAAAGCGGCCGAAAGCCAAACAAAGACTCACTTTCGCTCTGGAACAAGTTCTGCCCGCTTGCTGTTTTACCTCACTCAGGCTATATTTTTTTCTTAGCACTACATCCACATTCGTAACTTTCTCCTGGCGTCCAGTTGCTGTGCTTTGCAGTGCTTTCAACCTCACTTGCGTGCTGTCATTTGCTGGGGGAAACATACCCTCTCCTCAACAAGAAACCCGAATAAACCAGAACATTAAAATACAAGCAGAGGGTGGTGTGTCTCCATACACAGTCGCCACCACACATGTATAGAGGCCCAGAAGTGATGATTGAGCAGCATTACTTTTGTATAAGTCTGTATTTTATTTTTTAGTAAAATCCTACTGACTCCACCTTTAAAAAGAGAGCAACAACAAATGAAATCAAATTTAAGTCAGAGCAAAAACAAGGAGGGAAGGGTGCAGCAGCGTTGCTTCTCGAGGAGTCTCATGCTACAGCTAGCTTGATTTCCGCTTTGATTTCAGTGTTGCCTACCTCAGCTTTAATCTCTGTTAAGATAAATGCCCCCGACCCGGCCTGCTGGCTTACCCATTTACGCAAACGGCGGCTCGCCTCTGATGCGGCTTTGATACTGCCTCTGAAGGCAAATAGAAACTGACCTCCCAATCCACCTCCGTAACTTTTATACAGACGGCAAGATTGAGAAAAGGCACATGAAACCTGCTTTGAAAAGGCTGTAAACAGGGCTTGTGTGTTGGTGTTTAAACTCAGTTTACTAATCTTAATTAGTTATTATGACTTCCATGTTAGCCTTGAATCAACCACAACTTCAAATGTCTCTCTCCAGTCTTCCTCATCTGTGTTGAGTCATCATGTGTATAAATAAACCGTACAGTCTGAACTGATGGCGTTCTGTTGACACTGAGAAAGCTGGTTTCTGGCTCAATGTAGCTTTAAGATGCCTCCAAACAGTCAACATGCATATGTCTAAAAATATTGAGGGCGCGTCTGAGAAAATCATGCACTAAAGATCATTATTATTCATTCAGCTTCCTATTTTTTAGTATCAAATGTAGGGATGTAGGGATTTGTGTGTGTCTCGTCTTGTGAAATGCAAAGCTGCTTTCTGTGTTTGTGTTAACACTATGTTTGGTATGCAGCAGTGCAGAGTGTGTTTAGAGAAGCGTGTTTCAGACATTTACATTTTCAGACATTTATTTTGAGTGACAGTGAATTGACAGACCTCGACCCCTCCAAGCTCAGGGATTTAGGAAGTTCCACATCAGAAGCAATCCTGACGATCGAGTAGAGATTCTTACAATGTGGCGAATCACAAAAACCCTCGTCTTTTCCTTCTCGTGTTTCAGCCTGTGTTTACTATTCTTTGTCTCAGTGTTAATTTGCCTACTGCCCATGTTGTCTTGAATGTTTGTTGTACACAAGTTTTCGCTCTCGTTTTGTCTCTTCTCCTCTTTCTCTCTGTCTTTGGAGCTCTTATTCTCGCCCCCTCTCTTTTAGTCCATGTTGTCAGCCCATCACAATTTAAAATAAGGTTTAAATTACAGGACTGGCTGTGGCTTTCCGTTGTTCCCTCAGAGTTTTTGCCAACCCGCAATTTGGCTTTTAATGGAATCCTGCCATGCTGCTGAACCTAAAGATTCTTTGCAGATGTCGACAGACTCTGACTCCATGAAAAGCTGGAAACTGTCGCCTGTGCTGTGAGCTCTGAATGCAACGCTGAGTTAAGACTGTTTTTTCAAGGGAAGTAACATTATTTTAGCGATGTAGCCACCTATAGTGAGGAAGAAAAATGTGTGTGTGTGTGTGTGTTCTGTCACACAGCCTTCAGCAAACATCATTTTCTGCCAACTCGTGTTTGTGCGTCGTGGATTACATTCATGCTTTAATCTCTTTAGGTTAATAAAGCCAAGCAGTGTTTCTCAAACCGTGGGGCGGGACCCCCTGGGGGGCCACAGAGTCACCAAAAGGAATGGGGGTGGTTGAGCATGACTGGGGAAAATAAACTTCAATTAATACAAATTATGTAGGAAAAAAAATGAACAAGAGTTCCCTGATGCTGTCATACTGTCTTATATTGTACTAAAATTCAACTCGGAGCCTTTTATCAGCTGCTTCCACTGTCATTGTCAGTGATGGACCAAAATTTTGAACATGGGACATGAGCTTTTTTCAGCTTCTGCAGGGCGGTATGACAGAAAAAGTGGCTTAAAGAGATGTTAAATGTCACATTTTTTGCTAACTTTTTCTAACAAATTGGAAAGCTACAACATATACACAGTAGATTTATTTTAACCCCTGTATTAAAAGGCAACTCTAGAAATAAAAGATATGTTCCAATGTGACAGATAACAACATTGGAGGACCTGGCAAGTACTGTTTTTTTGTGATGCAATGCATCCTGGTACATGTAGGCACTGTAAGAACGGCTGTGTGAGCAGGACAACTCAGAAAACTCAGCTTTCTCTGTCAATATAGCACAAACTGAGGAATTTATTGCTTCAATTGACTACAATTACCATCAACGTGGATTGGACATCCACATGAAAAGTGGCAGATTTTTCTTTTAAATTAAGCTAATGCTCAGGCTGAACACAAGAGAACTTAAAGATAGTTGCAAGAGTGATCCACATTTTAGGCTAAAATGATCCTAATTCATACGGAAGAGATGTCATAAGTCGTCTGCATTATATGGGAATGATGCATCATTTATATCAAATGATTTAAATCATCTGAATGAAGCAGGAGACACACTCACTGGCTACAGTGGCAAAAAATTTGTAATTAACACCACAGAGACAAATTTATGTTTATCAGGTGATTCTTGGACCTATCTTAGATTAAAATACTGTTAAATACCACACGAATAAGACAAAAATGATCATGAGAGGTCTTTGAAAACCAAACACATGTTGTGTTTTTAACTGCAGCAGTGCACATACAGTTTGCTAAAGCTGCACTGATCAACATACTGATCCAGTGACTGTGAAAAGGTTTTCTAGCTGCGCGAACCCACATATCATCAGACTCTACAGTTCTCAGAGTTTCCAGCTTATTGTTTAAGTTTTACCTACAACTTCACTTTTTTGGTCCATTCGTACCTGTCTTTAAGTGTTTGAAATGCACACTATCATAAATTCTGACATTTCTGTCATGGATTGCAGCCAGCAGACTTCATTCCAAAAGAAGAGTGAATATTAGACTGAGATTCATCAGGTAGAGACGGAATGTGTAAAAATGGAAGTGTTACAAACATGTTTGCCAGACTGTGTTGCTTCTATCCAAAATTAAGGCAGGTTTAATATGAAAAATATGTGAAATGTGTTTTTATTCAAATTTTTGATTGTTTTTATAAACATTTTATGAGAGGGCTTTCAGTTCTTGTGTCACCTCCTGTCTGTGTGACTCGTGCATAGTGATTGTGCATTGTGTTTTCATTCCAGATAGCATCAGCGTGTCTACACTGAGAGTTTCACATTCACATAATTCTGCCAAATGACGCTTTAGAAAGAATTTGATCATTTCTTCCCCATAGTGGAACAAATGGATGCATTCCACCAATAAATGTGTGTAATTATGTTGTGAGGAGTGAAGGCCATATAGTCGAACCACGTGAGGCTCAATGAGAGACTTGTCAACTTGACCCCTGTGACTGGCTGAGCGGGGGGAGGAAGTGTCGAGGAAGAGGGCCTGTCCAGGAATGTGTTGGGAGGGGAGGCTTGTCAACTGCAGAGCTCTGCTTCTCCCCGTCTGCTCTTGTCTTTATATTCAGATTTAAATCATTTCTCTTTAAGTCATGTATGTAAAACTAGAGGCCAGTTCAGCTAAAATTTGTCATCTTTCTTCATGAAGTGTTGAAGTGGAGTCTCTGTTACAGTGTCATGTTACATGTGACTGTCTCTCGTGCGTCTGTAGGTGCAGACAACACGTTGTCATTTCTGCACCTCTTGAAAAATGTAACCACACGTGTATGGGGGCTGTACGGGCTGCACAGACAGCGTATGACATATGATTGAGATGCTGTGTTTGTGGATAGTGAAGTAAACATGGAGCAGGCTGAAGAGAGGTCTAATTTTCTCCTTATCAAACATAGTTGATGCATTCGCTCATCCTCATAAAACAGAGACATTTCCAGTGCAGACTTGGACTTTGATGTGATTGTTTTCACCACTTCCTGTCACAGATGAAGTATGACATGAACACGATAACATCAGGAATAGCAGGAATGCACAGCAATCAATCAAACAATCTACTTTAACGCTGGTGCTACAACAGTGAAGAGACAGATTCCATACGCTGAACAATAAATCACTTCATGCTGTACATGCTGTGACACTAACCGTAGAATATGTAAGAATGCTGTAGAGGTATAATTTAGCCTTTGGGCCCATTCTGCTCCTGCGTGGTTGGTTAAGTTACACTAAAACAGTTGCAAATGCTGCACAAAAGCTAATTTTACTTTACGAAAGTACAATCAGATCAGGTATGATTAAAAAGTTCAAGAAAGAAAGATGCAGAAGTTTTGTTACTTTTCATGTTTAAAAAAATACCTCTGGTGAGGTTGTTGGCTGTTAAATGGAAATAATAACATGATCAGTCTTTGCAAGATCTGTAATTTAAAGAGGCTTTCTACAGTGCTGCTTCATGCATCAGCATTCACCTGTAGAAAATGTAAAAGTGTTGAACTTGCTTCTAAATTCATGATCTCCAGAGGAAAAGTTGTTGTGCAAAGAAGAGTAACCAGACTGCATCAGTGAAAACTGATTATGAGCTGGAGCAGCTAAACATGCGAGTAAGCGATGTAGGCGAGCCTTTGTGAAGCCGACATGTCACTTTGCTGAAACTTTTAGTTATTAAAATTAAACCAAGTGTTCCCCCTGAGGAGCGCTGATTACCCGGCTCCGTTCTCACTTCACTCCTCATGTTTGAGGTATTTCAAGTATATCGTCCAAAGGTCATACTTGTGCAGACTAACACATTTATAAACCTGGCAAGGTAAATCCTGAACAATAACACGTGTTGGATGTCCGCATTTTAAAAAACTTTTCTTTAGTTTTAATGCATTTTTAAATTAACTTAATTTGCTAACAGTAGAGGGACAAGAAAAAATATGGAAAAGAAAGCAGTGACGACATGCAACGAAGATCATTTGTAGATATCCAACAGGACTCCGCTAACTGCTACGCTTTTCACTAAACGCAGAATGAAAAAAATGGTTGGCTGCAAAATTAATTCACTGTGTAATCTAGGCACCATATCACCTGACACCACCTTTTCTTTCCAAAGTGTCAGTTTTCAAGGAATGAACAACGAAAGTGTCACAAGCAAATGCAAATGGAAGCAGCGGAAGTAAAATGTGAAAAATCTTGTAAATACTGAAATGTGCACTTTGACAGCATGAGCTTGGTGTCAGAGTTTGTCCATGCAATGCAGTGATGTATGCAAAACCTGAGACCGTCCTCAGCTTAAGTTTTCTGGCACTTTGAAGTAGCAGCAGAAATGCAGGAAGCTGGTTACTTTCTCTCTTCCTCTTGGAGGAGCTTTCTAAACTGCCTCCAAACACGTCTTCCCAGGAATTTTACAGGAACACACAGTAACTCCTGTGGCCCGATTGCCCTGCAGGTTCGATGAGTGCAGTCAGCTCAGCAGTTTGTGTGAAATAAAGAATCTGTGTTAGAGATTTGTACTTCTTTTTTGTGGTTATTATACAAGAAGCAGCAAAGAAAGATGTCTATATGCGCACTGCAGCAGGCTGCATCCAAAAAGAACCACTTTACAATGGAAAAAGAGAAGGAAGGAGTGTGTTTGTGCATGCATTTGTGTGCAAGAATGTGTGTGTGTTTGCATGTGTTTGTGAGCAGGAGCCCTGTTGTGTTCGACTGCAAAGCCCATGTCTGGCGATAACGCAGCCCTCTGATGGAAGAGATAGTCGAGACGCCAGCTTAAATGTGGCTTGCTGGATTGAAGTTGCCCTGTAATGATAGTTGTCTCAAACAACACAGAACCTACCATTTGTAGCTGGGAGGGGTGTTTTCTTTTTCCCCCCCTTATTTTGTTTTATTTCTAGTATTTTAGAGCTCTACGAGGAAATTTGAGGAAGTCAAATCAAAACAAAGCATCTTAGAGGCGACTGGTCAGCAGCCGAATTCTATCCTTCCCTCTCGTCCCTCCGTCCCCGCCGCACCCCCTTCCCTCCTCCTCATCCTCTCTCTCCCCAACCCACCCACTTCTTTCAGCAGAGTGGAAGAGTCTAATAACTGGAGGGGAATCTAATCCTTGGCACTGGATGAAAGACGAGGGTCTCCCTCCCTCCCTCTCTTTCTCACAGTCTCTTTCTCTCTCTTCATTTTTTTCCGTGGATGCTGGTTATGCTTGGCAGGTTTTCTCCCTCTCATTTTCCCGCTCCCTCTTTCACCCAGTCTCTGTCTCTCTCTCTCTTTTTTTTACTCCCTTTCTCCCCGCCCCCCAACTTTCCTCCTCTCTGTGCAGGTAAGGGTTAGCAGGAGGAAGCCTCCTCTTCTCAGACAAGACAAAGAGTTTAAAGAAACATTTTGGGAAATAGTCCCGTTTGCTTTTTAGCTGAGAATCTAGTAAGACTCATCCTACTTTCACGTTTGTCCATTAAGAAGGTATGACTGGCAGTTGGTTAGCTTACCTTAGCATAAAGACTGGAAACAGCTAGCCTGGCTCTGTGCAAAGAAAAAGTCCACCTAGCAACTCTAAAGCTCACCAACTAACATATTGTACCTCATTTTTTAATTCATGCAAAAATCAAATGTGAAAAAATTATAAGTTAGCTTGTAGGCTAAAGACAGCGTTAGCGACCTCCTTGTCATCATGTTGAGGTTGCCAGTGGAGACTCAAGGAAGTTGCTGCTTCTACACAAAACAGCAATAAAACTGCAAAATGTTGTTTCCACTTTGTTACTTGTAAGAAATTCCACAAATGAGACATTGCTTGTTACTTAAGGAGCTTTACAAGTGCTGGAGGGCAGATTCTGCTCTATTACGGAGCCAGGCTAACTGTTTCCCCCTGTTTCCAGACTTTATGCTAAGCAAAGCTAATCATCTGCTAGCTGTAGCTTTCTTTTCACCATACAGACTTGAGAGTGGTTTCAATATTCTCATGAAGCCCTCAGCACGAAAATCAACAAGGGTATCTCCTAAAATGTCTTACTTTTTGTTGTGAAGGGAGGAGAAAAAGGAAAAGAAAGAGGAAAGATGAGCATGTTTGAAGTTCGTGTTCGACAGCCTGTGGTGACGTGGCAGGAAACTGACTGTCTGACCCCTTCACTTGGATTGCTGCTGCTTTTTATCACTCCCCCAAATAATAGTCCATACATTTACGTTTTGGGTTATTACAATTTAATTACAGCAAGCTCATTGTTTTATATTCCACGTGTCTTCCTGCCTTTGTTGAAGCCTTGGGTTAAAAACAGTTTTTAAACTAACCGGCCATCTTGATGAGATTGGCACTAACAGACCGTGTTTTTGAAATGAAATAACAAAGGCTACTTATCTAATTGGTAAACAGAGCTGTTAAATGGTGGTTGGCTTAAACGCTTGCAGGACGCCGTAATTGCTGCCAGCCCCCACATACAGATGTTGGCACGCACACTCACACAGTCACACACTAACACAACGTTTTTTGACTTCCTCCTCTCCAATATAAACATGTTGATAACCTCCAGTTTGAACCCATCTTTAAAAATTCCATTGAAGAAGTCCTTCACCCCCGCCACCCCGCACCTTCCTCCTCCTCCCTCCCTCGTCATTCTCACACGAGCTCATTATACCTTTAGCTGGATGATAGCCAGGCTGAGCACGATGACACTATGGACTGTGCCAGAAACATTAAACATGACGTGCCGTACCACTCACGCTGTCAAACATTGGTGGAAATCATGATGGAGTGTTTTCTACTTCACACGCCATATCAGTCAGTCTTCAGGAGACTGCTGATGCTTAATGTGAAGAGCACCGCCATAATTCACCTTTCAGTGACTTTTTAAACTTTCTTGACTCTTTATCCCTCAGGAAATATATGAACTGATGCACTTGGGGGAAAACAAAGATGCAGAAGTGAGCAGCAAGAATACAAAACAAACTGCAATAAATAAACAAATGTACAAATTAGCATGCAAGCATACTTTGACAAAAAAATGTAAAAGTATAAACAGCCAGAATAATTTAAAACTTCAAAGTAGGGCCCGTCTGATATATCAGTTGGTCGATATTATCAGCTGATATTGGGCCGTCGCAGATATATCGGCATCAGCATATGCTTCACCACTCTGTGCCGATATTAAAATGTTTTTTAAGGCTGGAAAAAATCCACATTCACTGGATATTATATATATGTACAATATTAGCAGATATATGTTGGATTATGGGAATTTCCTTACTCCCAATTAATGGCTCGGGTATCTGTCCCAAAAATCCTGTCAGTCAGGCCCTAATTCAAAGTGTTTTACGTGAGAAATAAGAATTCATTTTGTCAAGACAATGTTCAAAAATATAGATGATAAGAAAACAGTTAGCGAATATAAAAAGAGTAAAATTAAAATAGAAGACAAAATATGAGAATAAGATCATAAGTTGCATAAAAACTGAATTTGTTCATTTAGAGTTTAAGTCTCTCTGTTTGCAGTCTACTATCTTTGCTATCATCACTGAATGCATTAGAAACTTAAAAGCCAGGATTTAATATTATATCCTACGCAGCATCATTCATTATACGATAGAAATTAAAGTGTACTGTTTCTGAAAAACCCTAAAAAATCCCAGTTTGTTTTATCTCTTGGGAATTAATTTGATCATGAGCTCATAAACTCTCCCTGTGTTTCCCCAGACATGCTTGTGTTGCCTTATTACAGGGAAGAGCAGAGCTTGTAAAAGTGTTTCTGTGTGTGTGTGTGTGTGCTCGTGCATGTGTGTGTGTGAGAGAGTCAGAAAAACATATAGCGAGAGAAAGAGAGAGATCCTGCGAGCTGAGCAGCCTGCTCTCTTATTGGCGAGCTGTAAAAACTCCAGACCGCAGGAGTTGCCAGCCTGGAATTCACTAATGACACACGTGGGCCTCAGATGAGAAGTGCAATTTTGTGTGTGTTAGTGCATGAGTGTGTGTTTGTGTGTTATGGTCATACTGTTTGGATCAGAGGGCCCAATTTGTGTGTGTACATGTGCTTGTGTGAGGCCCTATCTCATCTTCTAATATGTGTGTGTGTTTGTGCTTGTTTTTACGCACAAACTCTTGCAAGCGTCTCCTCCTCCTCCTCTGAGCTCCTGCGTTCTACCACCATCGCTTCTACCCCATCCCCCCTCAAAATGAAAATGGCCGCTGTGCAAACATAACACACCTAGCCTAATCTCGGTCCTGGTTTCACCCAAAAGCAGCTTGTTAATGGGAGAAGGGCTGCAGCCATCCTGGCCCCTGGTAGATGAAGAGGGGGTGCTCACTGGAATATGAAAGGAATGGGGCCACAGGCACATGGGTCTTTAAATCCTCTGTGTCAATAGAGTCTCTGGAGCAAAATAATGGCATCACTCTGTGTGGGAGTTAATGTGAGCTGATAGCATGAGGGCTGGGGGGTCAAGGGTTCACAGGCTTGCGCTAGGTTGACAGAGAGCTGAATGCTTTCACCCCCCCGACTCCCCTCTCTGCCGTTCTCTACCTCCTCTTTAACTCCGGACCTGAAGGAGTGTTATGGTGGGAGATGATGAGGGATGTCAGTGGAGGAAGTGGGCTGTTTAGTGTTGGCAGATTTAGCTTCAGTTTAGCTTCGGATGAGTGAGGAAAGGCATGAATAAATGAGCGCAGAAACTTAGTGAATGCAGATGCTTTCATACGGAGCATAAGGGGTCACTGAGTGGTTTAATGAGCAGGGAAATGTTGTGAATCGTGTTTGCACAGCGATCATTAGGTGGCGCAAGCACATCTAGGAAATCTATGAAAATGTGAAAGGTAACTAATTTGCACAAAGAGATCTGCTTTTCTTCTCAAAAAGTCTTGTACTCTACTTTCCTCTGTGAACAAGAGCATTTGTGGCAGGATGAGGAATGCACAGATTTAATGTAGGCGACTTTGAAGCACTTATCTGAAGAACAGAAGAACTGTGAGAGACTAACAGAATGTTGTTTTTTTCATGTTTTAATCATTGCAGCCATCAGATAGCAACCTTTGCATGTCTGAGATTTTGGAACAATTTGTCAGACTGTTTTACTTCACCAGCATTGTTTAAATATGTTGATGATTGGACGTCTTTTGTAAGAATGACGAGTTCAGACAGTTTGAGGATCTTTAGCAAAGAAGACTGAAGCTCTACTTGGGGCTCATGTTGACCTAAAATCTTGCAGAAAAAAATGTATGTAGGCAGGTTTTTCTTTTATGGTGCCACCCATCTGTTGCTCTGGCTTTTGTACAGTAAGTGTTGGGAGAAATTGTTTTATATTATCGTGTAAAATTAAAATTAAGCAATATCACACTCGAGGTTGTGTTGTTGTACTGAATATCATCACTGGTGTGATGTGGTCGAAGCCACGAGGCCGCACAAGTTCTACAAACTCTATTTAGTTGACAGTAATAAGCAAAAGCAGATTATCATTTGTTTGTTTATTTAATCATTTATTTGGGTCCGCCAACAAAAATAGTTTTGCAACTGGACCAGGACAGGACTGTTGCTAAGCAACACTAACAGTTAACATGTTCCTGCATGTTAGCTTATTTTATAAGTTACCCAAGGGCCCACTACCTTACTTTCTTGCTTGTGTCTTTCCTTCTTTTCGTCCTTCTCTGACACCAATCTGTAAAAATGTCCATCTTTTCAGTGCAGTTAATTTCAAAGTAAACTAGCAACTGACAGTTAGTTAATAGAACAGCTGTGTAGCGGAGTCAGAGATGTTTAATAAGAACTGAGACCTCCCACTGAACGTCCATTTCCTGTATCAGTGTCACATGGGTGTCACCACGGCCCCGCTCCTTTAGGAGACTAGAAGCCGTCTTGAGTCAATTCATTCTTATGGGAGAAATGAACATGATCACAGATTACAAACAATTCTTTCACCCCATCGTCACCAAGACACATATTGGACCCATTTTTCTCCAGACACATATCTTCTGAACATTCTGACACAAAAATGTCATTTTTCAGACACACAAATCAGGAGAAAATTGACTTTGTTTGAGACCTGTCTCTGTCTCAGCAACACACTCTCATGAGATCTGGGAACTGGTGCTTCCTGCCTTGTTTCACAACGGACATAAACAGACATTTAAATGATCTTATAGGTGAAACCATGAATTAAAAGTTTAATTTACATCAAACAAATATTATGTAATGCAAAATCCATCTTCTTTAATCCATTCACACGACATTATAACACTTTCAGACGAGGCAGAGGGATGGTGGTTCCCAACTGTCTCTATGGAAGACGTGACTCCACCCACTTAGGACAGCGGTAGTGTATAACACATCACCCCATTGGTTCAGCATAAAGTGAGAGATCTTGTGTTAATAACTGACTATCTTTGACGACAATCTGGAAAAATGTCCATCTTTTAGGTGCAGTTTGTTACAAAATAACTGAGCAACCGACAGTTAGTGTCATATGGTTAAAATAGAGTTAAAAGTGCCGGTGCTGTTGTACTCTGTCAGCATTCATTGAATGCCGCTCGTCCAATCAGATGATTTGTTTGGAACTAACTTGTATAATGAAAGATTTCTTAAAATTGCTGCTATAGTTTTGAGGAATGTATGCATTGTGTCGTAGTGTGAAAACAGGATAGACTTGTGTTTGTTTGTTTTCAGTATCACTTTGCATCAACAGGATTGATACCAAAAACACTGTAGGCATAAAATAAATGGTTCTGTGTTTCATCATGTGTTTAATTAAGTAATTAACATATAGTATGAAGGTTACAGATTGTTTTGCAAAACATTTGGAGGTAATGAAAACAGTTTGAGGGGCAGCTCATTAATGATGCATACGTCTATATTAATCATGACTCTACAGTTAATTATAGTTGTTTGCGTTCTTTTAATGTGAAGGGTTGGTAATGATATTGATTATTCTGGCTGTGATATGTCCTGCAATCAGACTTCAACCACATTTTGGCATATCGTGCACCCCAAGTGAAAACAGAGGATCCAAACATGTGGAAGAGACTTCCTCTTCCATCCTCCCCTCCTCCTTAACATAACATCATTCTCCCTCCCTCAAGTGGAATTACTGTCATCAGACATTAGCCCACTTACTAATGCAAACATTAATTCTTCCTCCTCTGTTCTTCCCCTCAGACACTGGTACCTCCCTCGGCTCCTCGACTTCCGGTGGACATCGCTCCCACTGGTGCAGTGTTGCCTACTGGGAGCAGCGCACACGTGTGGGTCGCCTTTATCCAGCCTACGAGCCCTCGCTCAACATCTTCTATGACCTACCTCAGGGCACAGGCCTCTGCCTCAGCCAGCTCCAAGCCAACGCTTACCACAGCCGCCGGGAAGACCCGGGCAGCCACGGCACATCAGGTCTTCACGGACATCACAGCCATGCAAGTGGAGGGAATAGCAGCAGCAGCAGCAGTGTGCAACAGATTCGCAGTAAAATCGGCTACGGCATCGTGCTGAGCCGGGAGCCGGACGGAGTGTGGGTGTACAATCGCAGCCAGCACCCAGTGTTCGTCCACTCACCCACTCTGGACCCACCCAGTGCTCGAGGACTGAGTGTGAAGAGGGTGATGCCGGGCTTCTCCCTCAAGATGTTTGACTATGAGCGCTCCAGCTGGATGGCGCAGCACGGCGTGAAGCCTGAGAGCCAGGAGGGGCCCTGGGACCCCCACAGTGTTCGCATCAGTTTTGCTAAAGGATGGGGCCCCTGCTACTCCAGACAGTTTATCACCTCCTGTCCGTGCTGGCTGGAGGTGCTGCTCAACAACCACAGATAGCACACAAACACTCACAGACTCACATGAGGCTTCCAGACCCAGTATCCTTATTGTAATCTACCTAGATTTAATATAAAATTTATATATTATATAAAATATATTATACATGTAAATACTTGAGTCATTTTTACAATGCAATTATTTATGTATAGTGTAATGTGTATATGGACAAAATAAAAAGGAACAAGAATATGCACTTTTAATTCTATATATGCATCGCAGTTTCTCAGTGTCATTTTGCCAATGTAAACTGTAAAAATAAGCAAACCTGGTTTATGTTCTCATGATTTAGCAAATCAATCAAAACTTATGCCATACACACATTGTCAATAAAGTATTTGTATTAAATGAAAGTTTCTGTGGTGGTCTTGAGTGCTTCGGGTACCCACTTCACCTATCAGTTGTCTGCAGGGTCATGACCTCACACGTGCTACTGATAGCATCCATAAATGGTGTTTTCCTTAACATTTAGCAAGAAAAACACTTTGCATGTTTTCTCTCAGAGCAGAAAAAACTCATTCTTCTGTTAACAGCAAAGCTGCTCTTTCGAGGGTTTGCAAGACTGATGCAAAGTGCATTTTGGCTTATTTTACATCCTTTAGTCAGAACCAGGCTGCTCCCAGTGTCTATGCTAAGTAGGACTGGGTAACAATATTGTAGGGATGACTACAGTTTTTTTAAACATATTAACACAATTCCAGTTTTAATCAATAATTATTAGTAATGATTTTTAATCAGTAATCATTAATAATGACTAAGTGGGTAAAGGCAAGTATTAAAACAAGTTGAACTGTCTGATAAGTTGAGAAAATTACATCACTTTACATTGATGCAGCCTTTAAAATCTGCAAAAAAAAATAAAATTCTATGATATCGCAATATAAAGACATGCAGAAACCTAAGATGATACGTAGTTTCATTTCTCGATAACGATATATCTTTACATTGCCCAGCCCTGATGCTCAGCTAGGCTAACTGTCTCCTGGCCGTCGCTTCATATTTCATAGATATAGCCTATACGAATAGAATTTGATCACTGAAGATACGGGTCCAATACTGTCTCGTACACGAGCTGCTCTGAAATTCATAATAATAATAGTTTTATGGGAGACAAATATTTATTTAACACGAAATAGTTACCACAGGATCCAAAAACGTTCTTCAGATACTTTTATGCCACATTTTCATTCGACTTCTTCCTAAATATCACAATTCAAAGGTAGAGATGGAGTGTAAAACATATTTAACTGTTTCTTGTTAGTTTCAGGAGATTATATTTTGTCTGTGTGACAAACTGCATCTCACCATTAGCTAGAGTGTGAAACTCCAGTTATGTGATAACTGGTGGTGGTATATCTGAGAGAGACTATTAACTACATCTGGATGTAGATCCTTTAATTTTTCCTCGAGCATCCACCGACTCTGCAAGTTGATGCTGTGACTTGTGGACTTACAAGCAGAGTTAGCCAGCATAGCATGAAGTGTTCAATTCAAAAGATTATTGATAGAGAAGCCAAGAGAAGACATTACGATAGTTGAAGAAAATCTCCAACAGAACTCACCACTGCAGCACAGCGATCACCTGTAAATGAAAGAAAATAAACACAGAGGCTGCATGACATTTTGTTACCTTCAGTTTTTAAAGTGTATGCACGACCTGTCATTGCTACCACAAAAAAGAAACAACAGGATCAATAAAGTAAGTGTGGAATATAATTTAAGTGTTGTGTAGTGTTGTGGTGCTACTATCAAATGAGAGAACTTTTTTTTAAAAATAGAAAACAAGCTCTACACTGTAAAAAAGAAAACGTTTGGTGAACTCTTAATTTTAAAACAACAAACTTCAGAAAAAAATGTAAGTTTGGGAATTAAACTTTACATTTAAAGTTTTTCATTTGAATTTTTCTTTGAATTCTAACTTCTCTGAAATCAACTCTGACTTGTA
This sequence comes from Naso annulatus, assembly GCA_029783625.1. Lineage (NCBI taxonomy): Eukaryota > Metazoa > Chordata > Actinopteri > Acanthuriformes > Acanthuridae > Naso > Naso annulatus. Next base: position 29,507,042 of record JAPZDX010000001.1, on the reverse strand, counting down.
GCAACTTATAATTTCACATTTAAAAGTTCGTCTGTGGACTCAACTGTAAATTTAATTAAAAAGGCATCACTGGGACTTGAATCAGGTACTTTTGGCCACCAACCAAGTGCTTTAACTGCTCAGCCACTGCTCTGATTGGTATCATATCAGAAATTAGCTTTCTTGAAAGGTGTTGAGGAAGACTGAATACATGTGCCATTGACACAATTGTCATCTTGGAATGACATCTGCATCACACCCTCTAACAAGAAAAGCTGAGCTCTGTGTTTTGTTACTTGTCTGTAGGTTTCATTACGGATGAATGTGTTCAAACTGTGAGAGTCACACCCAAGTTTTAATTGTCTTCTTGGCATTCAGAGGGTGCTGGTGGCGATGGAAAACAGTGCAAGGTATCACAAACTGGGTTTCCATTAAATATATCGCAAATTTTTAGCGAATTTTTAGAAATCTCACAAAAGAAAAAGTGCATTTATGTGTGTTTCCATCCACTACTGTTATGAGAATATTAGGAGTAAGTTTATCGAGATAAGCAGTAGATTGTGCAAAATTTTCCAGTCAGATGTCATTTACCACAGCAGAAGAAAACAGAACAACGTGACGACGTAATTAAATGGCGCAAGTAAACAACGTTGTTGCTGCTTCCAGTCTCATATGACATTTATGTTTGTTTCTTGCACTAAGTCAAGAAATACTGAAGTCTCCTCATCAGTCCGCAGACACCTTGTGTTTTCATCTGCCGCTGCAGCCATTGCTTCTCCAGCACAGAGTTCTACTGTCGCCGAAGTGACGTTTAAGTCACGTGATTTTTAAATCTGAACCTTTATTCGCTAAATCTGTTTCCATTGCACTCATTCGCATTTATCTTTTGCTGATTGGCCAAGTTTTCCACCTTTCTCAAGCATAAAAAGTTTTCTGCAATATTTAGGGATTTTTAAAAGATTTTCTGTTTCCATTAAGTCGTTTTTGTGCATAATTCGATAATGCGTATAAGAACAGGCTGATGGAAGCCCAGCTACAGTGCCAGTGGTAGAAAAATAAAGTGCATGTCTGAGAGATTACACACAAACCACAGCAGGACACTTAAACTGACTCTGGTGGGAGAAAGTTCTGTGTTTATGGTGTAATGGCATCCTGTTTGAGTCTTTCGACAACACGAGTATTTATGGAAACTCATATTTGGGCAAGAGGCTGAAGAGCGAGAACAGTGAGATGAAAAAGTACAAATGTAAGCCGTTAAAAAAGCTGCGACCTCTCTTTAGACCGACGTGTGTTTAAGCAGCAGCAGCAGCACCTCGCTCAGCTCCGACATTTTTGTTTTGACCCTGAACCTCTGCAGGCCTGTAATTAACTTTAGCTGTAAAAGTAAAGAGGGGTTGATTTCAAAGTCGCAGCACTCCTGAGGACAAAAATTAAGCTTCCAGCGATCAGAAGTCTCTCCGGTGACACAATGTGCTCGCAGTCTGAGCTTTAACAGTCACAGCATTAAGAGCATAAAAACAGGAAGAACAGTATCTTATTTGTGTGCAACAACATTGTAACTGAATAAAACCTTCTTATAAAAGCTATGGGCTTTCCCATGCAACCCCTCAAAATTCCAATGTATATTTCAGTCAAGTCTCCTTTCTGCTTTTCCAGGCAAAGTGTGGGATTTGTGGTTAGGATACAATGGAAGGATTCAGAGGAGCGATCAGGGTGGGAGAGTTGCTGCTGGCAGAACGAGTCTAAAAGCTTAACATGTTTCTCTTCCATCTCTCTCTCTCTCTCGCTTCCCTTTTTTTGTTTTTTTTTTTGTTTTCTCATCTGAAAACACCCTGGCCCCGTCTCCTGTCTTAATTGTTTTTCTTTGTCAGGATTCAGAGTCATGGAGACGATGAAATGGATCCCAGGCAGCGAGTGGCGGAGGAGGGATTTCTGGCCTTCGTCGTCAGGGCTGCGGTGTGTGCTGACCTCACTGTGAACTGAAGGAAAACGGGTAAATTCTGCCGCTGGCTCCCGAGCTCCACCCCTTCACTGTATAATTATCCCTGTCCAGATTATGATGTTATAATTATGTTAATGAATACATCAGCAATGGATAATTAATGGAATGCATTTCATGCTTTTTTTCTTCAAACAAGACCAGTGATCGTTTTAAGGACCAGTGCGTTCATGCCCTTTCAGCTCTGTAACTGCAAATCTTTTTCAAATAATTGCTTGAAATTGATCAAATTATATTTGAGTATTTTCCAACGGGTTTGCCGTGGTTTGCAGCCTGTGGGTTGCTGGCCTGTGCAGGAAAAGCAGAAAACAAACAAATTGTTGTTTTATTTCTTGTTACTGGATGACAGAAGGTGTTTCAGGTCACTTCAAAATTCTTCTGATGAAGCAAACGGGCGTCACAAGGAGACATCATTTTATTTTTTAGCTTTTTTGGTCAAGAGAGTAAGATTTCCTGATATATTTTCTGCACTGTTCAAACATTGATTTCTATTTATCACCACACAGTTTGAAACTCAATAATTAGATGATCGAAACCCTCTAGAGTTCAATCCATTCCAGTTAAAATCAAGTCTGCATCCGTTTTTGTAAATCTGAAATTATTGTTGAGTTTGAAGCGATTCAAAAGCCGACATTTTGACACCTTGAAATGCTATTTTAACTTTGACAGTGGAGAAGACTTGATTCCCTCTTGATACCTTGTTCTTGGATTGTTATGTTTATGGAAATGAGTAGAATCCAATAAATGCACAGCTTGACTGAAGTTAAATTTTACAGAAATTTGTTAGAAACAATATCAGGCAGCATGTTGCACCAATAAAGGCTTCTTGATAATGTTTTGAATCATTTCACATCCATTTATCATCTGCTGACAAACACTTTAAAATCTTGACTTTTACTTACTGTAACATCAGGCTGAAAGAAAAGTTCTGTTTCTCTCTTTGGTTGAATGTTTGAAGCCTGTTTCACAGCTGGGTGTGGTCAGAAATGTGCTGTGCTGCACCTGTAACCACAC
>JAPZDX010000001.1:29340920-29353293 GCA_029783625.1 Naso annulatus | reverse complement strand
TAATTCCTCAATCGTTAAAGGAACTCAATCAATCCAAGAGTTAACAGCATGTGGAAATGTAGCCGACAGTAGTATGTCTGTGCCGACGCTTTGTGCAACTAATGCCCAGGCAACGGTGTCCTTCCTCGGCAGCGAGACGCTACTGCTGTCCCACATATGACATTATTCTTGGGGGTAATGCTAATGTCCAAGCCATGACAAGCGATACAGTTCAGAGAAGAGCATACTGAGACTAGGAATACACCATGAGCTTCCCGTCTCGGAAAAACACATTTATTGTTGTTTGTCCAGGAGCAGTATGCACTGCTGAGCCTGTAGAGGAATATCTGAAGGAGTGCAGCGCCATTTGTTTACAACACAGGTGGAAGGAAAGCTTTTTTCTCTGCTGCTATGTCCAGAAAATTAGACAACTCAGCCTAAATCAGAAAGCTTTATTCTGATTAAATCCCTGATGCATGTATACGCACGTCATGATCAGATCACTTTATTTAGCATCCATGTAAACAGTGAAGTTGGAACCTCCGATCACTGAAGATTTTGATTGGATTGAAGAAATTTTGCACATGTAAACAGAGCTACTGAGATGTATAGAAGCTAAATCCTGTGTACCCTGTTAATGCGGACCTGAGGATCTCCTCTGTTCTAGCGTTAGCACACGAGGCCTCAGCAGTTTGCACAAACTGCCTCTGAACGTTGCAGCACACTCTGGTTTCTGTGTTAGGACCAAGGACAGCGAGTCGGGTCCACAGAGAGAGGAGGGGTGGCAGTTTGTGTTGTGGGGACGAGGGGCTGGAGGGTGTAAATGCAGAGCTGCTAACAGATTCTATGTTCTCAGTCTCACACCAGAGACAAGGAGTAAAAGGAAATGTTGTCTAGACACTTTTTGGGAATTGAGTTTCTCTTGAGGGAGGGAGAGACCACACAGTCCTTCTTTTGAGGCATTTCAGCTTGCTGTGTTTGCCATGTGCTGCCTTCAACACAACGTTGACTTTTTAATGAGCAAGACCTTCGCCTCTCCTCATTAGCACTTGTCTATATAACAGTTTTAGTGGGAGGATGTACTTGTTTGTAGGGTTAGGCCTCTACGTTCCTCTTCTTCTTATAGTGTGGCTAAACGCCCACTTCAAAAATCTCAGTTTCTTTTCTATTCCTGCCGTCAATAAAAGTGTAAATACTTTGAAAAGACTGAAATATGAGCACATTTCCGCAGTGTGTCCTTGAGGTTTATTGTGTCTTCAATGACTTGGTTTCACAGTCAAAGCTAATGCAGGGGCAAGGGTTACAGTGAATATCACTTCACAATATTTATTATAATTATGAACTTTATCCCCCAGTATGTGAACACAATGGATCGGAGACCTCTGTAAATGCAGTGTCTATATTGAGCTCAATAAAATTCTCTTGTAAATATGTATTTTCTGTAATGCCTCTCATCCCTTAACACAGCTTCCTTTTCTTTGTGTTTTGAAAATGCTTCAGGCCATCATAGCTCACATTTTCATCACTGCTGCTGTCAGTGTTTCTCTCTTCTACTCTTCATCACATTCCTACTCTGCCCCACTTCCTCCCAATTCATTGTGATCCCTGTGCTCCGTTTCATATTTTCACAGTTATCTCTTTCTGTGTTTTCTTCTCCCACTTTCTCTCCATCCCTCTTGTCTTTCCCTTACCTATATTTTTGTCCTCCTGTAGGCTTTTCATTTCTCCCTCTGCCCTCGATGAACTGAGGTATAAGGTCATGGATGCCTGCCTCTGTGGCACCATCCTGCTGATTGTCTTTCCCTGTCCTCCTCCTCATTCCCTCCTTCATCCCCACCTCTCACTCTCCCCCCAGCCTCCTGAGTACATTAAAACTCTTTACCTATTCTATCTGTATGTTAATGCATCCAGCCACAGCCCCCCCCCGTCTCCTCTCCCTGTGCTGTACAGAAAATGCCACCATTTGCTCTCAGTTTTTATCTTTGCAACTCATTTCTCCTGGAAGGTAATGCACAAAATCACACAATAGTGTCAACACTTAGCAAATAATGTTGTTTTATGACCATACAAACTCACCTAGTGGCTCTAGTTTGCTCATCAGGTTTCAGCATGTGGTTTCTCTAATCACTGGTATAGCTTTTATTGACGTTATTTTCGCTGGGATTTTATCCTATTAGACGTTCTTTAAAGGGCTGCTGTTTGATTGCATGGCTGCCTTTGATGAGTTCTGTCCCTGAAGCTTTTAACCGTATGCTACAACTACTTAGTATGAACAGTGCATCCATTATATGAATATTTTGCCCTACTCAGTTAAACTTTTTTTTTTTTTAATCATTTTACCCAACTAAGAGTGTCACTGAAAAGAAAACCTTTTTCCCAGATAAATGCCTCATTCACAACATGAATAAAGGGAGACAGAACAGGCACCATGTAAAGAAAAGCAAAATTGTGTTAAAAATGATAGCAGACTTAATAAAAGCTGATGTAACATGAGTCTGTAGTCACTCGTTCAGTAATTATATGTAACACCGCAGCAGGAGGTTTTAAACATCGCACTTTACTATCATGTATAATCACAGTCCTCTCTGACATAAACTCTGATTTTTTACATACCTTCCTTATTCTTAACTGGAACCATCGTCGCTGACTGCACTCCCTGGAGAAATACTGTCTAATTTTTGGAAAAACAAAAAAGTGACTTCAGACAGAAGCAGACAGAAGGTCTGCAGTAAACCTTTGAATGATAAATACAGGAAGTCAAAGTGACTCAGCAGTGAAAACAGGTCAGAGTTATGAATATAAAGATACATGCTAAAAACTACAGATCACAGTGCAGCTGCTTCAACTTGTGTTTCACTTCATTCATAAAACAAACAAGGACCCTCGTGATGATTTCTGGACTCGTTTAGGACAAGCAGAGGACGCCTCTCTATGTATGTTACTGTTAAAGTAAAGTTGGGCTTTTTGGTCAGGGTTGAGTTCGGGTTACCAGTGTTGCAAATTGTTGAGAGCTGCTATTTCCAGACTGCAGTGTTTCCCGTCACTGTTCTCTCCCTCTGAGTTTACGGTTATGTACAACATATAACAAGTAAATAGTGACTTGAAGACTTTACCAAAAAGCCGAAAAACTAGGGTTGTTTCCATACCGATACCAGAATCAGAAAATGCCTCTGATACTGCCGAAATTGCTGGTATCAGTTAGTAAACCAGTTGTGCACCGATCCGTTACTGTGTGATTTATTAGCCGCTGAATGGTACCCAGTCAGCTTTGTTAGCTCTGACCGACGTTAAAATCAATTGTACTTTGCCGCTCTGACACAGTAAACAGGAAGTTGCGCTGCACCACCACTGTGGACTACTGTTTTTAAGAGCAGTGAAGAAGAACGGAGAGATTTGAGGGAGTTAGCAAAATGTCTACGTTTGAAAATATTTTACAGTGGAAAGTCCAACCCACAGTAAGAAGGTGATGTGTACGGAATATGTCTTCCAAGGTTTTAAGTTGCTGTTGCGCTACTGTTTTATAGTGTTTTACTTAAATCCTTTTATTTAACTTAATTATGATTATACCTTATATTTTAAAGGAATTATTCATTTTATGCACTGATATCGGATCAGTTCTCGGTAACGGCTGCTGCGCAGGTTTGGGTATCGGAATCAGTATCAGGAAGGAAAAAATGGTACTGGAACATCTCTACTCAACACTTTTGGAAACCCGTAGTTGATCTGAGCCATGATAGTTAACACCATGACTAACAACATGTTTGTAAATTTGTTGGACATTATCAAGTCCAATAAAACAAAGATCTTGCAGACAGAGCTTTGTATGGGTATAATAGATCTTCACACTTCCTGTTTACTCCAAGTCCCTTTATCTCCCCTCAAGAATCACATGATGAGCCATCAAAGAGGAAAGTGAGTGTGTTTGTCTGCCCGTATACTGATGCATCTTTCATTGTGGACACCCTATCCTGTCATCATAAGCTAATGACGTGTGTCAGTTGAGGAGACTTTCCACTGGCCTCCTCCCAGGACGTTAGCTGCAGGTAGCTGGTGATGACCTGTCCCGTCTGAGGTTTCTTGTTTTTGGTTCTTCCTTCCTCTCTTTTAGTTGAAGGTTCTGGTCTGTCTTATTTGTTAAGTGTTAGGACGAGAAAGAAATAGCATGTAGGATTTGTGAGCCACTTCAGAAGCAAATACAAATCGTGTAACCTCATTATGGGTATCTGTGTGCTTGTTTTTGCATGTCTTCATTTGTGTAGAGACAAAATGATGATTCCACACCCCTGTTTTCTCTGACTGTGATTTGATGGACATTTGGTTTCTCCCTCCCCCCTCTACCTCGCCGTCCCTCGCTCCCCAGCCAGCAGCCTTTTAGCACCCTTGTCAATGCAGCCTTCCTATTCTGCTTTTCTATTCATTGGCACACATCCACACACAAATTTCTTAGCCCCCTTTCAACCCTGGAGACACCAGATGAGCCCCTCGGTTTTTCACAAAGGAGCCCCTCCTGTCTCTGAATGTCCCCAGATTTAGTTTCCACGTGCACACAAACACACAGAAACACAGGAGTTGAGTGTCACCGAGTTTTGAGCACTTACAGCACCAGAATAAAAAACTGGATGTTTGTAGATAAACCATTCTGTATCTTGCTTAAACCGTGTCAGCATAGTGACCCTAATCATCCACACAGTTTTGAAGGTGGCTCCTTCATTTAATAATTCCTCCAAGGACATAACTGTCTCATAAAAGCTGGAGTTTTAGTTGTTTTACAAAAGCAGAGAATTATTTTTTTTTCCTCTGTTTTCTTTTTGTTTGATGCTTTGTTTTTTGCTAAACTGCTGAGCAAGTCAGTGAGGGAATTCTGCTAAACCTTACTGACTAACTTAGTGACGCCCCGTTGTTTACAGAGACGTGTATGAAATGAGGCATGTAGCAGACTGGAGGCCACAAGCTGACACACACTGACCTTATATTTATTTACTGGTCATCCACAGAATATAGCAGCTCTCTCAGATTATTCTTTCCAGTTTCTTAGGTTCCTGAATTCTTGGAAGTTGCCTTCAATGTCTTGGTTTATGTGTCGGTACATGAGATACTGGTAAAGTATAACATGCGCATGCAGTGTTCACGTTTTTTGCAGTTATCAAATGTCTGTGCAACATAGACACACATGGAACGTATTATTTATGTAATCATGTACGTGTCGTATTTTTGGTCATGCTTCATGTGGGCTCAAAGTTTTAATGCATCTTAAACTTTGACGACAGTTTTAGTGTTTGAGAGGTGTGTGTGCATGTGTGTCTGACTATTTTCACTTCCACATGTGCAAAAAGGATTTTCACATGCAGGCTCATGTGTCATTGCCTGTCTTTGGGCTCCTCTGGTCTCTTTTCAGATTTGGGCCAAATCACTGGTGCCTCCTCCTCCCTAAACTTTTCTGTCAGCACCTTTGCTGCCAAATGTTTTCACTTTTCACCCTTGGGTCTTCGCTGACATCATCCCCATTCACACATACGGGGACTACAGTGCATAATATCGTACTTTGTGCTAGGGCTGGGCAATTAATCCATTTTAAATAGAAATTCGAATTAATATTTTTTTTGAAGATGTTAAAAAATGAAAATTGTGAAAATCGATTTTCCCTTTAACTAGGGTAAATACGGTAGCCTACAGCTCTCTCTCAGCTCTGGTGTCTTATTTTTTATATGTGGTGAAAGTTAGGCTGGCACTTTATTGTTCCTAATTTTGGGGGTTCATCTTTGTTTGATCAAACCTTTATTTAAAAAAAAAGGTTTAGTTTGGTTAAAGCTAGGTTTGCACTTTTTTCCCTACAGGGAAATTCATATTTTTGTTTTTGTTTTTTGGAAATAAAAACAACATATTTGAAATAATTCCTTTGTCTTTTGTAGTCAAAAAAAACAATTAAAATCAAATATGATATGAAAAAATTACTTTTAGGCCATATCGCTCTGCCCTACTCTGTGCTCAGTCATGTCATTTGGAATGTTGGCCGGGATGAATATTACAGATAAATTGGTGTTAAGGTCTTGTACAATTATTAATGTAGGCATTGGAAGAAACGTACCTTTTTTGTAGGTCCAACATTCTCCAAGAGATGGTTTCTTTTTGTTCAGGTGTTAGAAATAAGTCAGTAATGAACATAATTTGTGGGAGCTTTTTGTTTGTTAATCTTTTAGTTTTTTGTTTGGAAATTATAAGTAATATTTTTGTTTTATTTTAGATGTTTGTTTCATTTGGATTAGAATTTTTTAGAATTTTCTTTGATAGTTGTTTGTATAGTTTAAGTATTTCCTAGTTTAGTGTTTTAGTTTGTCAAGTTATTATTTTGTTTTGTTTATTTGTTTTGTTTTGGAATTTGGCTATGGGCACTGTGTAGGACCATGATGCACCTGGGTTGGCCTGTGGTTTTTTAGCAGAGCAGGAGAGATAGGATCCCTTTGTTCTTTGTTTACTTGCTTTGGAAAATAAACAACAAAAATTTGGAATTGACATTGAACTTCTTCTGTGTAAATTACAAGCCCATGATGAAAAGTGGCTCTTAGCTTTTTTTTTTTAAATTTATAGTTCAACATTTTGACAAACGGCCACCACGTGATTGTTAATTCAGCATCAAGCCACAGTTTGAGCCCTGAAGTTTCATCTGCCAGTTCTGTTCGATGGTGCACACATGCAGAAGCTTCCCAGTTTTCAGACTGAATGATGGCCGCTCCTGTAATGGACATTTTCTCTTTTATGCACTTAGACGCGGACTAAACTAGGCCATGAGAATAATGGTGCTATGACTTATCTTGGTTCTCTTGTTTTACTCCATGACTTTTTTCAACTTCTTTCCCTTTCGGTTGCTGACATTTAGTGTTGTGGCTCATTGATGGGAGGATATCTGGAGAAAACGCTGCCTCAATATGCAAATATTTAAAACCAGGAGTTAAAATCCAAAGCAGCATTTCATGCTTGGATCATTAAGTTTGGAGGAGTAACAGCATCTTAACATGAAGAGAAGGTTTCCTCCCACACAAAAGCCGTTTTCACAGATAAACTCCGGACAATTAAAAAAAATCCTAGTCACCCAAAGACTGTCCCTGTTAGAAGTTGCTATTTATACTTTGTGGGATTTATGCGAGAGGTGTTTCCTGGTAGAGTGTGTAAGAGGAGCTGTGGCTGTTTCTTTCTCAGTCCTGTATTTGGACATATCTACCATATCAGTAAAAGAGTGGAAAACAATACACAGGCAAGCAATAAAGAAAGTCCACAGAGCTGCTCTTTTCACACATGGTCTCTATCTGACACTGATTTGTTGAAATTTTGCTCCTCTTGAGTAATGTCTGCACAGTTTCAGAATAACGTGTGAAACACACCGTACAGTCCATTCATACACAACACCAACCAGAGCAAGACAGTTTCCAGAGGGAACAAGTGATTAGCATGAAAATCTGTAAAGACCTTGTTACTCTATCTACCTCCTTACCCTGTGACACACACACACACACACAGACAAACACACCAGGTTTCCGCCAACACTTTGCTAATGAGGTGATGACCAGTCTCTCATTATAATTGCCTTAAACTCGTTGTAATTTCTTCTGAGCGTATTAATCATACATAAAGTTATTTAAAATCGCATAAATTAATCTTAAACAGACCCTTCAAAGGCTTCAAACAATTAAAGAGTTAGGTAGAATTTCCCCTGGGCTCAGGCATTTTCAATTTGAGCGGAGCAGTTTCAGGTGATTATCCCATTTTGATGTGGCCAGACGGTGATTAATGTAACTTTTAAATGAGTCCTTCCTCCGTCTCACCTCTGTCCGCACACTGCTACAGCACAAAGTCACAACGCCCTCAATGACCTACCGAAGGAGTTCTCATTCACTCTGTATTTATAACTCCTCCCTCACAGGTTAATTCTTAAATTGAGCTGCAAATGATTGAATCATTAGGTGACTATGCGCGTGTGTGTGACAGAGAGTCACACTGATATCCTCAGTTGTAAGGTGTGTGTGCATCAAAAACAAACTCTTGTGGCATGTCTGATCTGTTATACTGGTGACCGTCTAAAGCAGGTTTTTCTGACCTGTTAGTCTTTTATGTGGGGTTGTGGGGTTACAGGCTTAACCTCTGGGATGGCAAGAAGGTAAACAGATAAACCACAAAACACTGTAAAACATCACTCTTTGGTTCAACTGTCCACAGAAATGTGAGTTAGTTTACCTGGTGCTTTTAGTCAGACAAATTTGTGTTTTGGTGGAAATTTAGAGGCCTAAACCCAAATGATATAATGAACAAGCATTAATTCAAAACAGCTGCAACCAGCAGCTAAAAATGTTACAGTCATCAGAACAGAATAGAAGAAAAGAAGAAACTTCATTGTCCAGCTGGAGCTGGAAATTTATCTTTGGTCTCACCATAACAAATAAATACAGACATAACACAACAACCGCAATAAACCACAATAAACAATAACAGTAACAGCAAGCTGTTTACAATTACACACACATTTACAAGCTAAAGTAACAAAGTGACTAACAAACCAAACAACACCAAAGGAATGAATTAGCACGGTTTGTTCAAAGTCTGTGCTGCTCGAGGAACAAAAGTTCCTTTGTAAACGTCTCTGTCTGCCCAGGTGCCCTGCAGCGTCGCCCTGAGGGTAACGTCTCAAACTCACTGTTGAGGGGGCGACTAGTGTCACCTGTAATAGATAAAGCTCTCCTATGTATTGCTGCGTGGTAAAGGTCATCCAGTGATTTTTGTTGAGAACCTGCTGTCTTCCCTGCTGTTTTACAAATCTGGCCACTTTGTTTTTGTTAGTTAATGTCAGACAGCCGTACCACGCTGAGATGTTAAACGCAAGAATACTCTCTATTAGGCTGATGTACACTTTTTCCAAAATATGCTGAAAAACCCCAAACCCCTTCAGTTTCCTCTTTGACCAGCTTTTTTGCATATAGCGTCAACATTGTCCACAAAGCTCAGTCTGCAGTTTATTAATGTACGTAAATATTTAAAACAATCAACTACTTCCACATTTTGTTCACATAGTGTTAGCGGTGGAAGTGGGCCTGCCTGCTTTAAAATAAGTTCTTTTGTTTTCCCAACATTAATTAACAGGGAACTAGAATTGTACCATTTTTCCAGTTTGGATTCCTGGGCAGTATAATCAGATACATCATCATTCCTATAGAAAAGACCAACTAAAGCCGCGTCATCTGCATACTTAAACCGCGTAAAGTTACCATCGTTTAGGCATCACATGTTACCGTAAAGTTACAGATGCATCATAAATCCTTTCTTTACTGTGTACTTGGAAACAAAGAAAATGAAGAGATTAGAATTACTGTCTGCAGTGAAGCCTCCCACGAGTCTACGACAAATAGTTGAAGAGTGATGGGGGGGGCCAAGACATGACCAATGAAAGTTTCCGTGTTACATGAATCTGTTTAGAAGCTATGCACCTTTTTGTTACAGGCCACTCCCACTGCCACGCCCCCTTTTTTCCGGTTGGTCCAAACAGTTAATCAGCTGTCCTTCAGCTCATGACCAACCTTTCCACTAAATCTTTTGCAAGTCCTTAAATCCATTTGGAAGTTATGCGCCTTTTTACAATATGCCCCTCCCATTGCCACGCACTCTTTTAGCAAATGAACATGAACACACACCTTCACACACACACACACACACACTTGACCTCCATGGCCAATTTCAGTCTCCAAGGCTGAAAACCGTGGCTGCAGAAGAGCGGGTCATTTTTGTGGAGTGACAGAGCGACTTACAGAGCTGGTAAAACTTGTATAGTGTGTGTTGTATTTTGCTCGAGTTAGTTTGATGTTTCTCTGACTTCTTAACATGTATGGTGTCTGTGTGTAGTTTGACAAACCACACAACTTAATCCAGGTCAGCTTGGAGCAGGTGAATCTGGAAGTCGGTTAATTTCTAGAGCAGAGGTGGAAAGTTGGACTGTAAAAACGTCGTTGAGGACTTCCTTCTTTTTTTCTGTATCACTCCCTCGCTAGTGAGGCAAGGAAGAATGATTGATGAGATGGGAATCGGGCACATAGGGGCACCCAGGAGGGTCCACTCTACCCGTCTCATACTGACACACACACACACACACACACACACACACACACACACACACACACACACACACACACACAAGCTCACACTGATATGAGAGTAATTAACCTCAGACTGTGTTAACCCCAGCTGCCCATTAGAAGGACAACAGGATTGATGGGGCTCCCCCAGTCCTTCACAATCTCTACAGTTTGTGCAGGATTAGAAACACAGGAATGTGTTTCCATTTTCCTCTAAAATGTAAAACTTCAGCAGACTAAATGTGGAGTTTGAATGTTCAGCATCCAAATGTAACAAAAGTGAGTGCAGAAGTCAAACAAGATGATATTGATAAATTTTATAAAAACTAAAATCACACGACACTAACTTTGAAATGTGTTCACCCTTCAAGTGACTTTATTTTTATAAATGTACATTTTCTTCAGTTCAACATATTTTCCAGTGTAACCACAAATAGATAAGGGGAATCCCAGGAGGAAGAAAGTGGACCATCACCACCAGTCTGTCCTACTTTGATACTAATCATACATTGTCTGCACCAGTTTGGGTGTTGCTGGGGGGAGTTTAAACGTGGTGCCACCCCAGAAAAAAAACAGGTGACAACAACGTGGCTCACTTTAAAATCTCCATCAGATCTGACCTAAACAAGTAATGTTACTGTCACAGTGGGATAAGATATTCTTATTGACAAGGTTAGTTTCCTCTTAATGACTCACAGCGCCACAGAGCAGATTAAAATAACTGTAAAAAAGTGTTTGTGAGTGTTTAGACTGACAGAAATGTATTCATGTTTCAGTGTGTGATGCTGTAGACAGCTGATCACCGAAACCTTCCTTTGAGTCTTTGTTCTGGTTTCAAACATTATATTCTGAATTTGGCCCAAACAATTTATTGAAGCCAGTGTAGAAACCAATATGTGAAAATTTAAAAAAATCCCAATTACAAGAGATTTTTTTTTTTTTTTAATGTAAAACAAATATTTTTGATAAGAACTCTATAAATTTGTTCTTTTTTAATGTGACAGACATTTATGAGGTAGGGCTGTGTATTGGCAAGAATCTGGTGGTACGATACGTATCACAATACAGGGGTAATGATCCGATATATTACGATATACTGCAATACTGTAAGCAACATCATATATTGCGTTGTATTTTCAGTCTGATGTTGGGAAAATTGTCAAGGAATAAACACGACAATATCCATAAAATCTAAGTATAAAAATTTTTTTTGCACAATTCAAATGTCATAGCAATAGTTTTTGTGCAGTAGCTAGTGGGGGTTTAAAAAAACTGAAATGAAACAGTGCCACAAATCTTTGCATGAAAACTGTTCGATACATTGATTTTTAGAATCGATACGATATTGCCAAACGTAATAATGCAATATCGATATTTATCGATATGTTCTTATGTCGCTAGTACAAAGGGGGGAATTTTAGGTTAAATAGAAGCTTGTCATTGTTTTGTAGCGGACAAAATTTTTAATAGTGACACTGCATCAAAAGTGCCAAAAGCACTTTTAGTAAGTATTTATTATAACACCTGCCCAGCTCCAAATTTCAGCCGACAGACATTTTAACAAGCTGCCTACTTTCTGTTGAACATAGTGGAGTATTTACTAGCCAAAAACCCGGATACTTTCCTCAGGATGTGGTGGCCAAATGATTAATTATTTGGTTGTTTAAAACGCATTTTATTTCTATTAGTATCGAACGAGTATTCACGCAGTTACCATCATATATCTAATAATCTTATGTTAGCTCAGTAGATTGATCAGTTTGGCTCTTGCTGAGGCTGAATAGCTGAGAAAACTTTCGTTATGCAGAGCTTATAGATTAAGCCTGATGATGGCACTTAATAATGTCACCTGTAATAATTCTAGAATCAGGACCAATTTTAGCCTGACTGGTTGTCATTTGACCCAGTTTGACCAGTTCCACAATTTAAAGGGAAAATCCGCCACTTTTCGTGTGGATGTCCGGTCAGTGTTGATGGGAAATGTAGTCAATTGAAGCAATAAATTCCTCAGTTTGTTCTGCTCACACAGCCATTCTTGCAGTGCATACATATACCATGATGCATTGCGTCACAAAAAAACAGTACTTGCCTTGTCTCCAAGGTTGTCATTCGTCACAGTAGAACATTTCTTTTATTTAATATTGTGTAGTTTTCAATAACGAGAGGTTTTTGGTCTGTCAGAGCCAGAAAATCCTCTCAGAACAAACGTGGCGCTGGCTCACCTGGGGTGCGAGGGGAAAGGCGAGGAGTAAACAGTTTGTAGTTCTTCCTGGAACCAGTGA
>JAPZDX010000001.1:29290184-29301883 GCA_029783625.1 Naso annulatus | reverse complement strand
GTGTGGCTTGCAGACACTCTGTTGTTGGCAGAGGCGAGTCAGAGCACGGTGAGCTAATCAGCTCGTACTGATGTCACCTGTTGCTAAGAGGCGCAGCATAGACCGACCAATCAGGACAGAGAGTGCAGAGAGCGTCACTGATTTTTCATTTTTCCGTGAAACCCTCATCGTGGTAGCAAAGAAAATATCGTAAACAGGGCTTATTGGAGACCAATTTAGCAGCGAATGGTGTCATTTTTTTAACCACTATTACACTGTTTTACCAGGTTATACATCATAATGACAATGTTAAGCCAAAAATGTTGTCCAGTTTCACTTTAGTGGCTGCACACGTGGTGTTTTTATCAGCTGCTGTTGGAGCAGAGAGCAGTAAACTGGCTGTGATGGTGAACACTGGCCGCCCGCCGTTCCTCGTGGTTTGGCTGCACACACACACAGTGACCGTGTGTGACTCACAAGCTGTGGATTAAAGAATGTTTATGAAGAGAGAAGTACACTGAATCCTCTCTCCTGTATTTAAACTCAGCACATATTGTTACACATGGGGATGTACAAATTGTTATTTTGCACTGTTGACCCGCTTAAAGGGAAAATCCACCACTTCTCATGTGGTTGTCCAATCAGTGTTGATGGTAACTGAAGTCAGTTGAAGCAAAAAAATTCCAGGATGCATTGCATCACAAAATAACAGTACTTGCTGGGTCTCCAAGGTTGTTATCAGTTGCATCAGAACATTTATTTTATTCAATATTGTGTAATTTTTAATAACGAGGGACAAGAGATTTTGAAGCTGCGTCCCAGAGACACAGAGAGCATGGAAAAAAATATTGTTGGGTTTCACATCATAGCTCTAATTCGGATAGATAGAGATAAGGTTGAAAATCTGCAGAGTTGTCCTTAAATACATTACATTTTTCAATAAATTGTCTGATGGTGAAGAATCACGGCCATCACTTGTTTGTGATGCTGTCAAATCACTTAAAGATTCATAAAGGAAAGCTGCAGATTCTTTCATGTGCAAAACTGTGAACAAGGACTTGGAGGTGTTGACTGATTTTCTGTGAATCAGCTCATCAGTAACACAATCATGTTGCTCACCTGCGTCCTTGTTTCAGAGCAGTGATTTTCAGGGCAAACAATCTACTTTTGCATCTTTTCCAAAAAGCACCAGTAACTTTGTAGGGCGGCTTCCGCTTTGCAGAGTTAATGATTATTCTTATTAAAATGATTAATCTGACATAGGAAATTTTTAGTCCGTAAAGTCAAAAAATAGGAAAAATATTCGTCACTGTTTATTTATATCTTCAGATAGCTTTTTTTAACCCAACAAATGGTTCATGATCAGCTTACTAAAGAAAAGCAGGAAACCAGATTTTTGCTTTAAACCTGAGGACTTAAAATTATTACTGAATATAAAAATAGGTGGTAATAAATGTTCTGTCGACTGACTTATCTGTTATTTGACTAATTGTCTCAGCTTTGATCTGTTCTGTTCACTTTGCTCGTGGTTACCTCAGACTGTTTGTAAGCGTTCACAGTGACTGCGTAAACGTGCGGTGCAGACGTCTCAGACAAATCTCTGCTTGTGAAGCCTCTGATGTTTCCAGGCCCCCGAATGTGTCCTGTTGCATTGCATTTTGTTTCACAGGAGGCCCGATCCGCCTCAGCTTCTTTGAACTGTCTTTTCTCTTCTGCAGAGCTGTGCAGCAGCAGCAGCCTGGCAGTACAAATAACAGTCTGTGCGCTGGCGGCTTATAGGTGGAGACAGTCTATTTGTGGAGCCTGTGGCGAGGTTAATCCCTAATGATACAGGTCCTCTTCTCTGCTCCACTACGTCTCTTTAACACCTGCCTCTTTCTCTAATTGTCAGTGTCATTTTCGCTGCAGCTAATTATTAGTTTAAATAGAATTAGAGGTTCACATGGAAAACTTGAAAACATTTTTACCATATACCCGTCGCACAGGAGGGTTCCCACCTGTTAAGACAACCACCATCGTTGCTGTGAAGAAAAAGTCTGCAGTGTGTCGTTGAAGCGCTCCCTCCCATTCTGATAGGCTGGTTCTCCAGCACATCAAAACAAACATCCCAGCCAGACTGGACCTTCATCAGCTTGCATTCAGAAGCAGCAGATTGACAGAGGATAGGCTTGGGCGTGCGTCCGGTTTAACCAGTCCGGTCCGGTGTACAGCTTAAACTGGTTTAATTTTGTGCAAATCAGCTAAACTGGCATTATGTAAGATCCTGGCTAAGTGGAAGCATCAGCAGCAATATGTACTGACACCCAACGGCCCCGACAAATCTAAATCTTATTTCATTAAGAACAAGCAACAAGACAGTGTGATTAACATATTATGATGGTTGATTAGGCTACAAACGAAAACGACTGACTGTGCGCGCCACTCAGCTCAGAGCTCAGTCTGCACAGCTGCGTGTCACATTATCAAGACACACAGCCTTAAAGTGGTTTTGTCACTAGATTCAACATATGGTGTAAAGTCTAGTTCTCAGTGTGCTCAACAAATATTAAAATTGGCTCACCAAGGTTACATGCCTCTGTGACGAAGGGGAGGTTATTGAAATTCTCCTCCCCATTCACTGGAATTGCACTTACAAATATTGTGAAATAAGCGATTAATGCAACTCGATGAGCCAATTCAATATCAGGTGTTTATTATGTATTTTCTACCCTTGCAGTGGTTATGTTGGTCATGGTCAAGTGTTGGTGTTAGCTAGTCTGCATCGATCTCAGAAGACGTCTGTCTGAAAGACCGGATCTTTTTTTGTTTATGAATTGTAATTACATAAAAACTAAGCATGGAAATAACAAACAGAACCAGACCAACTTGACCCCACAGCTTATTTGATGTATAAATATCATGGAGTGTTTGAAACTTTCAATTTTAAGCCCATTATATCTTAGCTCCCAATTGTCACAGAGGCACGTAACCTGGGTGAGTCAGTTTTAATAAATGTTGAACACACTGACAAAATCTTGTGACAAAATCACTTCAAGCTGAGTTATTAGCGTCAGGAGGAAGGGGGGGTTTCTATCATTAATCATCATTTCTGCACTGTATCAGCTTAATGGTGTTATGTCTGTATTTATAAAAAACAAAAACAGGAAGTCTGTTTATGTGTCTCCCAGCCACAATTAGGATGTTAGCATGGCTATTACCGTCAGGAGGAAGGGGGTTTTCTACCATTAATTAGGGCCATTTTTATCATCATTTCTGCCCGGTGTTAGTTGTGGAAGTTCCAGAAACGTTGGAAAGCATAACGACGTCGTGTGTATTCAAAAATAAACGGGAGGTCTGTTTATGTGTTGCACAGCCACAGTTGAGATGTTACTTAGCTATTACCGTCAGGAGGAAGGGGGGTTTTCTACCATTAATTAGGGCCATTTTAATCATCATCATCATTTCTGCCCGGTGTTAGTTGTGGAAGTTCCAGAAACGTTGGAAAGCCTTTGTTCATAAAATAAACCGGAGGTCTGTTAATGTGGCGCACAGCCACAGTTGAGACGTTAGCTTAGCTAGTAGCATCATGTAATCCTCATTTCTGCATCAGCTGGCAAAGTCCCAGAACCGTTCAAAAACTCCAAAGTATTCACACACACACACACAGGAAGCTGTTTGGGTCTCAATGTCTGGACGTCAGTGACATCGGGAGAATCTCAATGCTGATTGGCTGTTGCGACACACTTTGTGTCACCCAGTTCAGTAGGCTGAGATGTGTGACACCTAGTGGTGAAAGACTGGTATAATGGTCCAGTCTGATATCAAACTGATGTAGAAATTTTTATATCGGCCCAACCCTAACAGAGTATGCCGACTCCACTCAGTCTTCACACACCTTGAGCGTAATGACAGCCGCATCAGACAGCTGTTTGTTGATTCCAGCTCAGCATTCCACACAATCTCCCTCATCAAACCGACTGGCAAACTCAGCGCCCTGGGCTCGAGCACCACACTCTGCACCTGGATACTGAACTCACAAACAGACCCCAGACACTTCAGATTGGCAGTCACACCTCCTCCACTCTGGTGCTGAATTCTAGAGCCACCTCAGGCTGTGTGCTCAGCCCCCTCCTGCTCACACCGTGTGTGCACCCATGAGTGCAAGCCCCGAAATAGAGGAAACAGATTTCAAACGGCGATGAGAGTTCGTATCAGGATGGAATCAGCAGTCAGCAGAGTGGTGCACAGATGACCCTGCTGCTCAACGTCAACAGGGACCTGATGATGGAGAGGAAGGTGAACCTTTTTTTTCAGCATCACACACCTCAGAAAAAGTTTGAAAAAGTCATAAAGTCAGAAAAAGTTGGAAACCATCATATTTTTAAGGGAAAACTTAAGAAGGTGAAATTTCCCATGCAGAGCAAGAATCCTGACTGGAAACAATTCAAACTGGCACAGGATGTACGCAGCCAGGAGAGGATTGCTCTGCAGCAGGTGTTTAAAACCCCTCAATTTATTCAGCATCAGTGATGTCGGTGCGGTGAGGTGCGTGTGCGCAGCCCAAAGACAGTAAGAGACAAACCCACCACAGAACATCCTGCTCACTCTGCTGTGTTCTTGCACACGATCCATCAGTATCTGCTGCCTTTCCACCAGACTGCAGGGCAGCTTCTTTCCCCGGGCTCCTC
Source organism: Naso annulatus (assembly GCA_029783625.1). Taxonomy (NCBI): domain Eukaryota; kingdom Metazoa; phylum Chordata; class Actinopteri; order Acanthuriformes; family Acanthuridae; genus Naso; species Naso annulatus. The sequence continues at coordinate 29,297,237 of JAPZDX010000001.1, read as the reverse complement.
CTCACACCGCCGTAAATAATTGTTTGTTTTATGTAGAGAAGCACCGAAAGTTTGGCCAGTCGAAATTATTCGGCCAAAAATAGCCAAAAAAAAAAAAAAAAGCGCTTTCAGTGTTCGGCCAAATACGTCAAAAGGTTGAATGATTTTTACTGAACAAGGGTGTTTTTTCTTGCCACGCTGAGGCTAGTCAAGAACAAGAAGAAATGGCGGCAGCGGCAGTAAACAGGAAAGCTCCTGCTGACGTTAGTCCTGGCACACAAACTCCATCTTGTGGCTTATTCTTTCACCTTTAAAAACAACGACACAAGCCGTTTCTTAAATTCAGACGTCACTTTAGTGAGTGAAAAGGGGATTTACATGACGTTAGCTCATGACTGACTGAGAAATACATTTTGGCTGCTAACAACGGCGAGGCTACGAGAGCCTGAAGTAATCAGTAAACAAAAACTTCTTTTTCTCTTCCGCCCAGAGAGCATCATGGGTAAACTTAGAGCATCTGACCTCTAAATCATTATCTGCACTTGTGTTTTACATATCAAATATCAAATGAAATGCACAGTCGTCTTTAACTCAGTGTTTTACGTTGACTGTTCAATATGGAATATTAACTTAAATGTTTAATACATTATTAACTTAAAAATCCCCATGAAATAAACACTTTTCTCATATAAAGTTACAACACTTTCAATGGCCAATGTCTTTGAAAAGGCAGTAAAGTTTGACAGTGGCAGGGTCAAAGCAAAATGTGGCTGTAATTTTGTAAAGGATTTTTTTTTCTTTTGTTGAAAAGCATGACTAAAGCACATTAATTTATGAGATGGTGAAAAAATGACAAAATAAATAAAAACTGCGAAAAAACATGTTCGGTTTTCGGACGAGTGTTTTATTATTTTTGGTTTTGATTTCGACCACAAATGTGTATTTTGGTGCATCACTTGTTGTATGGCTTCTGTATTAATGCCTTTATATATTTTTGTTTCTTAAGTAGCAAAAAAGGGCTTCAACTGGCATCACGGTATCCAAGCCTGTGTTGAAAAATGATAAACGTTCTACCTTAAAATCTCCAGAGTGAACAACAGCTGTTCTCACCTGCTGATGTATGTGAAGCTCACACTGCATATGTTGGGGTGTGTGTGGCTCACAGTTCGATTTACAGATTTTGTTGCATTTCACAAACACAAAAGTGGCAGAAATTTAAATCCAGATTGGTGATGTGCGGGTTTGAGGTGTATGACAGGAAACAGTCAGTTGTGTGTAACATGACGTTTCGTCTGTTGTGGGATGTCAGAGGTGTTTAGCATTGAACTGTTTTAGAGTTTATTACCTCTTTTACTGCTCTCAGCATGTTATCAGGTTTATCAGTGCAGCCGTCAGATAGAGAAACACGCTCCCTCTGCTCATGTCACATGTTCTGTATGTTCAGTCAAATCAGCGTTTAAGCCACGTTATTGTTCAACACTTTGCCCCGTGAGGCAGCAGTCGACTTCTGTTTGGCTTTGGCGAGATGGAGCCTATCTAAACTCCTGTGGTGATTTTGTTATACAGTGTTGTTGCCATGGAAACATGTCACATTTGAGATAGACATGGGTGGCAGTTTGGAGCTCAATTGTGCGTTTCCAACTGGAAGAGAGAGACGTTTCACTGGCCGCTCAGCTGGCAGGTTTTTAAATACTGGACTAGCAGAGGGATTTTGGTGTGAATCAAGAAATGTCTTAGAAAATCTTTCATGACAGAATATTTCTTTATCCTGCCGCAGGCTTCAGCACTCTGCTGTGTTTGTGAGACCCTGAGACGCACAGCTTTGTGCAGCTTTTATGTACCGAGTTTACTTTCACTGACACTTTTGTAATTTGTGGCTCATAATTCACTGAAGATTTGCAGCAGTCTGTCAGACGTGTTTAAGCTCGACATGAATCAAGATTAGCCGCAAGTTTCCAATAAATCTTTAACCCAAGTTGTGTGTTAACTTCAGTCAGCGTGTGAGACGTCATGTTGTAGAAAGCTGCTGCATTCGTACAGTCTGACTAAAACAGAAACTGCGTTTGAAAAAGAATATGGAACAGCTTGCTTCAAAAAAAAAAAACAAGTTAATGAGGAAGTAAGCTGCTGCGTGGAGACGGAAACTTTTTTTTTCTAATTTACAGATGTAGTAACTTGATTAATGGCCTCACTGGCTGATGATATGATGGTTGGGGTGGCTGGTCATTAGTCTACTGAAGAGGGTGTTGATGGAGTAAATATACAGTCTGACAGGGATTTAGGACTTGGTGTGATGTGTGTGCTCAGGGCTGTTTGTCAGGCTGAAAGTTTAAAGGAAACACTAATGATTAAAGGGAGTCTTATTAATGTAACAACTTTAAAGCAGTGTTTTTTTCTTACATTTAAAGACAAATGGAAATCATACATGATGTCAGGATATAAGGAGACACCAGGCTGTTGCAAGGCTGCTGGCTTGTTTGTATTTTCTTGATCAGATCTTTGTGCCTGATCTTTTATTGGACGTGCAGCTGCGCAGCTTTTTGTGACAGCTGATGAGCTGATTGTGAACCTCTGGGAGAATCAAGCAAACTCATGTTCCTGTTGAGTCCTGAACCGTGGACTTTAATAATAGACGTGAGAGCATGCCGCAGCCTCTCCGCTGACCTGTAACCTGAGGGACGACAGATTCTTCAAACACTCGTCATCCTTTAGGAAGTCGCCCACTGAGAGCAGGAATCAGCCTGCATTTGAGAGAGAAAGGCTTTGTGTGCTTTGCTTAAAGGCTTTAATGAAAACATAATGTTGTGATGATGCAGTTATCTTTTGAATAATGGCCTTGACGGCTGATTCTGTATTCAGAACATATTAGTGTTTATTATGCAATAAACGCATTCCTGTGCAGTTATGAGATTTCAGCACATTTCTGTAAAAAACGAACTAAAAATGCTCATAAAATGAATGTAGTCATCATGACAGCCAGTGTTTTCTTGAAATCATTAATAATTAATTGGCTCAGATTGTAGTTTTACTTCCTGATCTTTGATTTATTGATTAGTTCAGCCTGTGCAGTGAAAGAAGTGCAGTGTGGTCGCAGAGTTGCTTCAATATCAGAACCATTATCAGTGAAAAGCACAGTGTTAGTGCACAGTTACTCAGGCTGCACACTGAATCAACATTCAGTCGACAGCACTCTGCACTTTGAAAATAGCAGGAATGTGCAATATTTGTAAACAGAGAAATGTGTGTGTGTCAAAATCCATTTTAATTCAGTTATTGTGTGCTGCGGAGTCGGGCTAGAACCAACGATTATGTTCATTATCGATTTATCTGCCGATTATTTTCATGATTAATCGATTAATCATTTATTCCATGAAATGTCGTGAAAGTGTGAATAAGGCTCACTTCAGTTTCCCAGATTTTGTCCAAACAACAGCCCAAACCCAAAGACTCCTCATTTATGATCATAAAAGACACAGAAAAGCAGCAAATCCTCACATTTAAGAGGCTAAACCAGCAATTCTTTTTACCTTTCTACTTAAAAAAACAAAGCCTAAAGCGATTAATCGATTGTCAAAATAGTTGGCGAATAATTTTGTAATCATTGCAGCTCTACAGCAGAGTCATCCTGATTTTAATCATGTTCTACAGACTCAAGAAAGCTTCTTTTTTGGTGGAGATCAATGCAGAACCATGCAGCCCTGCAAGTTACTTATTCCCATTAAAAAAAACATGTATGACACATGCACACTTACAGTGTCGCTCTCTTCAAAGCTGCACAGCTCCAGTGTGAAAACATTTTGGGTTTTGAGCCCATTGATGTGAAACAGTTAGTGCGACCACTCTGTTTAAAAGCAGCGGCAACAAAAAAATCAGTTTTCACCGTCCTGCCTGTGAAGGATTTAATGGCTCTGCTCATTCATGAGCGTCACGTCTAATTTTTTGTAAGTGAAACTGTTGGTGACAGATCCTGAGACCGATTTGTTGTTTTTGTTGTGTGGTTTTATTTATTGCCACTGCTCTTTGAAAGGATGTACTCGCGTTTGTAAAATCATTACATGAATGGCATAAAAGGACAAAAACACTGTTTATCGACCATTATTTCTTTTCATATAAATTATCTGACTGAAGTAGTTATGGTGTCTTTGCTGTTTGTTTGTCATGTGACAGTAATGAACCGGGAGACATCATTCAGCACAGAGCAGCCTGGTATGGCCTTCCAGGCTGCCGTCTTTTTCTGAATGAAGCTCAGGGCTTGACCAAAATAATCCATTTGCAGTTCTCAGGTGGTCCTGAGTATCAGATGTGACACTAATGATTTAAAAAGCATCTGTGCTTTCTTCTCCACCAGCAACACGCCTGCTGCACAGCCTGCAGTCTGAGGCTTCTGTCTCTGTAATTCCCTTCATCTCCGTGTCTGCCGACCTTCGCCAACTCGGCAGGATTAAAAGAGGGCAAGTGCAACTCATTGCTCTTCCTACTCCTCTTCATTTTCTCGCCAAACTAGTGCGATGGGAGTTTGGTGTCTGATGTCTTTGTTTTCGGCCTGATAGCTTCCTCTGCTTTTGTCTTCTGCAGGATGAGGTCAGGAAAACTCTAACAGGTGTTCAGTTTTTCCTGCCAGTCGTCTTTTTCCACAAACATGGCAGCAGATCTGTGTTGTTAGGTTTGGTTGCTACCAGCAGCATGTACCTGCACTGTTTTGGCAATGGGTTACAACCTCCCTGTCATCACAGCTTTGTGCCGTGGAGCAGTGAAGAGGATGGTTTCAGATTCACTGTCTGCTTGTGGCAAGCTGGGACTAGACCTCTGCAGCCTCAGGTGTGGTGCCACACTGTGTAATGCACTAATAATCATCCTGAACTCAGTCCAGCTGGGTCACATGAAATGATCCTGTTTGGGGAGGAAATAGCGCGATCCATATTTTAGTACCAAACTCGGTGTTTTTGTTGGATGCACAATGTGCGTTGTGATTTTTAACACCACAGACGCAGGAGAGAGAGGGAGAGAGAACAAGAGGCGGAGAGTTGGGCCTGAGTCAGAGTAGCTGGAAGGCTAAGAGGTGGGGGGAGGGGAGGACATGAAGGGGAGGAGGATCGGACGGGAGCTGGCACTCAGTACAGAGACCTCTAACTGAGAGTGGGAGCTTTATATAATGGCCAGGTAGTGTGCGAGCTCCCCCTCCATCCGCCTACACAACCTCCGCACACCCACACACAAACACACACATCCTGCAGAAACTGCTTGGCACATTATTAGCCTCACCATCTCCCTGCCTCCTGGGACTCAGAAGAGCTGCATTCACCTTCTCAAAACCAAGGAAAGTGCTGCCGATTTTTTTTAGACCCGCTAACAAACGTGCGCTTTAAATGGAAACGAAAACCACATCTTAGTTCTGGGTGGGTGTATCGATCAGCGCTGCTGCCTTAAGCAGACTGGAGCAGAGCTTTGAAACTTTAGCCCATTCAGTGTGACGCTGCGGCAGGTGGAACCCGCAGTTCACCTGAATGGGCCTGCATTTGTCAGCATGGCTTTGTTTGAGCATGTTTTGAACTCAGGACACTGTCAGCCGTCAGTGAGCAGAGCGTCTCTGTCAGCGATGGAAACGAATATTAACATTCAAATGTGGTTTACTCGTTTGACCAGGGAGCCTGCTGAGGAGGAAGTACTTCAGCTCTCACTTCGTTGTTTCTGGTATTCATCTGTGGCCAAGTTACCTGTTGATAAATGCCAAACCAAGACAGCCTGAGAGTAGGCGATCGCCACGTCAACCTGAAACCATGTGACTGTCTCCTCCCTCTCTGTGCAGCAGCTGTCTCTGCGCCAGAGACTCGAGACAAGTGAAGTTTTGTTTTGCCTCATACTTTCATCTCTTTGGCTTTTAGTTTAGTTTCACTCTTATGTTACAGTTTTTACTTTCACATATAAGCCTTATTTTACCGATTTAAGTCACAGTAGTCCCAAAATGTTGTGCTCGTCCTGTTCACACCCGAAACACCTCGGCAACAACAAAGGTATGATAGAACCTAAAATGGCAGAAGTTCAGTAATCTTGTAGGTTTGCTACAAGGGGCACGGCGACTTTGGAGGTACAGCGGGTCATCCACTGATCACAGGGTTGGTGGTTCGATCCTCAGCCCCTCCTGTTCACATGTCGAAGACACTGAACTCGAAATTTCTCCCCACCTCACCTCACACAACAGCTCACTGCCCTCAATGTGTGAGTGTGAATGAGGAGTTAATCATTAAGCAGCAGTTTTCTATTTTGTACCATTAAAAATGTTTGTACCAGCATCAAGAGTCGAAAACTATCAAACATCAGTGTGAGATGGTGTCAAACCTTCTGATTCTGATTTTATTTCGTATGGCTTTAATGCCTTATTGAGTGAGTAAAAGGTTTAATGAAGGTGCAGCATTTGTTTTGCTGTTAGTTCCTGTGGACCTACAGCACATAGATCACATCTCATCGTCCCTGGAAAAATATCTTTCACGAGCGAGGAACTTTTCTTAAAAGAATTTGGATGGACCTCTGTTGAATTCCTCTTGAATTGTCTTACCTCGGGGTTTTGTTGCCATCACTGTCATCACAAGTAAAATTTTGTTCACTCTTACATCACAGTTACATTTCTAGTAGTTCTTAATCTGCAGAGAGGGGTCGAGGTCTCTGGGAGTCATAATGTAACGTCTGTTACAGGTCATAGATTTCAGCTCTTAAAGGGCAACTTTGCCAGTTTTCAATCTTATTTCTATCTATCCAAATTAAGGATATACAGTGAAACCCAGCAGCATTTTTTTCTGTGTTCTCTGTGTCTCTGGGATGCAGCTCCAAAATCTCCTGGTCATCGGCTCCAGGAAGAACTACAAACTGTTTACCCGTCGCACTCCAGGCGAGCCAACCATGTTTGTTTGGAGGGGATTTTCTGTCTCTGACGGACCAAAAACTTTTTGTTATTGAAAGTGACGCAATATTAAATAAAAGGCACATTCCGATGCAATGGATAACAACCTTGGAGATCCGGCAAGTACTGTTTTTTTGTGATGCAATGCATCCTGGTACATGTAGGCACTGTGAGAACAG
>JAPZDX010000001.1:29223237-29235088 GCA_029783625.1 Naso annulatus | reverse complement strand
TTTTAATGCTACGCTGCTACAAAATGTTTGAGTTATTATAAAAGTAGGCCACTTTATATTTTATTACTTTTCACATACACAAGAGGGACTTAAATATGTTTGTTAATAGTTAACGTGCCTACCAAGCATAAATAACCCCCTATGAAAAAAATTGATAAGTGGTCATTTAAACCTATTAAAAAATTATAATCAGCTAATTTAGACGCTTAAATTGTGCACCGTCATTATGAGGCTCAGATATGTTTGTGGCTCCAGACAGATTTTCATGGCGAGGAAGGGGGCAAACTGACTCTTATAAAAGTAAAGGTTGCTGACACCTGATTTAGGAGCTTCTTTGTTATCATTAACATCAGGAGGACATGTGAAAAAATAGCCTTTTGTATATGATGATACTAGTAAATACATTAAAAAGGTCAATAACTTTAAAGTTTATCACTTTACATGTTTTTTCTTCCAGGTAGTCTGTGAGTTTATTGGAGAGGCTTTGTATGACGAATAATTGTTTTTTTCCGAGTCTCGGGAGGAGCAACTGAACGCACCACAGCCCCTAGCCTTCGTGGTGGTCACGTGAGCCAGCAGAGGCGGCGCCAGTCTCGGCTTCTCCGTTGCTTTGGCTCCGATGTCGGCGGTGTTTGTGCTTGGAAGAAATGGACTCTGGCAATGCACGAATTTGATCATTCAGAGATCCGATCAGCTGAGTCTGTGAATGGCGCCAAAACAGGACCCTAAACCTAAATTTCAAGAAGGTCGGTACGGAAAAATACCGCGACTGAATGTCGGTTAACGTCTGGAAGGGGGCGGGTTTGTTGTTGTTGATGCTGCTGCTGTAGCTCGACAATAGCGGTGTCCGGGGAGGGAGACAGAGGCACAGAGCCTCTTTTACTGAATATATTTATGTGTGGGGAATTGATTTAAATATGTCAACATTAATATACATTAAGCACACGACCGCCAAAGAACGCTAAAGGTGTAAAACAGACGTTAACGTCAGGCTAACTGTTAGCTAGCTTGTTATTAGCAATGAGCTAACGGTTAGACAGTCGTTGTCACACAAAAGAGTCGCAAGTGCCCTGTCAGTCGGAGCTTTATTAGGGTCAAAAATCAAGCTGGGGTCATTTTTGTTTGTCTGCTGGACTTTAACATGAACGTTAAATGAATTTTGGTGTTTGTGGGTGTGACGTTATTCTCTCTCTCAGTCGTCACGGTTGTTTTTCTCCCATCACAGGTGAAAGAGTCCTGTGCTTTCATGGGCCATTGCTCTATGAAGCAAAGGTTGGTTTCTGTGCTATCTTTCCATATGTTTTACATTCGTTCATATTAATTGCAAGCAAATATGAGCCAGTATTGACGCGGATCGGTGTGTTTTCTGTTTTCCAGTGTGTAAAGATCAGCATAAAGGATAAGCAGATTAAATACTTCATTCATTACAGCGGATGGAACAAAAAGTGAGCAGCTCAGTTTCCTGTTGGTGCTGATTGTCAGTTTGGCCCAAATAATACCAACTTGGACTTTTATCCTGTTAATGGACGTTGTTGTTTGTTTTGCAGCTGGGATGAATGGGTTCCTGAAAGCAGAGTTCTTAAATATGTGGACAGCAACCTGGCTAAACAAAAAGAGCTTCAAAAGGCCAATCAGTAAGTTTCCTCTTTGTGCACACATGATGCTGCATGAGAGAAGAAACAAAAGGAAACCTCCCCTTTCACTCTGTGAATTATGTTTTGGCCATGAATTTATTAGTGTTGAAACACAGGCCTCTTGACAGGACTGCATATGATCAAATATTAATACAAACTTTTAAGCTGTTTTGTTGAATGCTTTCCTTTTCCAGGGACCATTATGTCGAGGGAAAGATGAGGGGTTTAGCACCAAGCAAGAAGATTGCTGCTGTGCAGCAAAAAAATGTTGATCTGTAAGTGTCCACCTTGTTTTTTTTACCATTTTTAGCTGCTCAGAATATCCTAACACATTGTGTAAATTAACATGATTTTGGTCTGACATTAAACCTACAGTATGCATGTATGTTCTGCAGTCAGTGTGTAAGGTGAGCTCAGAGTTCATGTGTAACACCTTTTTTCTTTACATCCTAGGAAAGTGAAAAAGGCAAAACAGAAGAGTAAGTAAAACGTGTTTTTACATTTTGACATTTCAGAAGCTGATTTCACTGAAGTACATTTTGTTTTATAAAACTCCATATCACCAATTTGTCAGCCACCAGAATGGATATGAACATTTGAATGTCATATCAAAATGTTCATATATTCAAATATAAAAAGATATCAGATCAGTTTATGATGTGATTTTGCCATTCTGGCTGTTCTGAATTTACAGTGAGCATTATTAGTATTGTCACTGCGTTATTGTTCATCTAGGAGCTTCTTTGTTTTATCCAGTTAGAAAGACATGTAAAAGAATAGCCTTTTTTAATATGATGATACCAGAAAATACATTTAAAAAATTGATAATTTGAAAGAATATCACTGTACATGCTTCTGTTATCTAACTTTTATTCTGTGGTGTATGTGAAATTTGGACAGAATTTGTGAGAAACATCAGTTTTGTATTTGCAGATAACATTGGCTGCGGAGTGTCTTTATTTACACATCCTCCTCCTTTATTTTGGCAAATGTAAATACACACTCATCCACTTTGTTTAAAAGCACTGTCCTCTTTAGAGACGTTTTTATGATTCTGTTTAGTACACGAAGACGCTTTGACTTTGAAAACCTGCCAAGCCACTAACCTTTATTTGTACAGAATTTCTAAGCTTTATGGGTGTTTTGTTTAGCCCCAGGCCCGGGCGAAGGTACCAGCAGCGGTGAAACGCCCCAGGGACCAAGGAAGAAGAGGGCTCGGGTTGATCCCACTGTGGAGAGTGTATGTATCACTGGTAACCCTGTGGACACACAAGAAAACATACCGTGCACGTTATCTTGTTCATGTAAGACTGAGACTTTAGTTTGTACACTTGTAAATTCAAACTAGAACTGATTATTTGACCCAAGACCCTTTAGAAGAACTACAGAGTGACCTTCCTCCCTGAAAATTTAATATGTATGAGTCAAAAGTGCCCAAAATGTTTCCAAAGGACTGAAATTTAAACAGTAGGATTGTTCAGAAGTCCCATGTCCCACTTTAATCTGACTCACGAATTTGTTTGAGGAGTCAGTTATTTGTGCATTAATGTCACAGCTTTCTCTTGTGGGCAACAGCAGGTGAATTTTTTTGTGCTGTCTGAGCACACAGTTTGTTCTGCTGTGCCTACAGGGGAGAATAAGAGGTTGGTGTCCCTCAGAAAGCAAGAATCAGCTAAAAATGTTGGCCCCATGCAGCCAGCTACAGAAGTAATTATGAGCTGAACACAAACCAGGATATCAGCAAAAGATAACAGCACTTCCTGTATGTGAAAGCCTGAAAACTGGAGGCTGGTGGTTGCAGCAGCAACAGAAACCTTATTTCCAGCAAAGAAATGTTCGAGATCATCGGGTATCGTGGTCAAAAATAAACACTTCAGAGGTGAAAGAGAAGCATCGCTGCTCCCAAACACCAATCGAAAAAGAAATTAAATACATAAATGTGTCTGTCTAGGAGGAGATGTTCACCAATCGTGTGGAGGTGAAGGTGAAGATCCCTGAGGAGCTGAAGCCCTGGCTGGTGGACGACTGGGACCTCATCACCCGACAAAAACAGGTAAACAAACACACACAAACCAAAACAAGTTCCAGTGTTGGCTGCAGAGTAACTTCAGGGGTTTGTTTCCCAAAGCAGGTTTAGTGAAAACTCTGAGTCTCGTAACCCTGAAATGAAGGAAACTCTGAGTTTTTTATTTCGAAAAGGGGGGTAAGTCAAACCTGAGGAAGAGGAGAAACACCAGCCTGTTTCACAAAGAGAGGTAACTTCAGCTCTGAGTCAGTTACTATGGTAACTGAGTCTGAGAAGCTAACCTGGCCAGTTGCAGGTTTTCTTCAGTTAACCTGAGTTTCTCTCTGTCTCCTCCCTCTTTCAGCGCCAGAAACACTGTCTCATTTCCTCATTCATTCATTCAGTCCGTTTTTCACTCACATTTTAGTGGAATTTTACCGACTGTTTGACAAAAAAAACCCCGGTTGGTTTAAATGGTCTGTTCGTCAAACTATAGAAAATGTACTTTTGTGTTGAACATGCTGTGTCCTTGTGTTGAGGATTTTATACATGAAGAGGCCACGTTACTGCACAGGGATTAACACAAAAACAACGTCAGGAGATGATTTTGAGACTCAATGTTTTATCATTTGCAGATGACGACCTGCTGTGGTACCATTTTTCATTACAGTTTGGTATATATCTGCATAATCTGATCTGTCCTCTCATCACCAGCATCGCTCAAATGTTAATTTATTTAGATCTAATTAATTAACATGATAAAGGTGAGAGGACATGTGTGTGAAAAAAACATTATGTTGGGGATAAAACTGCACGTTAAAATGGCCCCTGATTGATTTTTATTTTGTTAATGAATATGATTACCGTGAGGTGCCACCACGAGCCTGACCTGTTTGAACTCTGTTCTTAAATTTCATTTGAACTGCTTCCAAGCCCGCTTTTCACCCGCAGGATATCCTAAATGAAAATGAATGTTGAGTTCAGTACGATTTTACCAGTTTTCACCAGTGATATTATAAATGTGACTGAATATTGAATAAATAGACTACATTCAAACTTACACATTAAGTCGAGCAGCAGTTTTCTCCCACGCCAGTTATCCTTTGCCGCTGCAGACGCAGTTTTTTCCTCCAAAAAAATATGTTCATACTCTGTATGAACATATATGTGCATGAGTATTACTAATCCACAGTTGAAAAGTGGGCGGACCTCTTCTCTCAGCTCTTGACATGGTGAATAGTAGTATGGGGGCTACATTAATGTCAGCTTTTTATAGTCATGAAGGATGTGCATAACTGAACCAACTCGAATCAGCTGTTCTAGAACCGGAAACTCAGTTTCCTGTTCGAGGGTAAATCGGAGTTCAGGGTTAGACTGAGTTTGTTTAACCTCCTTTATGAACAGTTGGGTCTATGTAATAAGAAATGTCTGCAAATAAAAATTCATGTTAACATCCTGCTCTTTCTGTCACTTACAGTTATTCCATCTGCCTGCTAAGAAGAATGTCGAGACCGTCTTGGAAGACTATGCAAACTATAAGAAATCAAAAGGAAACTCAGACAATAAGTGAGAAAAAACACCCTGAAGTTCTTCAAATGATGTAAAAGCAGAGAAATATCTGTTCAGCATCACTGCGTCATGTGTCATCATCACCTGTCTCACCATGTCTCACCTCATCCTCAGCCATAAGAGGACATCAGAAATGACAAAAGCTAATGTTTTCTTCCACAGCAAGTCACACAATGTTCGTGGCCATTTTTATAAACATGCCACATTTTTGTAGATTTTGTAGACAACCGTTTGATTCCGTTCATTTCTGTAGATTATGAGAGTCAACTTGCTTGGATGGGTATTCACTTACTATGTTGAGCTGACATCGTGTTTTACAGTAATGCAGTCAAAAACTCAGACGCATGTTCAAATATTAGCCAGACTGACGTGTTCATGTGTTCTCTTACAAATCATACATCTAATTTCTTTTCTTGGAAGTTAGCAGAACCTGTTGATCACTTTAACTGATAACTGATTAGTTATTGTTATTCTTCTGCATCTGATTTCATCAAACCTTCGTCTCAATTTGACCTTTGCAAATCTCTGTCTTAGCTGGTGAAGCATCATGTTAACCTCAGTGTGACACAGATAAACTGAAGCGTGATGTGAGCTGTGATTTATTTTCCGTCCCAAACAAGTTTTCAAATCTTTACAGTAACAGTTTATCAAAGCTGTCGTCTCTGAAGTTTCTGTGGAAACTCTGTCTGTAGGAATATGTGACTTCTTCTCTCCTTTCTCAGGGAGTATGCAGTAAACGAGGTCGTGGCAGGTATTCGGGAGTACTTCAACGTCATGCTGGGCACTCAGCTGCTTTACAAGTTCGAGAGGCCGCAGTACGCCGAGATCCTGGCTGAACACCCAGACATGCCCATGTCTCAAGTGTACGGAGCTCCACACTTGTTGCGTCTGTTTGGTAGGGACCCTGAAAGCTGTGAAACACACACACACACACACACACACACACACATATACATTAAACATCGCCCACAAGCAGTCGGCCTGCACGCAGCTCACACACACACACATGAACATCGAACACCACTTTGAACTGAGTGACCCTATGGGTGGTTTTAACGTTGTTCAGACACTGAGGTGCCTGTCTGAAGTGCTGTAAATGCTTTCAGACATTTCATTTGATTCCAACAACATTCAGCTCCGTTGTGCTCAGACTGAGGTGACGGCAGGTTGAGAGGAGAATGCATGGACGTTAACCAGGGTCGGATGTACGTTGGTCAGGTGGTACATCATGTAGGTCATTGTCGTGTTGTGCTTATACATTGGATTATTGGGTAAGCATTATCACTGTGAGTAGACGTGGAACAGCGGGAGCTTCCTGCTTCTCTCTGCAGGCAAAGGACACTGTCACTCTTGCGTGAACTGTCTTTACTGAAGTGTCTGGCAGCTACTTTTCCACAAGTTGTTAATGCTCTGATTGTTTGAGTTCCTTTAACCTTTTAAGATTTTTGGGCATTTTTTACATGATCTCCCCATTTTCAGAGGCTCAAAAGTAATCGGACAAACTACGTTAACATTTCTGAAGCATCTTCTGCACCAGCAAGAAGCAGGAAGCCCCCGCTGTCCTGTGGTGATAATGCTTATAGTAGGTCCAAGGCTTGGCAGTGTGTACAATAACCTTTGTGATTATGTAATTCAAAATGGTCCCACGCCAAACTTCACCTTGACCCCTTCATGTTTATGTTAAATATCTACTGCAGCTCGTAGGCAGCCGAGTACTTTCCCTTTTCTCTGTCTTCTAAAACTAGTTAATGTTGCCCCCCCGTTGGGAAGAAGTCTCACTGCTGCTGCATAGTGAAATTCATTGCATTGCTTCAAGTTGCACACTATGCATCACAACCTCTAACTGATACTTATGTTAGATAAAAAAAAAATAAATTGATTATCGATTAAATCATGCCCACTCCTACCATCTCTATGTTGTTACTGTGCATATTAACCATACTATGGGCTAAAATACAGAGGAACTAGTTATCTGGGCATAGTTACACAGTGCCTTGGACACAGTGCAGTTATGCTCCAAAAATGACAAACATAATCTTATTTCACAGCGTGGTGAATGTGCAAGTAACCTGCAAGTCAACACATCTAATGAAAAGCAATAACCACCAGATCGAATTACGATAAAAACTGCAGTATTAAAAATATTCTTTTCACTTATTTCTGAAAAATATACCACAGTCTCAAAATGAAATAAACATACTTTGAAACTTCAACATCAAAGATCTTTAATGTTGTGTTTGCGCTGCACCTTCAGCAAAGCATCTCTCCTCAATCTCCCAGTCAATAAGCCCCCCCCCCCCGCTGTAAGCCTGCACACACTCCCAATGACTTTACCTCTCATGCAAAAAAAATCCTGGCTGCTGCATCAATGAGTGCATCCAAGACAAGGCATTTTGAGAACACTGGGTCGTTTAAAGTAAGTAATGTGAATTATCATCACAGCATCACTGACTGAAGTTAGCCTCTAGCCCAAGCACAATCTTGTTATCATCAACGTAGGACAACAAAAACCTAAAGTTCCAGCTGAAGTCATTATTGCTAATTAACATTTGCTTTGTTAGGTAACGTTCACGTCAGCATTACGACCTTAGTGGTCAGTCTCTATGTCAAGACCCTAAGGTTAATTATTTTAAGCATTCTGAGAAGAACTTTAATTAGGCAACGTATTTGTAATGATAATCAAGTTTACTTAAAGCTCATAACAGATTTAGCCTCTTAATTTTGCTCTTAAAATGCAACAGATTAATGCATTTTACTTCAAAATGCGTAACATTTTATTAAGGTCCAGGTTTACCCTCCACACTCTCAAAACCCTGAGGGGAACGCTGCTTCGTGGTGTTAGACTGTCATATGACGGCCTCAAAGATGACAATGTAATTGCACGCTGTTACATTAAAAGCATTTATTATTTGGCTTTAGTCAGTTTTCTCTATTTTTGTGCTCAGGTTTTTTGAGAGAACATTTGTCTGTTTGTGGTTTGACTGTCTGTAGCTTGTGGTGCCTACAAGCCTGTCAAAACACGACTTTTCTCTTTGTCTTCCTGTCTTTAACCTTTTTCTTACTCTGGCCTTGGTTTAATTTTGCTCCTCTACAGTGAGGTGTGCATAAGAAATTGTTTTTTCTTCATCCAGAGCTCTTCATAACCTTTTCCTATTTTTTTTTTTTCATTTTATACCAGAGAGTCATGTGTGTGAAAGAAACTTCTACCAGTGTTACAACTCATGGCGCTCATTAGAAGAGGTCTGTCGAGATTTTTTCCAGAGGTCATAACACGACGTCCCAGCGACTGTTTCCACTAACAAAAAGCTACAGTAAGACTCGGCATCAGCTCCAACCTGCTTTTGTTTGGAGGCTGTCAGAGAAACGAACTCCTCTGATCTAACCCAATTCCTGCTGTGGTTCTTCGTTTTTCATTCATTGCCTCAGTATTCACAAAAAAGATGTTATACTCAAAACACATCAGACCTCATTATACTCAAGTTTCATTTTCAACAGTCTGACCTTTAGAGCCACAGAGAGCCATGATGAGAGGGCTGTTGCTCTTGTCGAGCTCGCGGAGGCAGGCGCTGCCGGCTCGGTCTCTGATGACGGACAGCTCTTTCAAGATCAGAGCCTATTGACAAAAATAGATATAAGAAAATAAAGCAACTTTCTTGACTAGTGCCTTTAAAACCCTTTTAAACAGCTTTGCCTTATTTTAAACCTACACAGTCTGAGAGGTGCATATTAATACCTGACTGAGACTTTCCTTTCTCCTCACATGGTTGAATTTTTACCAAAACAACCTCAAGTGTATATTTACAAAAAACTGACTTTGACAGAAAGGCAGAAAGAAATGGGGAAAAATAAAAAAAAACAAACAAGGACATTAGCTTTTACATAACTTGCACTTCTGTGTTTTATTTGCACTCTTTCCTGCAGTGCTTTTCAGACTAGATGGCGGAACAATAAATGTAAGCGTGTGGGGAGTCTTAGTTTGAGAGGCAGCATAACATCCAAAGAAATGCATTAAAAACCTAAAAAGAAAGAAAAAGAAAAAGAGAGAGAGAGAGAGAGAGAGTTTTTATTGTTACAGAAGCTACAGCACCAGTTAGTGTGGTTGACTTTCGCATGAAGTGAACAGTGTGGGTGTCGAATAAACAAGGTTTATTATTACATTTTTCACACATCAAGGTCACATTTGCTTGTTTCAAATGATATTTCTCTGAGTATATTTCAACAGGCAGCAGTTTCTTTCTCTTGAATATATTTCTTGGCAGGAGCTGCGCAAAAGTTGAGGTTAAAAAGTGAAATTGCTTCCATACAATACAAAGTTTAACAGCATGATGTTACTCCTACAAAATTAGATTAACTCCTACTCCTCTCCCCGTCTCTACACTCCTCTCCTGAGATGTACATGGCCTAGTATCGCTCTGCCCAAGATAAGAGCCTGACTTGTATTGAATTTTTTTGGCCATTGCAAATACAAACTCTGAGAGCTACAACAGACGATATGGCATTTCTGGCACTGGGTTTCTGTGACATAGTTTGGTCATGAAGTAATGTGGAGTCATCAGATTTGTCAGGCAGAAATGCTCATAGACCAGTTCGGGTGTTAAAGTTTAGCTCACGTAACTTTCCGTCACGTTCACCGACTTCCTTCATCACTCTCCGGCTGGTGTTACCATAGAAGTTTACGAAAGGAGACAAACTGATACGTAACAATGAAAAAAATTAAGGACTCCTTAGAGTTTGAACTCTCTTGGAAATATTTTAGGATAAGTCAAGTACACAGCTCACCAGAAAATATAACAAAAATAAGGATGTTTTCAGACATTTATTGTGCAAATGATGCATATTGTACTTTGAAAAACTCCAATAATGACATGCCAGACCATACTGAAGTTTTAATTTGAACACATGCCATGCACAAAATTTTTCATAGGAATGCCTTATGCTGTATTACAAAAAATTTGTGATACAGTTTTTTTTTGTTTGTTTGTTTTTTTAATTTAAGATATTTTGGGGGCTTTTTGAGCCTTAATTGATGACACAGCTGAAGGATAAGACAGAAAATGGAGGAGAGAGAGAATGGATGTCATGCAGCAAAGGGTCACAGGGTGGAATCGAACCCAAGGTCGCTGCAGCGAGGACACAGCCACTGTACGTGGAGCGCCCACTCTACCAACTGAGCTACCACGGCGCTCCAAGATCCACCATCTTGATTTCATTTCTTTTTCTTTTTTTCTTTTGCCCAGCTGCTGCAAGCTCAACAACTACTTCATGACCACTTCATTTTTAAGATCATTTATCAGTTCCTCCTCTAATAACTTCCTCTAATAACTGCACTTGACCTCGTTTGGATTTGAACTGGAAGTCAGACTCTGTCACACCACAGATTAGTCACCTGTGGTGTTATTCTGCCATGAAGTGGGAAGGTGTCAGGTGAAAGTAATTGTATTAATGAAAGAGCTGATTGTGGTGAGGTGGGCACGTAGCGGATTAAAGAAGGTGTGTAGGTGTTGATCCAGATGATGTAGTTAAAACCGGCAGGATGTTCATGTTTTTCCACGTGTGCTGTCACACCTACCTCCAGAGTCTCCTCTGCCGTGCAGCCTGGCTGTTGCTGCAGTTTGCCCGTCTGCAGAGCTTCGATGTATTCGTCACACTTCTTGTAACCGTCATCCAGCAGGTCCTGTTTAGCCTTCAGCAGACCCTGACCAGGTGTCACATCCCCAATCCCAATGGAAAATCCCCGATTGGCTGAAAGTTGGAGGTTAAACAACTGAAGTAACTAACAGTACCTCTATAGGAATTGCAGATTTTTTTTTTTCTGTTGACTGAGGATTTCCAATGACCTTCAATGTTACAAACTACAACAGAGTCCCAATTCTACAATATTTAATAGGTTTCTATTTCTGTTGAGATTGACAGATATCTCAGACCCCTGGAAGCTAGATGTTGTTAAATGCATGAAGAACACCTACAGAGATACACCGGGGCGAGTCTGGCCAAGCGGGACATGGCATTAGCAGCCTCCAACTGTCCCCAGTCTCTCAGCAGGATGTAAAAGATGTTGTTCTTGGAGCCAGACCCCAAAGTCCCCTTATCCATGCTGCCGCACATCAGCTCACTGTTGTGGATCACCACGACTGGGGAAGTGACAGGAGAATCGACATCATTAGTGAGCAAGAATAGAAACTTGAACCAGGGTGAGGTGCATCTGTGGAGACATCTGGAGCTGCCGAGAGGGTTGGTGAAGGTCAGGAGGGTGAAAGTCGGGGTACCACTGTGATGACAGCAACATGTTATGTTTGCAATGTCGAAACTGATTTAATTGCAGTAAGTTTTCTTTACTCAAATGAGCAACTCTGCAGCACAGTTCAGTCAATTTAAGTGTCTCTTTTGAAAGACATCTCTTGGGCTTTAACGAATAGCTTTGTTTATAACACTGACATTTGACTCGACATTAACATTTGCTTGCGTGAGCTAGCGAGCAAATTGTGAGGCTTTAAGTACTGCAAGGAAGCCGGGAATAAACTCCAAAAGCTGGAAGAGATTCTGCTTTGATCTGGAGCCATTAAATGGCACGAGATAACGGCACGATAATTTTTAACTCAAGCGAAGCACAGTTCAAATCCCTTTTTTTTTGGTGGGGCGGGGT
>JAPZDX010000001.1:29207352-29223137 GCA_029783625.1 Naso annulatus | reverse complement strand
CCTCACATTTAAGCACTAAACCAGCAGTTCTTTTTACTTTTTTATTTGAAAAATGACTGACAAGATTAATCAATTGTAAAAATAGTTGGCGATTAATTTTTTTAAAGATCGATTAATCAGGTATCAAGTATTCAGTTAATCTTTGCAACTCTGTCCATTTTAGCCCCTCTGGATGTTTTCGACAAGTGCAGCAATGTTGTGCAGCAATGACACATTTTACTCTAAGCCAGTGTTTACAAGATCAATATAAACAAGGACCGGGTGTCTTATTTAGTGGGCTGGCCAATAAACAGTGTTTTGAATTAGCTTCGGATTTCCAGAGAATCCGTCGTGTAATGATCAACATGGTTGCATAAAACAGAACACTCAGTCCATATTACAGATCCTGTATACTGTTACTGTAACTGAATATGTTTGAAGAAAAAAAACACCTCTGTTTCTAAAAAAGCAGATTGATGTCATTATTGCAGTTTTATCAGGACTCCTCATTCGTGTGAAATAAATGTCATGTAGTAAACTTAGAAAACTCTATATATCAGATTTACACAGAAATATAAGTTATTTACAGTTATCTCTGTCTCCTAATATTTGGTCTCACAATTAAGAAATCTTCCTTTTCTGACGCATTTTTGCTCTCACAGTATTTAGCATGAAATGTGTTGTGAGCCTTTGTTCAGCCTGCTGTCTCCTCTTCATTGTTCCTCACTTTTGTTGCCGTCCCATCCCCCCCACCCCACACACACTCCCGACAGTTCGTATTGGAGCCATGTTGGCCTACACTCCACTGGATGAGAAGAGTCTGGCGTTGCTGCTCAGTTACCTCCAAGATTTCCTCAAGTAAGGTTGAACTCCACCACACCACAAGACACTGTGTCGTGGCTGACTGATTCTTTAATGTCTCATTACACACACACACACACACACACAGTCTTTTAAAGATCAACTGTGAAATTGATTTTCTGCTCTGGAAAATATTTTTGCCGGATTTAACTTTACACTCAGCAGTTATGTGACAGATCTGACGTTTGAGCTTTGATTCTTTTTGATAAATTATCTAAAATCAAAACACAGAACGTCTGTTTGTCTCCACAGAGCACCGCAGAAATACTTTCACTGTCTGCAGAAAATGTTGTTCTGAAGTGATTGAATAGTGACATTCAGTGGTGGACTGACTGTTCATATCCTTAACTTGTAGAAGTACTAAGAACACCCCATAAAAATACGCTGTTCTAAGTTAAAGTTGTGCATTCACAATCCTATTGAAGTCAAAATATTGAAGTTTTGTTGACAAAATGTACTTAGAATGTCAAATGTAAAAGTACTTGTTAATTAATTATTATGACCCGACGTGGATACAACTGCTGTCTACTTAAATATGTGACATCCCTTGCTTCTACAAAATGATTTAGTAAATAAATGAATACAGTCTGTCTTCATCTTGAGCTTTATCATCATTTACTCTGTTTAAAAATATGTTTAGAGTCAGAGACCACATAGTTTCGGTCAAAATTGTCCGACCTTGATGCTGGCTGTTGCTGTTATGGGATAGGAGGGAGACAATTTCAATTTTTCAAACTGTAGACCGATTAAAAAATGTTTTGAAGAAGCCTAAAAACCAATCATCTGACTGTTCACTAAATGAAACAGTGAGGGCCCGGGCAGATTAACTGAAAACTTTTGTTTCTCCAGAAGCCATGAAAATGTAATGAACTAAATAATGTTTAATGTGTTTTATATTTCAAACCAAACAACATATGCACTCCTGTAACTTTAATTAGCAAAAATTAATTTAACGAACAAACAAACAAAAAAACAACAACCCTGCAGTGATCACGATAATGATGTCACGCCTGGGGTTATGTCACATAACTGTGGTATTACAGTTATTGTCACAGCCGTAGACAGCACATCAGCTGCAGAAGAAACATTTGTTGAACTGTGAAGTACGAGAGTCTGATTATCAGTCCAAAAAAGCTTTGACTAATTATGACACAGATGTGAATTCACTGTTTACAAAACACAGCTAAAGGTCGTCTACATATGGATACGTCATTACCTTTACAACTTACTGTACATTTAATGGGGAAATAACTTACAGCTCGGCCATGAGCCTTTAATGTGACTCGTCTTTCACTCGGTCACTTCACAGTATTTCTCTGATTTTCTGTAGGTTTTTTTTCCATTTAATGACGGAAAAAGACATTTAAGTATATATTATTCAAATTGTGGCTGTAGGTTGGAAACCTTTTGTCATCAGGTGTTTTTTGTTTTGGCTTTTTAAAATCCTTAAATGCCAACGCTTTTGGACAAACAGACATACTGAACATACTTCGTGGTTTGATAGCAGGCGAGACATGATCCTCTCACCTTTAAGCTGTAACTGGTTTCTGTCTCATTCCACCATGATGATCAATTCTACATTTTCTTCAGGTACCTGGTAAAGAATTCGTCCACCATCTTCAGTGCCACTGATTATGAGGTCGCACCCCCAGAGTACCACCGCAAGGCTGTGTGAGAGCTATCAGCACACACGGATCATACCGAGACACGTAAGAACACGTGGACGAAAACAACCACTGCTGCCATTTGAGTGCAGACGTAGATGAGATTTTTAGCTTGAACTGATACATGTCCTCCCAAATGCTGTCAGGAGCTTTTCACAGTTAAGAAGTAAAAAAAAGTGAATATCTCTCACATTGTCCTTCCCTCACTTCTTTGAAACTCCTTAAAAAATGTTTGATTCTCATCATAATCTGGTGTTTCATTTACAAAATCCCTTCCCAGCGATCCCGTCGTTATATTTGTTTGTTGTCTCCTAACGTTGAAATTAACAAGCATGAATCATGATCAAAACACACAAAGTGAATGAACAGCAAGTAAAAAAAAGTGATCATGTGCATCAGTTGCTGTGGGTGTAAAGGAATTGTGTAAATGTTCTTTTTTACAACTGCCTTCATAGTAAAAATTTGACAAAGGTTTCGAGAGTCTGGAAAGTTTGGGAGTATTTTGAAAAATGCCTGAACGGTGCTTGAATTTTACTCTTTAAAAGCTGAAAACATGACAGAAAAAAACGTGTTTGTGTTTCCACAAGCAGCTCTGTGGTGTGTTTGTGCACTCCGTCTGATGAGATATCTGTTACTTTTGCATGTACGTATTTATTTGTGCTTCTGCATCATGAGGTGCAGTCCATGTTTTTGTATCTGTATCTTATGTATTTGTATCAATTTGTAAAAAATCTGTTTCTACACAACCTCTTTATGGTTTGCTGTGTTTTCTTGTTCATATTTTGTAAATTATTTGGTCTCATCTCTACTCTGTCAAGTGTCATTTTGCAAAGTGTCACTCACTGATGAAATAAGCTGTATAAATGCTGGCATCAGACATCACACATCAAAGACTCACATGGTAGAGTGTGTTTGAATATTCAAACAGCAAGCGAATCAATTTCAATTCTGTTCAGTTCGTGGAAAATGAAATTGCTGTTAAATCAGAAAGGAGCAGTAATTAAGACAATTATAAATATTGATTGTTACATATGTAAAAATCCAAAATATCCACTACCATTGTTATTTAGTTGTGATTTTAAAAAATGTCCTTTTTTAAATTTTCATGACCAAGACAGACATGAGTCGCAATGACTTACCAGACAGTAAAATATAGATCCTAAGATCCAGATAAGTAAGTAATTAGGAATAAATGATTAAACAAATACAGTCAGTGAGTGCAATTCAGTCCCTGATGTGAGCTATATAATCTCTTAACATGTGTGAGCTATGTAACATGCTAACAACACACTGAGCTGTATAACATGCTAACACAATGTGAACTATGCAACATGCTAACGACACACTGAGCTATATAGCATGCTAACAACACAGTGAGCTATATAACATCTTAACATGCTGTGAGCTATATAACACGCTAAAATCATGCTATGAGCTATGTAACATGCTAATGACAGTGAGCTACATAACATGCTAACAACATGCTGTGAGCTTTACAATGTGCTAACAATACACTGAGCAATACGACATGCTAACAACATGCATTGAGCTATATAACATGCTAACAACAAGCTGTGAGCTATATAAAGCTTTTACTGTTGTTCCACTAATACAAAGGTTTGAACATATGGAGTGTTAAGTACAATATTTCCCCCTGAAATATTGTGATGTAGCCTTGAAATATATAATGGCAGAAAATGTAACAACTCAAAGAAATCCGGTGAGTAATCTACAACTACCTGCAAGTACACCTACCTCAAAATGGTACAAAAGTAAAGCAGAGTGAAAATACTTTGTTACTTTTTACCACTGAAGGTCAGTGATTGTTTGGACCCGACAGAAACCTCAACTCTCTACAGTCTCTGATTTACTGTCCAGTGATTCTTTGCATCTCCAGCCAAAACCACTGCACAGTGATGGCAGCAATGTCTCCTTAGCAACAGTGTTACCATGGAGACAGAGACAAGGAAAGAGCTTTTCACAGTTGCACATGGTTAAATATTTCCTCAAAGTGAGGAAAGGAGGTAGGAGACTGAGCACAGTAGGAAACTAGAAGCAGTGTTAAGTCTGCTGTTTTTTATTGATGGAAGCAGAGAGAAGGAGAAATATCTGTGAGATGAGTCTTTCATTAATCCCACAATGGGGCAGCATTTCACCCTCTTCCCTTGTTTGTGTTTCTGGGTTTTGCAACTGGAGGCGGTAAGTAACACATGGCAACTAATGTTTATACATTAACCAGTGCTGGAGGAACTACTCTCATCCTTTAGCCTACTAATCCCACACTGTGAAAATACAAGTGAAAGTCATCAGCTGTCAATGATACTGAAGGAAAATACACTGACCGAAGTAAGAAAAATGCTCACTTTGACAGTGATGTTTCTATATATTAGATCATAGTTTATCATTTACTCAGATAAAAACAGGATTTAACTGTCGTAGTTGGTTCAGGTGAAATATTTTTAGTGCTTTTGATGACAACTCATGATTATTTTCATTCAGGAATGCTCTCCTGATTATTTTAATGAGAAATTCACTGATTAGATAATTGGCTCAGCATTTCAGAGGAACTTGTGCTCACTTTTAGGTAGTTTAATCTATGACAAACAAATCTGGATGTTTTGTGTACAAAGAAACCAGTAACTAGTAACCAAATATTTGCAGTGAAGAACATTATTTTCCATTGAATTGTAGTCGATTAGAAGCAGAAATTGGCATGAAAGGAAAAGAACTGAGTCAACGTACCTCAGATGTGCACTTAAGCTCTGTACCTACCTTCTACATTGATGAAAAATGTCAGGATGAGTAGTTAAAGGACTTATTTCAGAGAACATAATGTCAAAGAACTGAGGATGTTTCCTGTTCATGTGTCCTTGAACAAATGTCTCACATGCTGCCTGCCTGCATTTCATCATGTCTTTGTAAACGGACGCAGCATCCAGTCAGTAGCACAATAATACCCTCACTCTATGGAACCTGCACCTCAAGCAATTTTCTCACTGGCGAATATGTTTTGAATCCAACATGTTTATTGAAGATAAGCTAAGTTTAGCAAAGATGAATTAGACATATTATTTTCCCAGTAATGGATGGCTTACAATACTGTTTGTACAGTTGAGTAAACAGATTTAATCACTGGTGTTTACATTGGCTGTGGATGTGGAGATATGACCTTCTATGAGGAAATAAATGCAAAAGGGAAGGACAGAACATTTATTCTCGGGGTTCATTCTATTTGTCTAATGAAACTTTCAGAGGTGAATAAGAAATTCAGCTGCTTCATTGAGATGAAAGGAGCAGAAACGCTGCAAAGAGAAATTAGTAAATGTCCTAAATGAAACATTTAAGGCCAAAAGTGAAGACATATTAAAATATGTCTCTATGGTGAAAGATGCTCATGGATTTAACAGTTCTGCCATATATTCTAAGAAATACATATGTATGTTTTAAGTTATTTTAGATGAGGATGTGACTCTTCTGATTTAAAGATGAAAACCCAAAAGAATGAGGTCTTTATTTGAAATGTAATCTTCAGCACCTAATAACCTATTTTCTTTTTTAACAAAAAATGTTTTTCACTGCAGCTGCTTCCATGCGTCATTACAGCTCATGTGGATTTGCCTCTTCCATGTGCATACACAAAAACTGCGCGGTTCCTATTACAGCGGGTGGTCAAAGAAGTGCTTAGTTCACATGATCTTAATTAGTTTGCACTAAAGAAAATCATATTTCTTTATTCTATGTGTTTTATGTGTAAAGGAGCTTTCAGCAGACATCCAAACAAGGCGACATGGAGGGATGTTTTCCCCTGAAATGCAGCTTAGACTTGTCAGTGCAAAAATAAAAGGTTCATATGTACAAGACAAGATAACTTTTATTTATTTTTTAACAAGGCAAGTTATTAAGAACAAATTCTTATTTGGAGCCTAACAACCCTGTAGCCTAAGCACATAAGCATGGGGGGTCATTAAAGATGATTGTATTTAAAGTAGCAGGCAGGTGGGCTTCACGTGTAGTGTCATGAAAGGGAGCAGAAGTCTTTAATCTGGTTATTAATAGATTCATGGACTCAGTTTCCAGGTGTTTCGGTTTTCAGGTAAGCTTGACGTCATTCCAGGTTCCTCCTGCCTTGTCCCAGGATGTCTCCAACTTCTCCCGTCGGCACTTGACAAGGAAGTCCCGCCCCCTGCCGTTATTAATTGGATCAGAAGTGAACCGAACCGCGCAAGTGTCAGTTTGATTGGCTCGACCGCTTGTCAATCAAAATGCGAGCAGAGTTTGCGGTTAGGCGTCAGGTGAAACTCGGTCTGTCAGAAAAAAGGGACGGACGGATAAAACTTTGTTGGCGTGAACTTTGTGAAAAAGTTCTTCGGCTGTTTGTGAACTTTTTCAGCGGGGGAAACTTTTAACAGCGGGAAGCAACACGTGACAAGATGAAGAGCCTCAAGTATCGACTGAAGAAGCACGAAGTTACCATCACGGTGAGTTCAATCATCTTGTTTTCTCTGTGTGGACTAACGTTGACGTTAACGTACGTTCTGCTAGCAGCTAACTGATGAGTTCATAAACGATGCTAATGCTACGGACTGTTGTGGTTACTGTTTGTAACCCTGTTCTCCAGTCCACAACAACCACATTAACCTCGCTCACGTTCCCACGGTGGCGGCCGCGGTGGTTGCCGGTCGAAAAATCCTCGGGGAGCGAGCACCTGCAGCTCGCGCGAGCGGCGGATGTGGCCTGGCGCAGTTTATTTCCCTCCACGCACCTTCATCCAGGTGTTTTTCTTTTGTTTATGTGGCCTGAGTCGAGATTTGCTGACAGTTGTTAGTCACACTTGGCGGTCAGTGAAGCGCCGCAGATCACGCGACAGCCTCGGTGTTTGAAACGCTTTGTGATGGATCAGAAGTTGGACTTTCACACCCGGCTGTGACACGCGCGCATGATGCTCAGTGAAAACAGTCAACAGTTTATTTAATAGATCTGTTTAAACCAGAGCAGTCTCTTAAAGCAGCTCTGCAGTGACTGAAGACTCCAGTGTTCAGTTTATGTTGAGTCGTTATTTCAGCTGATGTTTGTTTTTATCCTTTTTGTTTGTTTTTTATGATTGGAATCATCAGCTGTCAACAAAAACAGATGACATGTAAGAAATATTTCCAAGCGTAAAACATCTTCACCACAAACCAGGGCTGCAGTCACTGATGACTTTGGTTATTGAGTAATGTGTCATTTACTTTCTTGATGAGTTATTTTGTTTATAAAATGTGAAAAAAGTAACAACAATGGCAAATCACATCTCAAAGGGTCATCAGCGTGCTGTTATCTAGGGCTGGGACAAGTTTGTGTCCCATGTCCCGGTTCGATTGAATCACGATATTTGGGTGCCGATTTTATTTGTATTGAGATTTGATAGTATTGATACTTTGGATTTATAATGTGAGGTCTTGTCTTTGGTGGTTGTCCACCATTTTTCTGCTTTCGGCTGCTCTCGACTCACCTTGGCTGTTTTTTTAGAGACAGATATGACATTGCCTCTGCTCTACCATAAAAAATAAATAGGAAAATATTGATTCTGCGAGGAAGAATTGATTTTTAGAATTGTCCCATTCAATAATCAATTTTCTTCCCCCACCTCGGTTATTATATAGACAGACTGAAGCAGCTGGTCTTCATATTTTTGAAGCAGAAACATAATATTGCACCAAAATAGTGAAAATAGTCAAAAACAGTTGAACAAACATGTCTCCTCTGACACAAATGTCAAATTAAAACCAGGGCCAACTGATGTGGGTTTTTTGGGGCCAATGCCAGTACCAATAATCATGAGTAAGAAAGCTCCGATTACTGATATTTATTGTCGGATATTGTGCATATGTAATATCCACTGAATGTGGTCATGAAGTACTTTTGACAAAGACGTGTAGTGGAGGCAAGATGTCTTAACAAACTTTATCCCAAACTTAAGTGCACTGAGCAGTATTAACACTTTTTTGTTACTAACTAAATAATGAGTTACAAACTACGTAATTACACCACTTTAAATCACTGGTCCAAGCATTTTTTTCCGGCCTTAAAAACAGTTTTAATATCAACCCATATTGGTGAACCATATGCAGATACTGATTTATCTGCAACCGGCCTATATTATTGCTAATTGATATATCAGTCAGACCCTCAGATCAGACTCATTGCAGGGCTGTTTGTTTTGTTGGACTGCATTAGCTTGGTGTATCTAACAATTTGGCACCTGGAGTGTATTTTTATCTATAAGCAATGTTGCAACCCAAGATGTTACTAAAAAAAGTATTTCACCAAAAACTCACATTTCCACAGAAGGAGCTGCAGTCAGCCATTAAGACTCGGTGGCTCCGTGGAGACACCATAAGTCCTCCTGGAATGCAACAACGGCTTTGTTCTCGTGTTTAGAGAAACTTGAATGAAAACCACAGTATGATGTCAAGTGTAGAATATCTGTCAGGTTTTTTAGCTGTTTTAAGTAACCTCATTATAGGCCCTAATGTTGAATTAATTCCTCACAATTCCGCAACTGAACTTCACCTAATAAACAGTCATTACGATTCTGCACAGCTGAACATGCAGTGGGTGTTTGGAACGGCACTCTGTGTTCAGCTCCCGGCAATTACCATGAGAAAGGCACGAAGCCAGAGGAGCTGTGTGTGGTAAACTATCCGGGCCTTTCAAAGGAGAAACAAGCCTTTTAGGAATGAAATGGTATTGTGTCCATGCTGATACTCTTCTCAGCCCTGCAGTCAGAAACACAGACAGCCTCAAATTCAAGAGACAGAAGCCTGTTTGTTTGTGTTTTGGCACTGCAGGATTTTCTGCACCTTTAGTCTCAGAGCTTCCTCAGCAAAAACACAAGTAAAGAATGTAGCTGAAATGGACATGATGACATTTACACAGATATGACCAATGAGTTCTTCACATTCCTGTTGGATTTGGCACCAAAAGAAAAACATGACAGAGCTTTACATACATCACTATCAGTCCACACCCGTCTTAAATGGCTCCAGTTAAGTGCTTTAAGTTACAAATCACCTGAGTAGTAATTAGTGTGCTGCCAAAGGTAAAGGCATCATTATCATTCTCTGTGTATCAGATCATCCCACCTGTTTCAGGTCCATCCTGAAACCTTTAATGTTCATTAAAAACATAAATCAGTCAACACACTACAACATTCAGTCTTTAAATGTTTTCGATGCCTGCTGCTTTCCTCACTGGTGCACAATGCCTGAGAGTGAACTCACCGACTCCTTCCTGTTGGGGTGACTAATAATTAAGAAAAGTACACATGTATTTTCCGAGTGGGAGAGCCAGGGGGGAATTCAAAGGAAACTTGCATTAATATGTGAACAAACAGTAACTGTTGAGAGAAAATCAGCTGAGGAAACTTTATCCTCTTCCACTCCCTGAACAGTGAAAATGGATTGTCTTTATCTTTTCTCCTCAGGACAGACCACATGCTGTTCTTTTGAAATGCCGGTTATGGCTTCGTTGTGTAAGAGATTCAGTCTTGATCTTGTCTTAAAGTGAAACTTACCCTATTTAATTATATTGTCATTAAGAGTATTTTATCAGCCAAACAGGTTTGATCAGGTTTCAGTTATCACGTATTTCAGTCAAGGAATGTTACCGAGGTTACAAAACGATTTGTGAAAAAACAAAGATCAGAGACAAGGAGACAAAATGCCAAGGCATTCCTTTAATTCCAGCTGTGGGTGAAAGCAGGAAGAGGTTTGAAGTTTTGGCTCAGCTTTGCCACTCTCCAGGAGAGCTGCAACAATATGTTGATAAAAAGAGAAATATGTGACAAGGGAAGCAATTAGGAAAGTCGAATATTCTAATCGTCAGTTGGAGTCCACCGAGATTCTTCAAGACCAACAAACTTTTCTTTCTGTTTTGTCAGTCAGTGACTTCTGGGGACTGAAGTGTCCCCGCTAGTGATCAGCTGCAAAGTGAACACTCCTCACTTTCATGCTGCTCCCCGACGCGAAACCATCCCAGTCGTCCCATTTGCTCAGATGTGTGGGAGGGTAAAGGTAGCTGTGGACGTGGACCTGGACCCGGTGCTACACAGCCTGGGTCTCGTCCGTCAGGTCTTCTGCCCTCTGCTTAGAAGAGCTGAATTTATAGTCACATTTCTGATGTATTAGTTCTTCGGCCCAACTTGTCTTGTTTATTATATGACGTGAACGTCCCACTGACTGAACCCTGTTCAAAAATCTGTCAGTTCAGTAAAGAGTTGTTTCATAGCCAGGCCTGGGCAGTACAGCCACAAAAAAACAAACCAAAAAAACCCCTATCATTATAGTTAAGTTTCATATTGGTCAGTCAATATTGATAATCACTGATCATGGCGGTTGGTACTTACGACTCGTGCACTCTAAGGGGTAGGAGCGGCTAAGGTGCAAAAATGAGTAAATGTCACAATATTTTTGACCAAATACGTCGATACTGAGACAGTACTGTAAGTATGACTAATGGTGATTCCACAAATTATTGACCCAATGACATTTTTTGATAAATAATCACCAGTAATTTGGGGAAATGGCTAAAAGGGTCAATAAAAGAACAACAAGAACAGTCTGGTAAGTTCAGACAGTTACGTCACTTTAATGTAATAAAGCCTTTTCAACCAGGAACAGACAACACTTACGCCGTATCACAATATAAGGATATCTGAAACCTGTCACGATGTCTTGTCTCATGTCACGATACGATACAATATTGATTAATTGCCCAGCCCTATTCACAGCCTATATTAATTAAAAAAAGAAACAAAATGTGAAATATTTGACTTCAACAGTCAAATCCAATTCGACTGATTTGAATTCTGAGTCGATCAGAGCCTGATTGATTATCTTAATGATCATCTAATCTCCCATTTATTTTCTGCAGTAATAATTTGATCACTTCACATACAGAAGGTGAAGAAGGAAAACTTATTATAAAATAACTAACATTGATTAATTGCCTATTAAAACAGTACAATTGAAAACTGAAAAACTGATCGTAATCAACCTAATAGACCAAACAGCAAAAGAAAATTCCCAGATAAGAACGTCCTCAGCAGGATTAGGATCAGATACCTGAAACGTTCTCCAACATAAACTCTCCATGAACCCAGATTTCCAAAGACAGTTTGTGAAAAATGTTTCAGCTTCAACAAAAATGAGCAGCTATTTAGAGTTTCTGTGTGCCGACTCAGAAGAGCCTACAGACAACGATAAGACAAACTGGATTTCCTGGTTAGCTGTGAGATTTTCGGAGCTGTCGCACGCTGTCACAGCTTGTTGTCACAGCAAACATCTGCTCATCGCTCCAGGAAATCCACTGTGTTTTGTGCGTAGGGGCCAAATGCACTAAAAGCACTCTAACTGACAGATGAGCTGGTTCATGCTTCTGTCTCAGTGAACGAGATGCTTTCCTTAAGAGATTTTTCTCATTCCCAAGATCAAAATCACATTCTGCTCGTTGGAACACGTTGTTCTGTCATGAAATGTGCGCCATCAGTTTTTAGACAAGTTGTGGTAAATGAAACCAAAATTAGTTTGGCTGTACTCGTAAAGATGTGTTATTGGTTCTGGCTTCTGTGTCACAGCTGTGGGTGTGGATGTGCAGGATCACACGTCTGAACCGCTCCTCATGTAGCTTTGATACTCTGGCTTCCCATAAGCTGTTCTGTGACAACACAGTCTGCTGGAGAAACTACAGTAAATATGAAAGAGGCGGCATAGCAATGCACACACTCCACACATTTATCAGGACTGAAGGACACACAATGCATTTTGGTGAATAGCACTGAGTTAAAATTCCACACAGGAACAGTTGAGAGGAATGTGTGTGTGTGTGTGTGTGTGTGTGAAGGGGATTATAAGCAGTTGGAAATGAAATAAAGCTCATTCAGTGCCACACCCCAAATGAGCCACTGGCATGTGGGTTAATCATCAGACACATTAAACTGTGCAGCAAAAAAACTCCCATGATTCACGCCAGCTAATGATAGAGCAGATTATAATCTGATCATGACCAACAGCAAGGTTAAAGCGTTATTGACGAAAAGCAGCATTATTAGTGTTGATATGATTTCATGAGTTCCTTAATGGAAACTTCAGTAATATTTCTTTGTTTAGAGAATGATGATGGCTGAAGATCTAGATAACACAACCTTGTTGGGTTTCCTGCCACTTATCTTTTAGGAATGCACAATATTATCAGCACGTTATCGGTATCAGCCAATATTGGCTTTAAAATTAGATATTGGATATCGGCCAGCCGATGTAAGAACCCATAAAATAATATTTCCTTGATTAAACGCCCGAGTCGTCACCATGTTTCACAAGTTCCCTGTGGACAGAGTTTATGTTTATTTACTTTGTTACATGTGAAGCAGACCAAATTTGCCCTGGTTATGATTGTCTCAGGGAGAGCATCATCAAGTTTTAATATCTTCCATGATTTGTTTAAAAGCTGTGGTCATCAATAAATATGACATGTTTTACATAATGTTAAGGTCAAGTATTCTTCGCACAAGGAATGAATGTTACATAATTTTAAAGGTCAAGTCAGTAGCATTTGTTCGTTGCCGTTTATAAACACAACATTCAAACTGGGCCCGTCCCCCTGCTCAATGCACCAGAAGTATCGGAACTTAGTGTGTACTACATGTACGGCTATACCGCTTACCTGACTTTACACAGCAAGCTGCATTGGAGTATTACATTTGTTTAATGGAGAAGTAGATAATGTAGCAAGCTAACAAGCTAACTGCCGGTGTTTAGCACCTACCTGTCCATCACAAAGTAGCCAACTCTGCATCGCTCTTCTCAGCCTCTCTTTCAGCGCTTCAAAACAGTTTAAGGCCAAAGTGAGACTCACTCTCGCTCTGGAACAAGTTTTATCTGCTTGCTCACTAGGGCTATATTTCCTTTTCTTTGTGCTATGTCCACATTCGTAACTTTCTCTGGTCTGGACGGCGTCCATTAGCTGTGCGCTGTGGTGCTCTCATGCTATCGTTACTTAAAAATTGATTTTGTGTTTAAATTGCTCTTTACGGTAATTCGTCCTGAGCAGCTCCTAAGTCAGCCACACCATTAAAATACAGACAGAGGGCGCTGTGTCTCCATGCACAGTCACCACCACACATAAACAGAGGCCCGTAAGTGATGATTGAGCAGCATTACTTCTGTATATGTCTATATTTTATTTTTTAGTAAAATCCTACTGACTCCACCTTTAAGCTTTGTATTTTGCGCCTGCATTTGACAGCAGACCAACAAGTCGAGTATGCGTAATAAAACTGTATGTAAATTCCACTACATAAGAGACCTGATGCTCTCTGCAACTAGATGTGGGGATAAAAATCTACATCGTCATCAGTATCGATTATTGACCAAATGAGTTGTAAAATATCGACATGTCGGGTTGTGGCAAAAAAAATCCAATATGGTGCGTCCATAGTAACTTTCTGTTGTGATGCTGTGCTGTGGTGATGTGTTTGTGGCTATCTACAAGCAAATATTGGAGAAAACTTACATTAGTCAGTTTATCTTTTAAGGCTGTTTATCCTCTACTCTGATAGCTTAAGAACTGCCTTGTATCAAAAAGGATATTTTGCTGTTGTCTTGGAAATCTATTGTTGTTTCTGAGAAATGAATAAAAGGTCTTGCACAAAACATTGTCTTTGTAATGATTTATTAAAGTGAAAGAAATTCTCTCAGTGTACAGAAATTGATCACTCTGTTTTTCAAAAGGTCAGAGCCTCACAGCAGAGAAAAACATTTCCCTCAAGGTTGGAGGTCAAAATAACTTCATTGTATTAGTAAAAATGCTTTTGCTTTTCTCTTCAGCTCATGAAAAGGTGTTTTTATCTTGAGACAGGGCTCAGACTCTGCACCTTCTCTGTGTACACCCACTCTAAACCTTTTGGCCAAAGACTTTCAATTTCTGTAGGCCTGCACTCTGAAATATTTCTTTTACTTAATTAAGCCATCACAAAGATAATGTTTTGTGCGAGATCTTTTATTAATTTCTCAGAGATTCAAATAAAATTTCATGACAGCTGTATGCCTGCATATTTTCCTGCCTCTTTGTTCTCCCATCACACGCTGTCTTTGTCCTGTCTTCTCCCCCAGCAGGCATGTGCTGCAGGGGGAAACATAATAGCCGCCCTCGCCCTTAAAGTGGTGTTATTTTACAAAATAGAGAGCAGGGCTGGGATGTTGTTGATGGCACCGTAGGATCGGGAAGCCAGATACTGTGGGTCCGTGTTGATGGGAAGTTGAAACGACTCAAAGTTGTTTTTTACAAAAGGGGGGTGGGGTTGGGGCTGGGAGGAGGGGGCATGACGGCTCCACGCCTCAGGCAGTGATCACCGTCTGCTGGGTCAGTTGTGTCTTTGTATTTAGGCTGCTGATAAGATTATGAAATTGCTTTAACAGTCTTAAGATGAGCCTCAGAGTCCTGCCTCGTAAACCTGAGTGTAGCCAGCCCTCAGGCATGTGGACATGTGTAGGAAATAGTTGTGTTCAACTTCGTAGTGATTGTGAGATAGTCAACTGGTTTCTGACTTTTCCTACAGCCTTTCCATCGGGAGCAGGCTGTTTCTGGACAAAAAAAGCTTATTTCAACACTTTGTAGATGTTTGAATGTTTAAGTTCAGCAAAACTTCTTCGGTCTTTTCTGTGTCCTCTCTGTTCAGAATCAGAAACAGAAATACTTCATGGATCCCAGAGGAGGAATTTGGTTTTGTACAGTTACTCCAGCATTGAAATATAAAATAAAAGTAGAAATACAAGCACCAAAGACAAAAAAAGTTGAATGTGTTGTAGTCATTATATTGTCAATAGAGTGCCTAAGTCACGCCCCTTCCGGTCGACCCCATGGGACCTTAGTAAGCAGAAAATCTGAACGGCAGTCAATGGGGAAAGGAAAATTATTTTTTGATCCTGTTGGAC
Source organism: Naso annulatus (assembly GCA_029783625.1). Taxonomy (NCBI): domain Eukaryota; kingdom Metazoa; phylum Chordata; class Actinopteri; order Acanthuriformes; family Acanthuridae; genus Naso; species Naso annulatus. The sequence continues at coordinate 29,207,662 of JAPZDX010000001.1, read as the reverse complement.
TTGTGCCATGAATTACACATATGATGTTCGTCAGTTTAAATGATAATTTTTCATGTGAAGAAAGTCCATGTTTGTCTTCAAACAGTCGATATATTAGCTTGTGAAAATACGTAATTGTAAAACGTACACCAGTTGTATAACTGATGTCATAACATTTCCTTCCTCTGATGGAACCAACTAACTCCACCTTCCAGTAGCTGCAGCTCTCAACATGACCTGGAAAAATGCTGAGAAATCTGCCAAGCTGACAGCCATGTCTGTATTGATGACGTATGTTATTTCAAAACGAGACATGTAGTTCACTGAGCGG
>JAPZDX010000001.1:29185259-29198138 GCA_029783625.1 Naso annulatus | reverse complement strand
TCAGCCACACAACATTAATATACCACATTAAACACTGTCTGTCTGTCTGTCTGTCTGCCTGCCTGCCTGCCTGCCTGCCTGTCTGCCTGTCTGTGTCTCTGTTTCTTCTTCTTAGTATGAATTCTTTTATTGTTTGTCATGGCACTGAAAATGTTCATTTTGATGGTGTTTTTTATAGAGTAGCAAGAAAATCACGAACTTGTTAATTAGTGATCGGATAATTACTGTCTGACCGGATGACATTTCATCGCCCCGCGTTCGTTTCTCTGTCTGCATTGTTTGTTTTCTTCTATCTCATCATCAGAGCAGCTGGAATAATACCAGCCAGCAGGCATCTTCAGCCAAAGCTCATAACTCTGCTTGCTTGTAATACCCCTGCTCCGAGAGAGAGACATTGTTATTTCAGTGATGGCTGTTAAAATGTGTCCGTTAAGCTTTGGACTTTCACAGGAAATGGGCATTTTAACCTCAGACAAAAGCTGCAGAACTAATGCTTTCATAAGAATTCTGGGAATTTTTGTTCTTAATATTTTTTTTTTGAAATTGAATCTTTTCTTTGAAAAAGTAAAAAGTATTTCTCACATCAGCACACCATGTTAATAGAAGTCTGACTGTATTTCTGACATTCTGTTTATCTAGACAGGTAATACATAAAACATTTTGGGAATTTTCAGAGCTAGAGAGTGTGTAGACATGATAGCAGCTTTTTGAAGCTGAGCTTTAAGCCAAAATCAAATGTCAACATGCTAACATTGCTAACAATGCTAGCATGCTGATGTTTCACAGGTCAAATGTTCAGCCGTTTCACCATCTTAGTTTAGCTTGCTATCATGTATTTAGCAGGAATCACACTGTATAAAGCTGAGACTGATGGGGCTGTTCCATCATAAACTGTATTTTTAGACATTTTGAAATTTTGACCCGATGATGGCACTTGTGAGAAAGTCAGTGGTTTTTTGAATTCATGCTCTTGCCACTATTGATCTTAGTTATTTGTAACAAATTTAATGACAATCCATCCAATAGTTTAATAAAAACCAGAGATGTTGGCCTCAGGGTGGTGCTTAAGGACAGACAGCGAAACACCAAAGTTTAGAGAACTGGTCACCCGGGAACCATTAATGTCTGTAAAATTGTGCCAATCCATTAAATAGATGTTTAGATTCTTCGGTCTCGACCAAAATCATGGACTGACCAACCTCCCTGGAGCCGTGACACAAGCCTGGCTAAAAATGGAAACCTGAATTATAGTTTGGTTTCTTAATTTTAGGGACATCAACCTTATTGGCTTTTTATTTATATCACCGTCTTCGTTTAACATTTAACATCTCTGCTCCAGACAGCGACAGATTAGTCTTGACTCAATCAAACTGGTAAATGTAAAGGTTCAAACACTGGAAGCTCATCTTCCTGCCGTTAAAATACACGTTTCTTTTTCTGTTGTAGTTTCACGTCATCTCAGTGAATTGCATTTTCTAATTTTTATCTTTATGAACGTGACTTCAGAAACATGCAGAGCACTTCCTGTGCCAACTGTGTTTTAGAGTCATTGCAAAATGTGCTTTAAAATCTTGCAGGTTCCCTCTCCTTCTAGATCAGATATTTCTTTATCTTCAAGTAGCTTAAAAGATCTGAACGCGTCAGCAGAGCAGCATAATCTCTCAAAATCTACATGGAACAAAGGCGGTAAAGAAGAAAGCATTACCTTAAAAGATGTTCAGTCTAGATTCAGTAATCAACATATTTTCAGGTATCAAGAATTTCTAGTGGACTCGTGACATTTTTCGTGAATGACTCCAATAGTCTTTCTAGGATTGTCTTTCAGGAACTGCATGATGGCCTTCCTGTCGTTCATGACTGTGTGCAGACTGTCTCCAGCGGGGGGGTGGTCGGGGCAAAGTTCACAGGGTTTGGGCAACTGGAGAGTTGGTCTGCCGGCCCGGCAGAGGGTGTCGGAAGTAGAAGAAAATAGCAAGGAACAGATTTGCCCTCTGGGTCATGAGTCATTTAAATGGTGTGACCGAGCAGCTGGACGTGCTACTTTCCAATTTTAGATTAGGGCAAGACGTGAGGATGTCTTGTGAGGTTGCCCAGAAAGCTCCCAGTAATCCGTTTTTCAACAGTTTCAATGGACTCTGGCATAGATTAAGTATTGAGACGTGTTTCAGCCTTAATCAGTGTTTGAGGGCAGCGTACACATGCATATTTACTGAGATTTATTGTTCTAAAAAAAGTAGCTCTAATGCTATTGTAGACACATGTCATTAGTCGCATGATGGATACCGCTATTGGTCTGTAATTTGGTTCTTAAGATGTGTAATCTAAAAATTTGTGTGTTTCTAGTCTGGAAGGCTGAATTTGATGCAGTTTGATTCTTCTTGAAATTAATATTTGATCATTTTTGGCCATGAAAGCACCAGATTTTTTAGACAAGCATCAGATATTAAGATTGTAATTGAAAATTGTATTAAAGCTGCTGTAGTCACACAGCATGTTGTCACATTATTAAAAAATTAGGCCCCTTGAAGGTCCTCACACATGGACGGCTGAACTGAAAAACAGCCAGCAGCGGCTAGCAACTAGCTGACACTGATCCTCATTTGCGTGTAATGTGGCTGTTTTTGTGTGCAGCTTCTTGTTGACGATTGTCCTTCGATAGGAGATCTAACTTATCATCTATTACAACTAGAACAAGGAGGTGAGAGTGTCTCGCAATGACGTCATCTCCCCACAGACAGCTGCAAGTATTCACAAATGAAGTGTTTTCAACAGAGCACACATACCTGCAGTGATCACTGGGTGCAGCTAGTTTTCACTGTCCATTTTGTATTTTTTTCTTAAATCATTTCATCAAAGAAAAATTAGCATCAAAACCACTAGATGGCACTAAGTGGCTTGATTATTGTTGTATTGACGTTGCAGTGATTGTGTAGAAAGAATAAACAGTGAAGACACAACTTTCATTTTTTTTGTGTACAAGGACAGAAATAGACTTGGTTAATTAAACCTGTCATGTTTCTGATGGCCACAAGAGGGCACATCTTTCTGTTTGTCCTCCAGCATCTACTCCACACACTGCAGCCACCTAGATATGCAGTGAGAAACACAGACACCTGGCCTGAATCATCAGTCAAGGCTCGGTCCGATCCGAAAGGAACTTTGACCTGAGGCATCAAATCACCTGTTACCATGGTGACAGATAGACCACAAGCATGCTGTATCTCATCACTTTGTCACCTCTCAACTTGTTACTTGACACATTTGTTGAGTTCACATGTTCCGTGTCTTTCTCTCGTCTTTTAATATTTCTGACTCTGCTCCTGAACGTGTTTCACTTACACTCTACATGCCCAGACAGCTGCACAGTTCGCCGCTACATGCAGGTCTGTGGTCACACAGGAGCGGAGCAAACTAAAACTGCTCCTTCAAACAGCAAAAAAACCCAAAACAAGTGAATGTAAGAGGAAAGGAGTTGAATGTAGCTTTTAAAAACGGAGGATATTTTCTTAAACAGCCTCTCAGCTGTGACTCACACACTTCATTTCTGGAGATTTCTTTGGCAGTTTCTGGTGTTTGAGCTTGTGCCCGAGGCTCTCGTTAACACTGATGCAGCTGCAGTTTTGACTTTTCACTGCCAGGGTATATTACACCAGTAAATCAACTTGTCACTGAGATATTGGCACAGCATGCAGGTATTTTCATTTCACAAACAGGTATCTCTGAGGATAAATGATAAAAATATATACAGATGATCGGAGTCATGTTTGGGCAAGGATTTGTGCTTGGTAGTGAAAAGCGAGATGGGTAGTCATGTCCAATTTCTGAGGTCATTTTTTCAATCGTAGTTTGTTTAAATTGGCGGCGTTATTTGTTTTGTGTGGTATTTTGTTTAGTTTAGCAATCAGTCATTCACTCATCATGTAATGTCAGAAGATAGACGCTTGTACATGTACCTTCTAAAAAAAAACCAATGAATTTGTCCTTCATGCAGCTTGGGTGTGAAGATGTCCCTTTTAATCCCTTTTTTTCAAACCTTCCCTGATTTAATGTAGTAATGGAAAAATAGAAATAGTGCTGCAGAGGTCTGCGCTTCTCAAACAGCGATCCACTTATCCCATAAAATATCAGAGGTTTACATTTCGTGACACGGCCCTCATGTCTCCTCACAGCAGTCTGCTGTGATTTCAATCATCCCTGCATTCATAATCTTATGAAACCACATCAGTCACTACAGTTTGGCATTGGATACGACTATCACTTGACAAATTGGCCCATAGCTTTTATGTTTTGGTATCGGCTACTTTCTGTTATCAGATGACCAGTAAGATATTCCCTGCTGGTGATTTCATCTGTGAGGACATGAGAGAGCCGTTCGTCTGCCCAGAGGCTGAGAGAGGCAGGAAGCTGAAGTGTTGGACAGACTTATGTCCTGTGACTGTGATGGAAAACTTGACCTTAAGATGACTAAGTCTCTAACTGAATTATTACCAGACACCCAGAATAATCTGTGTGGACAGGTAGAGGCCGAGCCTGGCTCATCCAGTGTCAGGTGACATTTTGTCACTGTGAAGGTCACTCTGTCGAATAAAATAGAAACTTTAGGTAATGTTTGTTTGGGTTGCGCTCAGTGAGGGTTGAATTACATTTCACAGTGTGCGCCTGTCATCTTGCAGAGGATGCAGTGAAGTCCAAGCCAGTGCTAGTGCTGCGTTTGTGCTTAAAATGAGCATTTACATGTAATTGTTCCATCACTGAACAACTCGTCTTCATTTTGTAGCCACATTAGCAGCATGGCTCCATAAGCAGGGTTGATTGTGTTACTTTGGAAATGTAATAGATTGTAGATTACTAGTTACCCTATTTAAAATGTAATAAGTGATGTACTTTATCGAAGTATGTAACTTATTACTTTTGATTACTTTTTGATAACTTTTCTAAATATCTAAGGAATGTATTCAGCTGTTAACCATTTTGAAATGTTTAAACCAGGCAGTGTTAATGTCAGACGTGTGGCGCTGCAAATTCAAACAGGAGAACCAATCAAAAGCATCAGAGTAACATCAAACTTTACTGGAAGAAGACACTGTGCACAACTAAAACATGCAAAGCAACAAAATGAATATTATTCAACATATAGCATAAGCTTTTTACAGAAAGTATTCAGATGTAATTTCCTTCGTAATTATTAACATTTTCCTAAGTAACTGTAACTTAATTATAAATTCTTTCTCAGTAACTGTAACTAACCCCTTTACACATCAGAGTTAACAAATCAAGTGACCTGTCATGGTGCTTGTTGTGCAGCTCTGTGCAGTGTGTGTTTTTAAGTGTCTTTAAGTGTGCTTTTAGTGCTTTAGTGTTATTAGAACAATGTGCAGGTATTTTAGGTATGCACTTATTTGTTTTATGAGTATAATTTTTGGTGTTTTAGTCATGTTTCTGTGTTTGGATTGGTTCAGACGTGTTTTGTTACGTGTGGTTGTCTTGTTTTTGACTGTGGATGTAGCTGCTGTAGCAAGGTAATTAAGTATCTAATTATAAAGAAATATTAAAGTATCTAATAACAATTACATTTATTTTGTAATTAAATCATGTAATTTTGTTACATGTAACTAGTTACTCTCTAACACTGATGGTAAGGTTAGTCAGTCAGTCTGTCCATCACTTCTCAAAAAATATGCCGTAGGTTGCCACGATACTGGGTCAGATCATTGAAGAAGACACTGTACAATATAATGTATGGACAAACCAACCCTGTCTTTATTTTGTCACAAGCACACAATACAATGTGAAATTTGTCCTACACATGTGACCCATCCTAGGTCATCCTTCCCTGGGTGAGGCGACGTGCCCGGGGACTAAGGCCTTGTTCTTGACTGCCAGCCCAAATTGGATTTTTGACATATCTAGAATGATTTTATTTGAGTCTGAACAGCAAAAAAACACATTAAATCCGATTTTTGCAAATCAGATCCGAACCACATGGCAGTGTGGTTTGAAATGCGATTCAGATCCGCTTTGTACAGATGTGTCTTGAGTACGGACGCTCTGCTCGCTCAAATCAGATATCACAGTGTCTCTTGTGTCACCTCACGAATACTGGGCGCCTGAATGGAGTTTCTTGATGGACAAGAAGGGGTGATAGACTGCCACAGAGCATGACAAAGTCCCGCGGCATATTTTAAAATTTGCACGCCACCTCTTATCATCAAATGTCTCAATGGTTGACATGCTCCCAACAGTCCCGGCTTTGTGTACGGTGCAAACCTCTCACTGCACAGTGAAGCTCGCCACAACCGCAGCACAGAACATCGTAATGTCTGTTCCAGTTGAGTCTGTCTGGTGTGGCAGAGTCACGCACCGTGACTTGACAGTGCAAGTGTTTGCGAGATGATGAATCTACATTTTTCCACTCATTGTGCTTCTGCGTTGTAAAGCTGCTCACCAGCACATGTACTGACGCCGACTTCGTTTCCGCAGTAACTCATGCAGATAAGTCAGTACAGAGGTTTGGTCATAAAAAAATGTGATCTGATCATTTGCAAATGACAGTGCGGACAGTCGGGGTAAAAAATCTGACGTGAGAAACAAAACAGATTTGTCTGCAGTCTAAACGAGGCCTAAATATACCAGACACAGGCGCTGCCATCTTGCAGCAGACATCATTTGGGGATTGTGTCGGCACAGTAGTGATCGGTTGATGGAACTGCAGCAAGGAGGTCCCGCCCATACAGCCACCAGACTCAGTCGCAGGCTAAACTATTTAAAAACAACAACAACAATGTTTTTGCTTTTATTTTGCCATATTAATTGGAGTATCCTTCACACACTGCAGATGAAGTGTTGTCCGGCTGAGTAATTTAAAAATGAAGGCAGGTCATTGTGCTCGAATTCGTCATTATTTCAGCAGGGTCTCGTTCCAGTGTATGAAAGTAAACTTGGGGAATACATTGACGTCATATTGACGTCATGATATGAAACTAGATATTGTCATCTGTTATCATCGTCGTCTCTCCTGGTCGTAAAGGTTGAGATGTTTGAAACTGATACAAGTTCAGATCGTTTGACTGCAGAGTAAATAAAATGTAATCATATCCAGAAAACCCTCCTACAAGCCAAGCAAAGTTTAGACCAGATACCTTCTCTTTTTAAACCTTACATCATATGTCATTGTGTCGCCATCGACCAGCTCTCCTTGAAATTGAGTGACTACAGCACGGGCAGCTCTTGTGTGCTAACTGCCCCCGTGATTAACCAGTACATTAACAGATCGGCAAACAAATACACACACAGCAGCAGACCGGCGTGAGATATTTACGGGGCCGATGTACAGTATGCTGCGTGGCTGGGTGCCATTTTGGCGCCTTTGTCTCTATGCTAGGGTGAGCAGCTTTCGTAAGTTGACACCTACTTCTTCATATGACATGTCATGTGAAGGAGGTTCTTTTTGCATGTTTGTGGATATCAGTCCCGCTCTGCTAACGCCAGTCTGGCAGCAGAGAGTAACACGAGGCCACGAGGAGCCGATGCGGTGTGTAAATTAAACAGGTCCTTGGATTGCTGTCTCTGTACCTTCTTGACCTTCTTTTTCGTGTGATGTCTAACCCAATGAAAGGAAAGGTGGTGCTTTAACTATGTTTGCCATGTGTGTATCAGTCTAAGTAAAGAGGCAGTGTAGTTGTAGTTTTTAGTGGAGCTGCAGTCTCAGACAGCTGGATGTAAAAAGGCCGGCAGCTAATCTTGCTACCGTGCAGTAGGGATCAGGGGGCTTTGGAGCCATACACCCTCTTTAGATGGATGGGCTAACAGCAGTGTCCTGTGAGGGTCAGTGCCAAGACCCCTTCAAATGTGCAAACCGTAATCCCCCTCTGACATTAATATTTTCAGATGGAGGAAAGCAGGGTGCATGGTGGGGGGTGGCAATGTAAGCAAGGTCTTTCTGGCTGGCCTTGTTTCATGCTGGCAGTGGTGATAGACACTAAAGCCATTACTCATGGTGCAGGCATGTCCAGAATGTATTCTTAGCCCCTGTCTTCTTATCAGTCACTACAGAAAGGTTGGAGGGTCAAAAAATAAAGAGGTAACCAGTCTACAGGGCTGTCTGCACCACCGCTGTTTACCAGGGAGGGGATGATATTTAAAACCTGGGAGAGCTCACATATTTACCCCACTCAGCCTGCCTGACTTGCCATTTGGTGGGGTGAAGACACTGGAGACCACAGATCAAGGACAGAAGAAGCAGAGAGAGCAGCTCTGTAGCTACTGCTTAAGAAGCAAGTGGCTTGCAGGTTTTACAGATAGAAAACAGCCCAGAGAACAATAGGAGGAGTACCGAAACAGAGGACAACTGAGTTAAAAAGAGGGTTTTAGGATAAAGGCGAGACAAGGGGGAGGAAACTTGGGGGAGACAAGAAATAGCCAGGCTGAGCTGACTTTTCCTCCAGAGGAGGAGTTGCAGTGGCCGGCCAGGGCAGGTCCCAGGGCCGGCAGGGCTGGCCCTACTGCTTCTCCACCTCCTTTCCTTCCTCCTCTCACTCCTCCTTCTCCTCCCTTTAACCACCAACCAAACTGCTGTGCAGTGATGAACTTACAGGCAGAGACAATGAGCAACACAGGAATGCGTAGAAAATCTGAACGTTTCTGTCATCAGTGAGGGGAAACATCAGAGGTTGAGCTTTTCACGAGAAGATCTTCACAGCAGAAGAGACTGTCGCTCTTTTGTCTTCGCATCCTGTGTGTTTGGCACTCACTGGCTGAGTGCACTGAGAGACTGAGGGGATTTTTTATAAACTTTGTTTTGTTTTTCTTCATTTGTGCTTTTGTAAACCGGAACAGTGGCAACCTTTTCAGTAGCACGGTGCAAGGACCAGTTCCACTCACCAAAGATGAGCCGCTGGCTGAAATGCACCTCCATGCACTTTGTAGGTATTCACAGACAGGAATGTCACTTTGTCACCTACAACTGTTCTTAATTGTTATTCTATTTATCTACAGATGTGATTACCTCAAAGCTCCTTTGACAAAATGGTAATGCAGTGAAGATTATCTTGGTGAATCAGTTTGGTTTCTCAGTAAATTCCTTTAATTCATTACTGAAATAAGTTGTTCATACTGCCAGTGGGAGGTATGGTATAATTATCTTTCTGTGATCTGTTTTCAAATCTTTGCTGTGTACTTACAGATTGAATCTTAGTCATGCTTGTAATTTCTGTTTGTGTTCATTTTTGACCCGAGGTTTAAACAGCCCACTAAAATGCCCGTATGCTTCCCAGAAGCTGTCAGAGTACTCTGTTCCCATGCTTTGTCGCCATCACTCACGGGGGATTTAGTAAAACTGCAGCACATTCTTGGCACATTCTGCTGTAACTGAGGTCTATTATTGTACTACAAAAGCAAAAATAACATAGCCATTAGGTAGGTTGTTGTTGTATTGTCAGAAATTGGCTTTGTGCATCATAGACATATGCCACTTTAGGTACATATTTAGTAAAATTTGGGAAATGTTGTCAAACGCTTTGTGTCTGATTTCTCCCCATCATCATCATCATCAGAACACAGACTGGAACAAGTACGATGATCGGCTGATGAAGGCGGTGGAACGTGGAGAGGTGGACAAAGTGGCCGCTGTTCTCAGCAAGAAGGGCGTCATCCCCACCAAGCTCGATGTGGAAGGACGCTCTGCGTGAGTAAACACACACACACACACACACACACACGCACATCTGTGTCCAGTCTGTTGACCTTCATGGTCAAAGAGCTGTGAACTCTAACACACTGAAATAAGACATAAACTACACATTTACTTGAACACGTACAGAATATATTAGAAAAATGCTTTCTTTTAAGTTCCTCCTAGTTGTTCTTACCTGCTTTGCCTTTCTTAATATTTTCGACTGTGAAAATGCTGAGCATCACAAATTCCAAACATTGTCGTGTTCTCCCACCGCACATTCCTGACCATGTTTCCCAGATAAGACATAGACAGGAACTCCTTTTAAGTGAAGTTACCCTGCTCTAAAAAAAGCATTTTGAGAAACATTGATGTTACTTTTTACTGCTCGACCCTCCAAAACAAAAAAACAAAACAAAAACAAAGACGAACATCCCCTGAAAAAAGTCCCGTAATTAAGGGGAGCCTGTTCACATGTCAACCTTAAACCTTTACCCAGCTGCCCCTGCAGTTGCATATTACTATGTGTCCATTGTCTTTTATTTTGAAATGTCCTCTTTAGTCTCCGTCTGACAGGAGGTCAGTGTGGGAGTTGGTACAAAGAATGTTTGTGGTCACTGAAGGCTTGACCACGTTGGCCAGAGGCAGTTTATTTAGTCCCCACAGGAAATGACTCCCTGCAAATTCAGATCAGATCCACTGTGATGCTTACAACACTAGCTAATAGTTTCAGGCCCAGCTGCAGGCTGTTGTCAGGATCAGCTGACATCTTGGAGGACCATGTTTTATATGGCAGGATTTTTCAGTGGGAACTAAAGAAGAAGTGGGTGAACACAGAGCTAAGGTAGGAAGTTATTGAAGGTGTAGGGAGAAAAGTAGGTCACCCTCACCAATATTGTAAGGAATTTTCTGTTGTTGCGTCCTGACTGTCTCAGACCACAAGTATTTCAGGTATCTCACACGGCCCTATGTTTCAGTCCTATTAATAATCACAGTGGCCCTGCCGTGGAAAACAATGCAATGTTTAAAAAAGCAGCTACTTCTTCATAAATGCAGCCAGATTCCAACAGCAGCGTTTTGGGAGGCCACGCGCTCTCAGTTTAATCCTCGATATATGAAGAAGTCACTGATCTCTGTGCTGTGCTTCAGCTTTATTTTAACAAAGGCTGTGGAGACACAAAGATGTTGAGTATTTTCAGCAGTGTGTGAAATTGTCTCGTGGCACCAAAGGCCAATGATTGTGTCATGCATGTGTAAATAAACAGCTTGATAAATACATGCTCTCATAATAAGGTGCTAGAATTTGGTCAAACTAAATCTGGAAACTGGTTCCCAGTTTTGCAGTGACTGTAGACGTTGTTGCACACAAACAGCTACACTCATCATTTATTGTTCCCCTGCGGGCAGGCAGGCCAGAATTAGTTTACTATAAAATCGACCCATCACCTTAACTGGACGTTTATGAAAAGAGGGTCTTTCCTTTGCCAGGTCTGCCCAAAACAAAAGTGAACCACAATCACAACTCAGCAGCTCTGCTCACAGTTCAGTGTGCCACACACAGACCAACACGTGTCTATGGCTCTCTGGCCTCTGCAAGAGCCAACAAAGGAATGTCAAATGACGATCCCTTGTAATCATGGACCTCAGTGGGGAAACTAATTACAAACTGTTACCCCAGATATATCATTTGGTGTGTCCTGGATAAGCCTTGCTGTGTTCAGCTAATGAATTCAGCTGTAACAGTTCTATCACAGCTTCCAGCTGAGTAAACAGTTTAGGTCTGTTATGGCACTAGCTGGATCCCAGTGAGGTAAGCCCACCCATTACACCTGCTCATTGTGTGCAGCTGTGATAGCTGGCTGAAGAGGGTTTAAGTCCACATGACGGCACGCCACTCGAGACGAGCGCTCGCTTGGCCTTGCAGCATGAAACTGGCACTGACCACACATACTGCTGCGCGGCCGTTGTCGGGCAGGATTAGCAGCAGTAATGAACTTTGTGCTCAAGTGTCTTTTAAGCATAACAATACCAAGCTGTTAGCTTCACAGTTGCATTTGCGTCACGTTGCTCTGATGGCAGATTGAGAGCAGACTGAGGATGTATGGTTTTTGTTTTTGAATTCAAACGACAGATTTTTAATTATGTGGACAGCATTTCTAACACATCACATATATTCTAAATCTTTGAGAACAAGTGTTTGTCCTAACCACCAAAGATTCTGTGCTGTTAATGTTAGAAACTTACAAAATCAACTGACGACAATTTCAGTTCAATTCGAAAACATTTTATGGGCCGTCCGGTGGCGCCGTCAGTAGAGCAGGCGCCCCATATACTGAGCCAGTGTCCCCACCGCCGCGGCCACAGGTTTGATTCCCCCTGTGGTCCTTTGCTGCATGTCATTCCCCCTCTCTCTCCCCTGTTCCTTGTCTTACTCTTCAGCTGTCCTATCCAAGAAATAAAGGCACAAAAAAGCCCCCCAAAATATCTTTTTTAAAAAAAACAACATTTTAAACATTTTATTAGTCCCTGAAAGGGCAATTCTGAGGCACTAAATAATGAAACAAATACACATAAGCAGCACATTCACACACTTTTAAAATCTAAATGAAAATACAGCAATAGTAAACAAGAATCCTGGCTGCGTGGTGATCTATAGATAAAGGAGGACTTTGAAGATGCAGCATTATTGTGGCTGTTTGCCTGCCTGTGGACACACACACACACACATATGTGTCAGCCAGCAGCATGTACCCTCCGCTTCACTCCTCCCTGTCCACTCTCCAAAAATAGCAAACATATCCTGAAGGCTGTCAACCTGAAAGCTGCCCAAGGAGCAGGTGTGAGGATGAAATAACAGAGCTGAATGTGTTCTATTAAAGCCGCATCCATTAGTCTCCCAACATGCATGTCGAACCACTTTCCTGAGATCTATAGCTGGGTGAGGAGTAACTACGGTGTCTTTATGTTTGATAAGTTTCAGATGCTGGTTTGCTGGTTTCTCAGTTTCTGTCTTCAGTCTCGAGTTCGTACCTGTTTATGGAGGACTCATCTTGTGGATTTAAGTCTCCTGAAATCAAATCTGTTTGACCTGTTGCATCATAGCTGTGTTTTATTTAAAAACAACTGTTAGAGTCACTCACTGTCACATGACTCGTCATTCCTTATTCATTTAAAACTAATGAGGAAATCCTTCACTCTAGTTAACACGA
>JAPZDX010000001.1:29057194-29072836 GCA_029783625.1 Naso annulatus | reverse complement strand
CCTGCTCACACAGCTGTTCTTGCAGTGCCTACATGTACCAGGATGCATTGCATCACAAAAAAACAGTACTTGCCGGGGCTACAAGGTTGTTATTTGTCGCATCAGAACATTCCTTTTATTTAATTTTGTGTAGTTTTCATTAATGAGGGGTTTTTGGTCTGCCAGAGCCTGAAATTTTTCTCAAAACAAACATGGCGCTGGCTCGCCTGGAGTGCAAGGAGTAGTTACTTCCTGCAACCAGTGACGTCACTGGTTGCAGGAAGAACTAGTCATTTTGAAGCTGTGTCCCAGAGACACAGAGAACAATAAAGAAATGCTGTTGGGTTTCACGTTGTATTCCTAATTCAGATAGATAGAGAAAAGGTTGAAAATCAGCAGAGTTGCCCTTTAACTGAGCTACTGACAGACAGATAACTGAAAACATTTAACTTGGATGTAATCCTCAAAAACCTTCAAAGTTCATCTGTCTCTAAAAAACAAGCATGTTTTATGTACCAAATGTTATTTGTATGACATGCAAAGCTTCTGTTAAGGTTTTTGAATTAACTTTGAATGTCTGTCAGCAAAGTTTATGACGTCCGTAATCCTCATGATTAAAACTGCACAGAGGAGCGATTCTCTCTCCAACTGAGCCTGCAGACATCAGAGTGGGATTCATGTCTTCAGCCTCTGCCAAGATTAATTTTGTAATGTGGCTAGTGTTCACTTCCAACAATAACATTAATTGACTTACAGCTAAAGATGTCTGCTAACAGCATCGATCCTGCTCTTGATTTGAGGAGGGATAACTGCGCTTGGGGAGGTTGCCGTGACGATGCATTTGATGTTTGTTGATCATTGTTGCAGTGGTGAACTCACACATCCATACATTTTATTCGACTTTTTTCAAAAATGAAGTCGTAGTGCTGTGCCAGTCTTGGGGAAGGACACATACACACAATTTACTGAGAATTCTGGTTTATTTCTGTGAAGGCAGTGAAAACAGGTTGGCCAGGGTGTAGTGAGGAAACACTGCAGTTTAGGTTTTTCTCGTCTGTGCCTCTTTGACTTCAGATGTGTAAACAAACTCTTCTTTGAACATTTTCTCGGGCTTTGTACTGTGTTCACACCTGCTGCTGAGTTCCTGTAACAGATGCATCCATACTTTAGGGTCACCGTGCACACCTCTGCACAGCGCTGATAGCATACAGCTACTTACACTCAGTCATAGTATACAGACGCACAGAGAAGCAGTACCTCTCACAGTTAACAACGTATTCACACGTGATAATTATCTACATGTACACAAAGGAAAAACACAGACATACACACATACACACTGGCAGAAGCACACCCGTACGCCCACACACCTGCTGCTCGTCCTCCTCTACAGCCCCTTGTGTTAATGGATGGGAGTCTAATTACTACTCTCACACCGGGACTACTTTCTCCACACTTGTCTCCCAGGAAATGTGTGCATGTGTGTGTGTGTGTGTGTGTGTGTGTGTGTGTGCGTGTGGGAGTGTGTGTGTGTGTGTGGAAGTGGTGGGGTTAGCTGCTGTCAGCACAGAGCTCACACACTGCTCATTAGCAGACTTTCTCTTTTCCCATCCCTTTGCATACTGCTTGACACAGAAACACACTCGACTTCATACAAAACACTGTTAAACACAGCGTAGTGCTCGGCTGAACATGAAGGTAGTCGCAGCTTAGCTTTACGCATACATTTTATTTTAAGATATACTTTGTTTCCTCTCTCTGTCAACCTTTCTCTCACCCAGAGATAACCGAAGAAAGAGACAGAAAGAGATGACTGGTGTGCCTAAGCAAGACACAAAACCAGACAGACACACTTCCCCATTCAGCCACCACAGTTCTGGTTAAAAATAACGACAAGGAACTGTGAGCTACTGCCTCTTTCTCTCACGGTACTGATGCACACATCTGCATGCACAATCACACTTATACACACACACACACACACAAATTCACAAACACAATGCTGGTGGTGGCTGAGGTATTCCAAGTCTGTGTTTTGACACAGTCTCGTCTGTGACGCAGTGTGTGTTGTACCATAAACTGCCTCGGTGCTAGAGTGACCTCCCCCACCACTTCCTCTGTGTCTGTGTGTGTTTCATCTCCCCTGTGGTTGTCGTACTCGAGGTCTAAGTGGAGCACAGAGGAGCAGACAGGTCTTCAGAGGAAAGATTGCTGTTGAGACGACTAAAGCTCACAAACAAAGGCCACCTGGCTCCAAGCAACGGGACGGAAATGCGCTCTGCTCGGCGCGACAGTGACAAGTGTGTGCTAATAACAGGGTCCTCACTCTGGAGGCCTAATTAGTCCTTCAGCTAATTTGGTGCTAATCATTCACAAATGCAGAAAAAACTTTGATGTTTATATTTTAGTTAATTGAGCCTGGTCTCATTTGTCTGATGCATGTTTTGTAGTCTAGCATACAGCATGTTAAAGGATGGAGGGACATTTGTTTATATTAATGCCACGGTAGTGTGTATCCTGTTTATTGCTTCATTAATGTGCTATGAATCATGAACTAACAATGTTGTAGTATAAACAATCTAAAGTCTTATATATTTTTGTTTGAGACCAGTAAATATGCTGGAAAAAACCCACAGCACTTTAGATTCTTGCTATTATCTGAATGAGACGTCCTCTTTCAGAATCTCACCTTTTGCAGCTTTGCTCACTTCAAAACACAATTAGTGCCTGTTTTTGGGGATCGGAGTGTTTTCAGTTAATTCAGTGGCTACATCTTTTGAAGTTTACTTCAAATAGATGGTTTATTTCATCCTCCTCTGACTGCAGCATTTTTTGTTGTGTTTTTTTCCACTGAAGGCCCAATGAGTAATATTTATGACCTTAAACTTAGTTCTGTTCATGTGCATTTCAAAGAGTTTACATTACAAAGGGGAAATGGAAACTTTCTGTGCTTCTCAACTGAAACCGAGTTTCAAACATAATTCTGTTACCTTGCTGCTTTTGAAAGACAGTCTTAATGGAAATAAAATCGGCATCAGGAACACTGAAAACTTTTACAGATTTATTGTAAAGTGTAAGGATCCTGATTCCTGCAGTTCAGTCTTAAGTTTGCACCGGAGATGGCTTTGTGAAGAAACTACCCGGCCTGACCAATCACAGTTCTTGGATTCTCCATTTGGTATCTCTGTTAATCATCAACATGTCGTTACACGTTTAGCCGGTATGCGTATGCTCCTTAGCTACACTGAAACAAACAACTAACTCTTCACTAAGCTCCGCCCTCGAATGCAAACAGGCCAATCAGAGCATAGCATCTGCCAGCTCTGACCAGGGTCTGATAACTACACGGCTGTGCTCCATTGAACCTCACGCAGTTTTTGCGGATTTTCGTCATTTTCAGGCTGGTTCTGTGGATTTTGAGCACATCGTGGTTAGATGTTGTGTCTGGGGTACTTCTAGAAGTTAATGCTAGTTATACAGCGAGGTTTGAAGGAGATTGACGTTCTTAACATTTCCAAAATCAAATGCTGAAAAGTGTAACGCTGCGCTCTGGACAAAACTGTTCGGCCGTCCTCATTCCCCGTTACGTCTGCTTTTGTAACCCTTCGAGAAACACTGAAGCCAGGTTACGTTGTTCTTAGTGGATATAAGCTGCTTAATTTGAGTTACTTATAGCTATTAAAAGCGTTAGCAAGCCTGGCCAGCTAAGCTAAAATCTATGGCTGCAGTCTGGAAATAGCAGCTTTCAACAGTCTTTAGTGTTAACCTGAACTCAACCCGACCGAAAGCCCAACTTTACTTTTAATGTTAATATACGAGGAGACGTGTCCTCCACTTGTCCTGAACGGGTCCTAAGTCATTACGAGGGTCCTTGTTTGTTTTATAAGTGAAGCGAAACACAAGTTGAAGCCGCTGCACTGTGATCTGTAGGCTGTAGCAGGTATCTCTATATTCATAACTCTAAACTGTTTTCTCTGCTGAGTCACTTTTACAATCCTGGATTTATCATTCAAAGGCTTATTGCAGACCTTCTGTCTGCTTCGGTCTGAAATTGGTTTGTTGTTTTTTCAAAAATAGACAATATTTCTCTAGAGAGTGTAGTTAGTTACAGTTTGAGCTCCATGCTAGCTCCGAAAGCTTGTCAGACATAGCAACAGTAACTAAGGGGGGCGAGGCTCAGCAAAGGGTCTGTTATAAGTCCAGCTTTAGTTGTAGCACTGAATATGTATTTGTTTATAATGGCAGGTCACACACAGGTCAGTGGATGGAAGTTTGCTGGTGGGGTGACACTTTTGTTGACATTTGAATCCCAGACTTTGGTTTAAAATGCTCCACATGCGGAGCTTCTTTGTTTTTTCACACTTTCTCTTCTGTTGACTGCACTGCGTGGTGGTGCAGCTGCACACAACGTTCTTAAAAAGCATCACATCATCTCTTAAGTATCCACCAGGTGAACATCAGCTTCCAGTCCCAGTGTGCGGATAAGGTTGTCGTTTAGAGCAACAATGTTTGATCTGCGGATACAGAGTGAAATACAGGAATTGAGTCTTATAGTCAGCCATGGCAGCAGAATACGGATTCATCTCTGTGTGGCTGACCGCATCGGCTCCTCGCTTCTGACTGGCGATGCAGAAGGAGGGGCAGACGAAGGCAGGGCAGAGACCAGCGCCCGAGTGGATCCGCGGGCCGCTTGATTGCTCAGCCAAGTCGAAAATGTGTTCTCAGATCTTTGCCTGACATGTTGTCCTGTGGGGTTAGACTTCTGCATGTGTGTGTTTGTGTGTATGTGTGTCAGGGTTGAAGGAGGCGCTGTTTGGCAGAAATTCACACTGATCATCCTTGACTGGTGTGTGTGTGTGTGTGTGTGTGTGTGTGTGGTTTAAAGGGCATGGAGGTGTGTTTGAATGGAGAAAGGCTATCTTACGTGTGACAGTTTCACACAGGATGCTACAAGTATAAAATATCTCATGTTGTGTGTGAGCATCATGTGTCATCAGTTTGGAGGTGATGTTTACATTGTCAAACATTAGTGGTCACACCATATTGAACGTGTATCTGAGCTCATTGGACCTCACTAACTGCACCTTAGCACTGGCAACTGCACAAAAACAGGCCATAATGTAAAAAGCAATGTATTTCTAAATTTGTGTGATAATGCTGGAAAGAAAAATGTTTAACGTGTGTGTGTGTTTCATAATATATTGGAGGCAGTGAAGCCATGATGCCTCCCTTGGCCTGTTTCCAACTGGAACATTTTGTCAGAGTGAGCGACCTTCGGCTGACAGGCCCACAAGTTCATTGGACCGTGTGTGCGTGTGCATGCAGCGCATTCTGTGATTGTATTGTCATGCATGTGTGCGATTGTGTGTGGTAATATGGGTGAATGCATGCATGTGTGTATGTGTGTGTTTGCAAATCTCCAAGGGTAGCAATCCATCTTGACAGTCTGTGCAGCCCCATCACATCACTGTCATGCCAGTCTCTCCCTCGGACGAGTGATGGTAGTAGTCCAGAGGGAGAGAGAGAGAGAGAGAGAAAGAGTGACAGATCATATTGGACACATCAGGAAAAAGTGCTGTGACACACACTCTTGTGCACTGAGAGAAGAGGACTGAGCAAAACAAACCGAGTCAGCCTCCCTCTGATCCACAGTTACAGGCTTAATTGGAAGTCTCCTTTCCTTTTGTTGCTTCAGAAGTAAACAACTTCTGTTTAGACTCTTTTCAGTGCTGAAACAAAATGAACTTGTGCATGGAAGTTTCTCTGAAAATGTTATGAAAGTGTTTGTTTCTGACTACATCAGTCATTCGCTGTGGCAGTCGTACATCCATGCGGACATACATACTTCTTGGTCCTGCCAAACCAAACATAACTCAATAATTGTGAAATTATTATGTTTCCTATATTTGGATATAAACTTGTCTATATATAAAATTTTGTTGCATTTTCATGCTCAATATTAGGGCCAGAGATGGTCACAAGTCTCAAGTCTCTGACCTTGAGTATCAAGTCAAGTCTTCAGTCTCTTAAGGTGGTAATGAGTGTTCATCTGCTGCTTAGAACTCAGCATATCTCTGCAATTCAAAGCATGCACAGTATTTCAGATAGTAAAGATCACACATGGGTAATGATGCATGTGCATTAAGGAGGGAATGAGATTTAGCTCGTCAGACCTTGTTACTGCACAAAAGAGAAAAAAAAAAGATTGTTCACAAATCCCAAACCTCGAGTCCGAGTCCGTCAAGTCTGAGGTCTTTTGGGGTCAAGTCTAAAGTCAAGTCTCAAGTCACTGTGTGTGCGACTGAGCTGAAAATAACCGAGCCCGGAGCATGCAAGAGCTGCTGCAGAACAGCACAACCAAAGGTACTACCACAACCACAGCCAGTTTACCAGTTCAAAGAATGTCACGAGGTTGTTGTCATCATAACTTAAGCATTAAACCAAATGAGCCAATAAACTGCATTTGATAAGCGATTTTGTCCCTTTCTTTTGTTTGGGATGAAGGTTGTATTGAGTTACATTGTGATATGTTCAAGTGCTGCTCAGTAAAAATGAAGATTGATTCATCATGATGTCTTCACTGTAGTTTTGTAAAATCTGTTTTTTTATTCTTCAGTAGTTCAGCAATGTAATAAAAAGCAGAAACAATAAATAATCATTCATTAATCGTTATCGAGGTCAAAGTTTGAAACAATCGTGATACCGTTGAAGTATTATCTCCCAGCTCTACTCAGTTTTTACCTGTGAATTTAAATTCAAATGAATCAACATCCGTCATTCTTATGTCTGTATGTTTGAGTCAACAGTGACAGCTAGAGACAGCAAAATGACATCGTACCATGAGAGATTTTATTGAAGTAAGTATTAACAACTGACCTTGAGATCAAAAAGCATGTGCCGTTATACCAGGGGAATGTGAAGTATGTTGGCTCTCAAAAGAATTAATTCCTAGAAGGCCGCCCGGCATTGTCGCCTGGTGAGGCTCGTCCTGATCGCGCCAGCTTACATTTCTGTTGCGCTCTTGTGTGCAGCAGAGCATCTGGCTCGTCACGTTACTGGCACTGAGCTCAATACTCACAGTGTGGCAGAGATGAAGCTCATGATTGTTCAGTTGAAGCCTTTTGCTGCCGTTGTGTTTCATTAAGTCGAGATGTGCTTTAGCAGTTTATGTGGAGTGAAAAGCTTGTCCTTTAAAATGATGTGATAGTGTTTTAGTTTTAAGAGAGTTAAAGTAATATAGATCTTCAGCTTTCCAGTGAAGAAAAGTCTGATTTACTTTTCATGGTATTTTACATTGTTGAAAGACACAACAAGGACTGGGGGCAGGAGGTTGTTTTTGTAATTTTACCATCTTTTGATCCTGATGTTTTTCTTCTTTTAGCCACATTGTTGGCAGTTTTCTGGGGATGGCAGTGTTGGTTAGTTGCTTTGGTCAAAAACGAAATATCTTAGCAACTGCAACGACATTTTGTGCAGACATTCCTCATCTGCACAAAATGTCACCGTCGTTCGGTCTACTGTTTGGTAAAATATTCAGGCTCATATTGTTTTTTACTTGTGTGCGTTGTCTTTTTATGTCGGAGCCTCCAGACAGCTGTGAAACTATGGTGACACCTGTGCAGTTCTCATTAAGGTGTCCAGCGGGGAAGCTGCTCACTCAGCCTTGGCAACAGGGCTAAGTGCTCTAACTGCCATAGGAAACCAAATTATATTATTGGTGAGGACATCTGAGGGGAAGTTAGCAAGCTGCACAGCTTTCTCTCCCAGAGGACTAATGTCTGAGCTTTCCTGCCGTGCTCAGATTGTTTTCTCATAATCGGGACTTTCTGTCTCATAAATTGTCCATAAACTGCACAATCATTTGACGAAATCCAGCCGCACTCGCTAATACAAATTCCTTGTATTGTAGATTTAAGTTTATGTTTCCCAAATGTGATGTTTGGCCTGGGCTACTCAGCACCGTGCCAGCAAATGTGATCTTGGTAATGATTTACAAAATTGCACAGGGTAAACTTTCATGACTTCATTTCCTCTCCTGGTGCGTTGTCACTCAGCTGTAAATGTAATCAGTTGCTTGTCCAATTATACTCAAACGCAGCCTGTCAGTGCTGTTGTGAAAAGCAGGACTGCGGTTAACTGAAGACAGTGAGGAGACTCTGGGCTTGTTCGCCTTGTCAGCTGCTGCTTTAAATGGAACTATCTTCAGAATAATATCCAGATTGGGCCTGCACTGCTTCATCCAATCCTTTTATGTGTTGGCTGCTTGAGGCGCACGAGGAAAATCTCCTTGATGCTCTTGGCTTTTTCAACCTTTGCTCAAAATGTGGAGCACAGATGGTCAGTGTTGGCTCAGAACCAGGTTTGAAAGGTTCTTTTAGTTTTTTAAAATGCTGGGGATGGTCCAGAAGTTTAATTAAAATGCAAGAAGTTGCGCATAAAGGAAAATGTGTGGGAGCACAGCATGATCTCCGTTGAGTGAATCTGCGTATACAGTAAATGAATCTCATTAGCAGGAGGACTAAATCTAAGTTTTTGTTTCCCACATTCTTTCTATCATATTTGCTGTTGTTTGTATTGTCTGCGGCAGCGTTGTCGTGGGGTGTTTTACAGAAATCTCTTGGCACACGCACATAATTAAAGCATTGTAGGGAAAGAGAGTGTGAGATCTTCATCAGCGTAGACAAGCGAGAAAATTGGCATCACATGCAGTGATTTATTAGTTTCATTAATTTATGTTGATTTGCTTAATCACTCACAGGGTGTGTCAGGCCCAGATCACATCAGGATGTTTACAGCGCCGGCACTCAGCAAAGCGAGCTGTTACAATACTGAAGTCAGATAATTGAACTCAAGTGCTGGATGTATAATGGGGTTAAAGCACCGACCCAACACTCGATCAGTCAGGAATCAGAGTGTGCATCTTGTATTGATCCATGCACATCCTAATGCACGACATCCCATCATTACCTTCAGACTGTTGTTGGGCTCTTTTTCACAAGGTCGACACACAGAATCCCATTTAACATTAATTAATGTATGGTGTATTTACTCTTTTCTCCTCCCATCAGTTTGCTCCTCCCACTCGTATTTGTGTAGTGGCTGGAGCGAGGTGCCTTTCTCAACCCTGCATGCTGCTAAAGAGGCAAGTGTATTTTTAACTCGGCCCCCTGTGTCAGGAGCCGAGCGGTGAAGGGCTTGTGTGAAGTCTTGTGCCTGGAGGGCCTCTCTGTTGTCTCTGTGTGTGGCAAAAACAAGTAGAGAAACAGCGTTGAGGCCAAAGGTGGATGATTTTTTTGTTCCAGCAAGGTTGTAGAACTGACATTAGAAATGTATCACAGGAGTGCCTCCGGAGACAGGTAGCCTTTGTTTTTTGGACTATAGGGAGATGTGGGATGGATCAACAAAGGCATACTGCTGCTGTACCTTCAGTCACTGAGGTGTCACTTCGAGTTTTTGGCCTCCAAACTAGAGTTTAAGAACAGCTCTGACATGATCTGTGCTCCCTGGTTGTGTTCCTGCCTCTCTTTAGCACCAGGTAGAGCTGCGCCATTAATCAAATTTAATTCATTATGATTTTGGCTTCCAATGATTATGAAAACAAGATAATCGAGATGAAACGAGTATTATGCCATAGCTGTTTGGCAGTGATGCTCTCGTTTTGTCTTGTAAACCCAGCGCCGCTTGCTCGCTCACGTCCCTCCCCCACGCGGTGTCACTCAGACACGCTACGCCATGTTTAACATCGGTTCAGCTCGAGCTAGGATGACGGATAGAGATCCTCTGGTCAACAAGACAGATAAAACCATTTCAGCTGCTTGGAAACACTTTGGTTTCAAGGAGTCTGACGAGGAACATCGACAAACACTGTGCAGGATTTGTTACACACCTCTGTTTGCTCCACACAACAATATAACCAACGTGTTTGATTCCCTGAAATGCAATCACAAAGCAGTCTATGAGCAAGCAACAAAGGAACAAAAAAAGAGACGGGTGAAATGTGAGTAATCGTGCTCCATAACTGTGATGATTCATTTTACCATAATCGAGCAGCCCAAGCTAACAGCATGCCAGAGTTCACACTGTATGAGACAATGATATAGCAAAGATTTCTTCATATTTTCAGCCTTAGTAGTGCTGCATCAATTATCAGTGTATTTGTCAATTAATGTCAGAAATTAACATAAAATGTTCACTACCGTGTAGAAAAGCAAAAGTGGAGGGAACTTTTCACGTTTCGGAGCCATTTCATGGAAACATCACTCGGGTTTGACTGACGGCCAAATTTTGTGCAGATTTGTTTTCTGTCGAACGATTCAATAACTGATCTATTTAACTGTGATCTAATGTTAACAGCAGAAACTTGATTCTGTCAACAAGTTGACAAAGTGTGATGTAAGTGGCCTCCTCTTGAATGTGAGCACGTGGTGTCTTTGGCTTTTCACTGAGATGACTGATCCTGTGGGTTTTCTGGGGGAGGACAGTCTCATTTTGTTGTCAGCGTTGTAAGTAGAGATGTCCCGATACCATTTTTTTCTTCTGCTTTATGCCAATTACCCCAACTCGTTTAGCAGCCGATTCAGAGTACTGTTCTGATACCAGCGTAAAAAAATAACAGTTCCTTTACAATTTAAGGTGCAATCATATTTTAGCAAAATAAAAGGTTTTAAATAAAACACTATAATACAGTAGTGCAACAGCAATTTAAAATCAACATCTACCTCCTTACACATCACCATTTTACAGGTGGGACTTATCAGGTGTAAAATATTGCCAAATGCAGACATTTTGCTACCTCCATTGACTCTCTCTGTTCTTCTTCGCAACTCTTAAAAATAGTCAATGACTGTAGCAGCACAACTTCCTGTATACAGTTTCAGAGCTGTAAAGAAGGATAGATTTTAGGTATGTAACGTCAGTCAGAGCTAACTAAGCTAACTGGGTGCTGTAGTGCAGGGTGTGCGCAGGTATAAACAGTACACTTATTTTCCACTCTGCATTGAGTATACCCACATCTAAAATCCCTCTGATCCTGTCTTTTGCAAACCAGCTATTCTTAAGAGACTGTTTCCGAAAGAATTTGTAGACCCATGGACTACTCACAAAGTTTTTCACATGTGAGGATGGACTAAAGTGTCAAATTCAATCACATAGGGGGCCAAAATTAATTTTCATCAGAGACAAAAGTTGCTCACACAGGTATGTCTCCCAACATGCAGAACATTCGAGCTGCTTGTAGGCTGAGCTGGGGCATAGTTTCAGGAATGAACCGTGGGAACTGTGCAGCGCAGACAAAGTCATAGTCAAATTTAAATTTTTATACTACAAAGTTGGCAAGTCGTCATGTGAACTCGGTATCAAGTGTTCAGTATATCGGAAAAATATGCGCCTGGAAACACAATGATGGAGACCTGACTTGACATTTTCTGGCAACACGAAAAGTGATCCAAATTTTCTTGCTTTTACTTGTCATCACTCGGTTCTTCCCTGAGGCTGGATATTGAGTATATTGCACAAAAACACAAACTCACAGTGTGTCTATAGTAGCGAGGGAGTAGAAGCTGGTGCAGGTCTTGAGTGGCAGCCCAGCTGTTGCAGTAAATTCTGGGAGTTGTAGTGTCAGTAGTGTGCGCCCAATATAGCCTACCAGTGCGCGGGCATTTACGGTAGACTTATGATATCATCTCACGGGCCAGAGATAATTGTATTGTGGGCCGGATCTGGCCCACGGGCCTTGAGTTTGACACATGTGGACAAAGGAGTAAGGAATGATTCCCTCAAAATGCCCAACTGTGTAATTGTCTGACCCCATGGTCTGACTGTGGGCCAGTAATGTTAATTTCATAATGACCCTCCTTACTCCCTGAAGTCAAGCAGCAGAAGTTAACAGACAATGTGCAAATAAGTCCACTGCCGTCCCATTTTTGGATGAACAAAATATGCAAAAGTAGTCTCACATGACACTGTTTATAGCACGTCACTTTTTAAAAAGGGTGCTTGTCCTTTGCTGGACGGGCTGCTTTAAAAAAAAATTGGAGGCATAAATTATGATTAAACCCACTGCTCTGTGCACCACTACACCACTACTGGGTACCATTTAGCAGCTAATAAGTCCAGCGGTATCGGATCAGTGCACAGATTGGTGTACGATACTGGTATTGGTATTGGAACAATGCAAATTGTAACTTAGTTGTTTTAGCTACAAACTTGAAGCCTTTTTTTCATGTGGTGAAAGAACAGCACAGTGGTACCCTGATGATGGAAATATGTTTTCTATCATTAAATGTAGCAGCGTGTTCATGAACAGTATTAGGTTTTTTAAAATATCAGTGTAAACAATACAGGATTTTATTTTAAAGAAACGCAGTAATCCTGCTTATATTTATACACGTAACCTGATACTGTATAATAGATCTCCCAAATAAATGCCCTTGACAAATTTGACATTATATTGCATGACTAATTGTGACATATGCGTTTTCACCATGATTTTTTTATTTGACAATAATAGAGCTCTTACATTTGGAGGGATCACTGATTTAAAAGCATCCCCCTACACTGCTGCTTCTCTCGTCGGTGTGAGCCAGTACAGCATGTCTTCAGCTTTATCCGCCTACTTCTGCTGGCTACTCACAGCTTGGTGGCAGTTCTTTAATCTCATTAACTGCTATCTGTGGGAGCACATCTAAATGACTTCAAGGCAGATGATGTGGTTTTATACCGATTTAATTGTTACCTCTCTGACCCAGGGTATTGTAACAGCCATCTTGCTGCTTAAAACAGCTTGGCAGTAAGACCAACTCTTCTTTTTATTCACTGTTGAAATCTCACCTTTGGTTTGTGTCACATCATAGATGTTTTTGTGTGGATCATTATGAGCCATTTTTAGCCCCGTTAGTGTCATTGCTCCAGGGATGAACTTTAGTTTGTTGGTCGTTTGGTCCACCGTTGTTGTCCAGATCAAAGTATAAAAACAATGAAACTGATTGCCATTAGGTTTTGTACGAACACTCATGGTCCCCAGAGGATGGACCCTTAGTAGGTTTGCTGATTCTCTGACTTGTCCTCTTGCTCCATGAGCAGGCTGATGTTTTTGACACGTAGTCAAAGTTTCTTTTGCCATCTATCGGACGCACTGTCTTGACACTCGGTACAGAGATTCATGTTCCACTCAAGATGAACTGGAGTAACTTTGGTGATCTGGTGGTGCTGGTGCTCCCCTTGTTCACCCGTTGGCATGTGAATCAGATGGCCGGTATCTGCAAATCGTTAAGTAACAGTCTACGTTCTGAATTTTTACAGTGAAAAAAGATATTAGAGGATAATGACTGTTTTCACAGAATTAATTTTTTATACAAACAAGGCCTACATTCAGTTTTCTGACTCGTTATTTGAGTATTTATATTTGACTGTCAGAAGAGCTGTGTCATCATCAGAATCCGTTCCGCTTCGTGCTCCCACGCCAACATTACTGTTATTCTTTATTCTTTCACTTTTCCCTGTTTATCCAACATTGTTGTGACTCACTCTGAAATTCAGCTGGTGGATGTTGACGGACGACGAAGCATGAAGCAAATGCACAGCAGAGCTGTTCTGGAGCACACACGCAACCGTAATCCCGGAGTTAACGCATGGATGCAGCATTAATGAGATGTCCAACTTCTACGAGAACGGACAAGTGAGCATCACGTAGTCCACGAGAAAAGAGAGCGGTGAGTGTCACGTAGAAGTGCGCCATAATGTAATGAATCGCCAAGAGACACTCTGGTACGGAGAGGACAGGAAAGGGCACTGGGAGCTTGTGAGAGGTCCCGGTACGCTGTAAAAACTCCCGCTACCCAGAGAGTAAAATCTAGAAGTCGGGGTACCATGTACTGGTGCGTACTGGCCCACAAAATTTCCGTATATTTAATACTTTTGTTCATGACCAAATACTACAAAAGTAATGTCGTTCTCGTCAGCTTCAGATGCAGTTTGTTTTTAGTGCTAATATTAGCATGCTACATTAAGCAGTCAAGCTAACTTGGTGAACATGGTAAACATTATGTCTGTTGAACATGCATGTGAAATCATCATTGTGAGCATGTTGCAGTGCTACCGTTAGCAAAGCAACATTTAGCTCAAAGCACAGCTGTACCTAATTACAGCCTCATGGAGCCGCTAACATGGCTGCCGACACTTTGTCTTGATATCTAGTATTTGTAAAGACACGACACACTACAGAACTCATCTATGAACCCTAGAATATCTTGCTGTCTGCACATTTTAAAGACATCAGCTGCCAGAGCCACTTAAAAACAGGCTGACCCTGGATGAGGTTGTGTTTTGTGTGTGTGTCTCTTTGAATGAGAGCAATGTCTGTTGTTGGAGAGGCACTTCAGTCCGTGTCTAAAACATATTTGTGAGTGATGCTACAAAGAGCATGAACTAAAGGACATACTTCTGTAGCTGCTAAAGCTCCACATCGTGACCCCTGAGAGGCTGTTGATCACGTTTCGTAACAATCTCATCTTCTCGGGCCTGGAAGACAGAACGGCTCAAGGAGTTGCTCTGTCATTCACTAACAACCACTTGAACCTCGCTACCAAGGAGACCCAGGTACTCCCCAAATCCCAATTAATGAGAGAAAGGCTTTAAGAGGGTGTTCTTGACTCTGGCTGTGACAGCTTAATTGTAATTTTTCCGAGGCCCCTCTGGCAACAATCTTCTCTACTTGACAGCACTGTGCTCCTGATTGAACTGAAAGTCCTCTCTTGCATATTCATGTAATTCCAAGTGAATACAGTGTAGTGCTGAACATATGTCCACTGAGAGGATGTGTGCAGGCTATTCAATTGTGTATGGGTAGGAAAGGAGCTATTATATATCTTCTCAACATGCTTCCAGTGTGGATAATTAGATGGAATATGCTGATGAGAAACTCATTCATACAGACGACAGTGACATAAATCTGATGCTGCATCTTTGTTACATGTGATTAGTCCTCAGGAATATGTCTTTATATCCTTCTTGACTATTTATTCCCCAGTAACAAGCTAGTATACATGTCTTTTCAAATTCATACCTTTTGCGATTACACCAGGTGACCAGGTATATATACGTAGGCAACATAAAGGGAACTTCATCATCATTCATTTGTAATTACTGCCCATGTTGAACTAATACAAATCTGGTTTAAAATTGAAAAGTTTATCCCTAAAGCTGAGGTAGGCAGTTTATTTTTGGTGTCATCACACTAAAGTCCCATAAAAACCTTTCAGCATATTGTAATTCAAATGGTCTGAAAGAGCACTAGACTTTTGCACCTGTGATTGGCTCTGTATTCAGACTGTGAAGGGACTTTTGGCCAATCACAGGTCATTTCAAAAGGTAACTTCAGTAAGTAACTTTACACAGTCTTCATAATGTAAATCCAGTATGACAAATCCCACAATGAAGGTCCTTGGTAATCATTTAATCCATTTTCTGTATCAAAAACAGCTAGCGGAAATGCACGGAAATGCCATGCGTCTAATACTTCCGCTTCCTACCTACCAAAATAAAATAAACGTTTTTTTATATCTACTGCAGCCTATTTTTATCTTTAGACTTTTGAATAAATTCTTTTGATTCCATCTCTGTTTTGTTTTTCTTTTGTCTTACTGGTCATATTACTATTTATACATT
>JAPZDX010000001.1:29038557-29052806 GCA_029783625.1 Naso annulatus | reverse complement strand
GTGGAGAAACCTGATAGCACTCAGCATGTTAGAGGTGAGGGACACAGCGAGGGGGGGGGGCATAACACTGACAACACATTATTTTTAAGAGGCCAGCTTGAAGATATTAACACGAGAGGCTGTTTGCCTGTGTGTGTGCAGTGTGTGAGTTAATGACACATCAAGTAGAAGTGGTGCCGAGGGGAAATCAAAGTAGACCGTGAGTGCAGGTGAAACTCTTACTTCCTTTTATGCTTTGTGAGCTTATATGTTTCAAATCTGACTAAGTCACTCAGAAAACAAAAAACCACGTTTGCAGCTGACAGTTTGCATTTTCATGAGCGGTGTTTTTTATCTCAGCTACTTTCTGTTCCAAGTTGTTTTACTGCTCTCGCTTTTAGCTGTGTGGGAGCTGCTGATGAAAACCCAACATTTCCTGATTCTGCTTCAGAAAAAAAGCTTTTAAAGAAAATAATAACACCAGACCCTTGTTGTGAAGAATTTATAGGAAAATTAAATGTGTTTTTGATTAACTTTAAATCTGGCAAGGTTGTTTGTTTCCAGATATATTGTGCTAATATTATGCTGGCAGAACAACAGGCTGTATGAATAAATTATTAGTGATTGATTAAGACCAAATCAAATTTTTCTTTGACTGAAAACAGCAAACATGCAGATAATGTTTGAAACAGCCATTTAGTCCGAATATAAAGCTAAATGAATCTATACTTATATATATATAAAAATAATGCATCTTTACATCAGTGATACTGTACTTCCCCACTGCAGTGCCTTGAAGACAATATAATAGGTTCTGAATTTATTGCAGTGGGTGGAGTGGGATAATTAGAGCTATTGATCTGGCTAAATGATAGCCTTCGCTTAGTGCTGAAGGGCATGTGCTCAGCAAGCCCAAGCGTTATCTGATGACCCATGAAATCGATGGCCAGGCTGCAATCTCCCAGGTGATTTACCTCATTCCATTTATCTCACGAGGCTGAGTGGGTTCACATGCACGAAAACAGCACACGAGGCTGTGCACCCTATGGCATGCTCACAGTAAACATGCACGAATGCTACACAAGCCCCTCTGAAGTATACATGATTGCAAACACCTCGTCTTACCTCTAGTCCTGAGTCACTGCGCGTAGGGGCTTGTTCCCTTGGAAACCATGATTTGCTCTGGTAGCCTGCTGAGTGACTGATGAAAAAAGCATATTAAGATATTTAAAATGTCACCATGATGTCAGGCGGCTCTCACTTACTTGTAGATCCCCTGTCTAATTGAAATTTCACGTTGAAACAAGCAGACACGCCGTTGACCTCTGCCAATAATAAGCTTCCAGTTTGTAGAATTGCAGCTTCCGCAGCCGTTTCCTGTTCATTATTCTCATAATGTGATTTACTGAGAGGATCAGACAGAACATGTTCTCGGTTCCAGACTTCCCAATGTAAACCTGGGAAGACAGGTACACAAACCATTAACCTTAAACAAAGTTTGATGCCTAAACCCAATCACAGACAGGACCCTGATTGCAAACCTGGAGTCACTGCCTGCACTCTGTTCACTCAGCCAGCAGCTCTGATGTGGCACATAAATGTAGCACTTTCTGTAATTTCAGGCACTATCTTTACTTCACTGCTGGACAGAGCAGCAGTGGAGGGGGTACTTTGCACCTCCCTGCGGTTATCATTAGCTTGGTGAAGGCAAAGTGTTCCTCACCATCATCACTGGGTTCCCTTTCACTCTCCAACTGAAGGACAGGACAAGGTCACTGTGCTGACCTGCTCCTCACAGCAGCCACTTGGATGGTAATCACAAGAAATAACACCAACTTACTAAAGAGCCTTCCACTGGGCTGGCCTGTCGACCTGGTCACAGCAAGTGCTGACTAAAAGAGCTTATTTATCACACAGCACCAGAGGCCGAGCCATTCTGAATTCATTAATGCTCAGCAGAGCAGCCTGAAAAGCAAAACAGAACAAAACAAAAGGCCTTGTTATTAAAAACTGTGAACTTGTTTCAAATTGACACTGTGTGTACAACAAACACTCATGAGTGCTTAAGAGGCCCATGCAATACAATGATACAACTAACCTGCATTTACAAGCGAGCTGGTTCTGCAAAACTGAATCAGTAAGTCACATTCCAA
The DNA here is from genome assembly GCA_029783625.1 of Naso annulatus. NCBI lineage: Eukaryota > Metazoa > Chordata > Actinopteri > Acanthuriformes > Acanthuridae > Naso > Naso annulatus. The sequence continues at coordinate 29,050,674 of JAPZDX010000001.1, read as the reverse complement.
TGTTATGATAGTATGCATATTCAAAATAACACCCAACTATTTAAGCTACTGTCGTATTTTAACCACATTTAAACATCCAAGTAATCCTCTTTGTCGTAGCTGTAGCAATTGTAGGTGGTTACTGCTGTATAAAATGTGTCTAAGACTTAAATTGATCCTCTTTTCCAATGATATATGAGCTGGAGCTTTTAGCTCTGAGTGTTAATATCTCCAAATTTCTTAAAAGATTTGTAAAATTTGTCAAGGTGCTTGAGGAACCTCCCGTCTGTTCTCACCATTTCACTCTAAAACTTTAGTGCTTTAACAAACTGCCGGGCTTTCTGTGGGCTTACTTGTCACAAATTGTCTTTGCAGAGGATGGGCCCCGCCTTCAAGGAGGGACTACAGCAAATCATCAGACTCATATTTTTAAGAAATTCCTAAAGATCCTCTCTGCTACTTTTATGAATTTTTAAAAATTTGATATTTTCCCTTCTGTTTTCTGCTGGGTAAATATGCCTGCTACCCCACTGCCTTTGAAAATGGAACTTTCTCTCCTTACCAGCAGAGAAATGACTGCGGACGGCCTGTGTGTCTGCCTGTATATGCACACACTACAGAATTCTGTATATCCAGCCAAAAGGCCAAACAAATGCATGGACTTCAGCAAATAAAAAGGCCTTCACCATTGTTGTTGGGACACTGCTTATGTCTGTGTTTGTCTCTTTTGATAAGACTCTTTCATCTTGTTTGCATTGATTACAGGCTGACGAGTCACAGTGATACACTTAGGGGCCCTATTCATGTCTGCAGCCCCCGCGACACACACTGGGTCCATTGTGGCGAGGAATGTCTCCTTTCATGGCCTGAACTCGCCTGTGAAAGCATGTCAATAATCCCCAGTCAGTAGGCGCTTCACAATACTGCTACGAACATCCCACCGACCACACCACTAGGCTCCATTTTGCGCCCGTCTAAGGAAAAGTGACCAGGATGGTTGAAAGAGCGGACAGATGAATAGATAAAGTGATTAATCTGATGGATGCTGATAATAAAACAACTTCACAAAAGTGGGACTGTTTACACAAGAAGAAAAGCACTGATCAGTGTTTGAAGCGGCACATAACCGTTTTCATTTAAAACCATCTCACATACCTCACCAGATATGCGGAGAACAGCTTCATTGCTTTGCACAGCCCCTCCTCGCCTCCAAAAGGCGCATGAACCTGGTTTCTCCTCAGGAAGTATCAAGATGCTTTGCAGGAACCAGCCTTGGTTCGCTCTAGAAGCTGTGGTTTTGGTACTGACAATTTGTTTGAGCAGAGAATGTGATACCATAAGCAGAATAAATAGGATTTGAGTCTTCAGTGGCCACTAAAGCCATTGAAAATATACATAAGTTATATTTATTTTGGGGGTGGTGTGAGCTGGTGTGGCGAGGTGCGCAAAGGAGGCTGAAGGAATCCATTGGTCAAGCTCTTGCAGCGACTGGAGTGGAAAGAGCCAATCATTGCTCTGTAAAGAATTAAAACCACCTCTGCAAATAGCCCCAGTATTTGTGTAGTGCCTCCGAGTGGGAGTTTCACAGCGTCTGGTTTCCAGTGCAAATAAACAGTGCAGAGGTCTACAAGGGGGGACTGGCCCCCCTTATCCCAGAGGTGAAGCCCACTCCTTTGTTGCTGCCTAATCTAGGCGACTCTATTGAGTGGGATGAAAAGTGGATCTGTGTGTGAGCGTTTGTGTGTGAGTGTGTGTGACATATCCACGGCGTTCAGAGTGTGAGATAAAGCTGTATGATAATGTCTGTTTGTATGTGGTTCTTGAATCCGAGTCATGGGCCTGTGGAGACCACCGCTGTGTTTGCCAGTTCCCAGATAACCCACATCCTTACACTGGACCGACACATGCCAATCCCAGAATCCTCAGCGCAGGGCAAATGGACAAATATCACCAACAATTCTGCGTAAACCAACAGTGTGTGCCGGCTTGAATCATGATTAATAGAATTCAATATTGATATGCTTCCTGTTTATTTTGGACAAAGTAAAAACTAGGAGTTGTATGTCAGCTGAGCCCGTGCACCCAGTTCCCAGACACCCAGACCTGGGCCTCAGTGGGAGGGGTCTAAATTATATGAGCCAGGTAATGAGCCAGTATGTTACCACAGGTTTGGGTTTATGTGTCAACATCTCAGATATATGTGGTCTGTCATAATCATCACTGGAGAAAAACGTGGATGACTGTGAGCTGTGATATTTAAAGAAAAATAACCCGTATTCCCAGTGTTTTGCACATCATCATGCTGCTGCTTGTGTTGGTATTCTTTCTCTATGAGGATCATTTTGGGTCATCTTGGTATTGTCACCCACAGGTCTGTTTGTTCTGGGTCAAACCATCCTTTAGTCTCTTTCAGATGTGGTCTTCCCTTTTTTTGAAACTTGATTTATGGACGGCAGGTTCTGAGTCTTGTGTATTCTCTGTTGTTTGATCGTAAGACATTAAAGAATTTTATGAAATATATCTAAAATATATAAACTGATCATAAAATGTTCTTTAAAATATACCCTTTTTTTGCTCCTTTTGCATTAGAATGAGGAAAAGTCTTAAAAAAGGTGTGAGTGTGAGTGAAACCTGTAAAAGTTAAGCATGGCAGTAAAAGCTCCTCACAGAAGTTCATAGTTTCTAAACACGAAACCAACTTCCCAAAACCATCTCAATGTTATTTGCAAGTATAGTGACATGAAAATGAGTAGGTAGAAATAGTGCCTTGGCAAGTGACTTACAAGTGATCATAAAGTACTTTGTAATTTGCTCCCTCTTTACACTTGGCAACATCCCATATTTGAAGTGGAGGCAGAAGTTTACAGCATTGCTCTTCTTGGCTGCTTTAGTCGGGCAAACTAGACAAAACAAGTGTGATTTACTCAGTTTTTAAGCTGAAATCGTTCCTTACACATATGCACACGCAGACATTTAATCATTTCAAGTGTTGCAGTAATTTAGACCAGAACACAGTGTGTAGAGGGCAGGCCGCCATGTTCACATACAGACAACTTAATGCTCATACGGGCAATTTAGTCTCTAATACACCTGCCATGTATGTTTCTGGAATAGTAAAGAAAGTGGAGCGAGTGGTGGAAATACAAACAGGAGTGAATGCTCTTAAATCTCCATACGCATTTCCCAAAACAGCACGCAAGAGCGAGTGCACACAAACATTGTTAAGAGCCTCTTAAAGTCGTCTGTTCATGGCGCTGAGGGTGATGCATATTTAACTGTCTGTAAGTTATGCTTTTTATTAAAAATACATCCATCGCAAAGTGTGAGCGTTGTTAGCAACACAAGAAAAGTTTTATATTTGGAGCAGCAGTCAGCGTGCTGCAGCTTTCAGTGTGCTGAGCTTTATGATTCATGTGACTGTGGAAGTCAGTTTGAGAAAGTAAACTTTGATGTAACTGCTGCTCGAGGCAGACGATACGCTTCAACTCATATTAAAGCTCAAATAAGACAGTGATGGTTCCATACGTTTCATGAATTGGCACGTCTTCTATTGTCGTGTCATTCTGTCAACATTTCTGTTTAAGACTTGCTGTGTGTGACAAACACATGCTTATTGAAACAGAGAATGTACAGAATATGAAAATATACCATCTGGAATGTGGCATCTCAGACAGACTGGCTAAATGGAGACGAGGAAGAACATTTTGAAAGGTTCTTATGAATCAAATTGTTGAATGAAAGCAGCACATTTTTATCAGTTATTATGGTTAATAATAATTGCTGAATTAATTTGTTTTTTACTTTCATTTTCTTATGTACCAACATTTTTTTTTTTTAAATACATAAAATGCCTCTCAAACTTACTACAAAGATTTTTAGCAGCTGTATATGATCTACAGATTGTCTCTTTCTGTGTGGTTATTTTTATGCCTGCCACTGTCGGTTAACACGTTATGCCGGGGTCAGACTACAAGCTACTTGTCTGTTAAAATGTTCTCTGTGTCAGATTAGGCGATTATAGATTCACATGGCTGAGAGACATGACAAAATACACGTTACTCCCCGACCAATTATCGTTTGCAAGTCTTTCCCAACGTACATGATGTCACCAGAAAGGAAGCACTCGCCACTGACTTCCAGGGGAAAGAATGTAAACAAACAGGGCATCTAAAGGTCTTGTGCTCAGAGAAGCCTTAAAAAAGACACCGGCATCACTACTCATTAGCTTTGCCATGTTTACTTTTGTGCGCGACCTCATCTCTTCCAACAGAGCACTGTCAGCTCTGCTCCTATTGGTCGGTGTCACGGAAGCGACGCAAGCCGTCATGGGAGGTAAACAAAAAATCAAACATGTTAGTCTTTCTGTTAGTTGTTGTGAGGTGTCCTGGATGCGGCGTCAGTTATAGTCCATACTATGCAAGATAAAACGATGGATTGTGGCACCTGATGCTCATTGATTGTTTCCGAGCCTGCTCTACGCCCAACATCTTCTGGGTCGGGTTCTTATCAGGCTGATATCGTGTAGTCTGACCCCGGCGTTACATGATAAGCTAACTCGCTCTGTAGATGCTGAAAGAGTTGATAAGGATAAAGCTGTCTTTGCTGGCTGGATGACTACAATGAATACTGTAACACTAGTTACGTACTGCTAATGATGTTTTTTCCTCAAAATCTCTCGCAGTCTCAGACGACGAATCAAGGAAAGCAGTGTAAGCGTGCGTGTTTAAGCGGAGGGGGGCGGAGCTGACGCTGAGTGAGATTCTTTCTTGTGGCAAAGCTGCACACAGTATTTCACATCTTCTTATGTTCTGACAGGTGTAGAAATATATTTTTTGTCTCATCATGAGACTGTGGCACTGTAATTTAGGCTATGGTGTCCGTCAGAGTCTACATTATTAATGATTAATGGAAAACACTGATACTTGTCTACGGAGCTTGAGAGGTGACAGGGGTGTTTTGTGTTTTTTTTTAATATTGCCCGAGCGTTTTATAAATTGCACTTGCATTTTAATAAAAGGGCCGCACTAAATAGGAATGACGCACGAGCGATTTCATGTCACCTCCGGTGCTCAGTATTTGCCTTTGCTTAAAAAAACAAATAACAAAAACAAACAAACATTGTTGCTAATGAGCAGTGGCACTGAAACATAGTTTTTGTTTCCTCCTGCAAGTTTAGAAGGTTTACAAGTGGCAAGGAGGCATTTGGTGGTCTAAGAATCTTCAGGTGCAGAGCTTTTAGTTTGGTCCTCACAGTAAAAGGCTACGTGGGGTTCGAAGCTAGACTGCTCCTGGAGCCTGAATTCATGTTTCTGTTCTTGGTCCATTTTTTCTCACATACGTAGCAAGGACTCAAGCAGTCTACAAGTATGGGTTCAAGGTCAAAGGTCAAACAGTCTAGCAGCAAAGAGGAAATTATTTCCGTTGATTTTTAGAATTTTCCAAAATTCATTAATGACCTTTTAAGCCTTAAAATATAAGCATATTAAAAATTAGCATAAATCTGCACATCACAGCCCATATTATGTCATGAACTTGTTTGCAGATCTTCTTGTAAAATTCCACATTTTTAGCAAGGCTGCGTCATGCTAGCCTCAGTTGTACAGTCTGTAGCCTGTATCCACGATGCCATTCTGTATGGTTTACACCTCACCTGTGCTATGTTCAGATGCATAAGGACAACCATCCCAAAATGTCTGTTTGTGTCGCTTAAAAAAATTACTCATGGATTTTCATAATTTACTCTAATATGGATTAGATATCTGACAGTACTTCATTTTCAAGAGGAAAGGTTATTATTTAACTACTAACTATTTGATCCCCCATAATTACACAAAACCCTGCAAATGAGCTTTTTTAATATAATACTGATGTCAGTTTCTAACTTGGACTGTTTGTGCTCAGAACCATTTTGTCAGCTTCCAGAGCATCGTGGTGTTGGTCGGTGCTTCTTACCAGCAGAATGCTTTGTCAGGAAGTGCCAAAAGTTTGTGTTGTTCATACTATTTCCTTTGTGTTCTTACTCAGACTAATGTAATTACAACTTGGGCTACACTGGTAATTTATCATTAGGGAAGTTTTGTGTGAAAAACCGTCCGTGAAGTCTCCCAGTGAGTGTGTAGCTTACTGACATGCCCTCAGTGCATGAGTTATTATCCCAGTTCATGTCAGAGCATCTGCAGGAGGGATACATTTGTTGCTAAGCAACAGCTAAGGCTCACAGCATGCTAGCTATAGTCATGTTCAAAATTTGGTACACTTCTTGACTTTTGAGTTATGCTATTAATAATATAAAGTTAAGTTTAGGTCCCATGTGCACAAAGTGACGGATTTCTTTTTACATTTTAGACACACGCTGTTCAAATGGACCTTGTGTTAAAAACATACAGTGAGTAAAAAGATAAATAAAGTGGAGTTACACTTTTCAGGAAGGAACTGAAAGCTTTTTTCCATTGTGATATTCAGCAGATATTTGCATTTTCCAATATCTGATCAGTAGAACTTGCTCCTGTCATTATGAGATTTTGTGTCATATTTATCAGACTTGAGTTGAGGTAGAGGTTCAGTCATGTAAATTTAAAAAGAAAATCTATACTATCAACATGAATTGTCTCTTTTTTTTGACACAATTAAACCTCTGTTCCCAGCATATTAAAAACATTCTAATAAATCAATACAACTATTGATGTCAAATAGCCAAAACTAGGTGTTCTTGTTTTAAGGCGTACACAAACAACATCCTTCCATTTGAATGTGATGGGACAAAATGGACATCTGGATAAACAAATAAATACAATTTTTTTTTTGAAGAAGCTGAGCGCAGGAGCGGATGAGTGAAACGAGCCAATGTTTGAATGAGGTAAAAGCTTTGTTTTGCAGCAAATGTTTTCATGGAGGAGGGTTTGAGGGGGGGTAGGGTGGGGGGGGAATCAAACTGATATTTAGCCTCTACTGGCTTTTTTTTCCCTGCTTTTGTTTTATGCAAGGCTCTTTTTTACCACATGGTAGTGACAGATTGTTTGAGCTGAAAGGAAAAGCCATTCGAAGCTAATTAAGCAGCCATTCCAGGCACTATTCGCAGGCAGGAGGGAGAGTAGCACAGGCATTTGTCAGCGCCGGACCCAACGTGGGTTTAATTGACAACTCTGGCTCCTGACTGACAGCTCTTCCAGCGCTGAGCCAATAGTAAGCCGCGCAGTGAGACAGCTGAGACACCATTGGATAACATCAGTGAAGACAGGGGAAGAGGACCCACGTGGGGCTGAGCATAGTGAACAACACTTGATAGGCTGCTATCCTCACGCGCAGACGTGTTGTAGCCTACCTAGTGCTGCTGATAGGAAGGCTTGTAGATGCTTGAGGTCTCGTTAGAAATAGGTCGATCAATTGCAGTCGCTCAGAGGACACTCTGCTGTAGATGAAGCCGTATTCACATCTTCTGCGCACTTCGAGCCTTCAATGAATTTCTATGAGCTCCTGTTTTTCTTGGCATAGTAAGATTTCTTTTTCTTGGCGTCTCCACCTCTCCTTGAATGGAGAGCAGAAAGTGTGATCTTCCTGTTTCAAACTCAAACACGGTCAGACTTGCTTCCGCACTCAGAATTGTTCTCATATTTTGCACATAACGTTTTATTCATATGATCAGTCCTGTCTCTGGCTTGAGAGCTTATTTTACTTTACACACCGGTGTGGTCCCTTTGAATTAGCACTGTTGTAATTGTTAAACTTTCAGATATAAACTAATAATTTTAAACACTGAACCAGTGGCTGTGGCGCGCGGGTATAAACATTATTGCCTTTGTTTTGAACAAGCTTCTCAACGCACTGAATGTCATTTCAAATCCAAGATGGCGAACATGTGAGGTCACATTTCGCAGCCCAATCCGAGCGCGGGTACACTGAACACCCCACGTGGGGAAGCCTTGCTGTGATTGGCCATTGTTGCTGAACTCATTCGTCGAACGCGATTGGTTCGCGCGCGGCCCTCTCTCGGCAGTCGGGTCCTCGTGTCAGTGCACAGTCTGTGTGTGGTACAGCGCGCGCGGAGGAGCTGGGTATACCCGACAGCGAGCTGGTGGTGTATTTCACAACGGCCGACATTTTCAGAAAAAAATTAATCCAGTTGTTCGCCAAGAAATAATATTTGGACTTTCTGGAAGATTCGCGTCCTTCTACTGGATCTAACATCCGCTTTCTTTGAAGTTGTCTGCGGTCAACAGCTCGTCCCGATCGAGGGGTTTCCAGCGTTCGACCGGACGGAGAGACGCTCTCCGCCTCTTGATCACCGGGCTTTTAAAGGACTCTCAATGGGCAAAGAAGAAGTGTTTGGAAGAAAAGAAACGGCGACGGACATTTTCCGCCCTTCTCGTTTTCTTTGGTCGGTTACAAGTCAAGGATGTTCCGCTTTGTGTTTGGATACTAATTTTTACCTGCACAGGAGAGAGGGGAGGAATCAGTCCAGACAAAAGGTAAAAAGGGCGACATGAAGAGAGCCGCTAACGAGGCGGGAGGTGGTGCTGCTGCTGCTGCTGGTGGAGGTGGTGTGGTGGTGGTGGTGTTTTGTGGCTTCATGGCAGCAGCTCCTTGTTTTCTTGATCTTCAGGGACTAACGTTACCAAAACAAGCCGTCGTGTGATTTTTTTTTTCTCCTCGTGGAAGACAAGTTGTTAGATTTACGACAAATTAAACCGTCATGTCGTTGAGTGCTGACACAAAGTATCAACTTTGGGAGGTTTTTCACACATCATATGTTTTTTTCACACTAATGCAAATGGAGGCGAAGTGACAAAAAATTGGGATAGCCTATTTTATAAGGAAAAAATATGATGCCACAGTGAAGATTAAAGAAAAAAAAATGTCGTGGAGCAAATACTAAACTAGTACGGTGAAGTTCACAAAGCGTTGATTCGATTTACAGTCAAGGTGCAACGCTCGCCTTCTGCAAAGTGATGACGCTTCTTGGCTGTGCCCTTTTTTTCTGTTTGTTTAGGTACAAAGGAGAGGCCGAGGAGGGGATACATCCAGTGGTCGGGGTCTGAGTGCGCGCCTCGCAGCCGAGAATAGGGCTTTGTTCGCCGCCATCCTGCGTGTACAGGGGAGGGGTGGCGGTGATTTACCGCACCTTCACTGGGATTAAAGAGAGAAAACACCGAATTCCCGTGTGCAAAGGACGCGACATGTATCCACAAGGCCGGCATCCGGTAAGAAGCTGTCTTCGTCAGTTTGGTAAAATAATGCAGTATCCTAATGAGCTGGTCAGACTGGAGCTGCTGATCCACACCTTTACTATTTATGGTGTGCGTCGGTGCTGCTGAGCCTCTTCACTCCGACAGCAGAGAAACTGGCTGCTCGTGTTTGTTGAGATCAGAGCTGTTGGTTGAACTCAGTAAAGAAAATCATCACCTCCTTCTGCACACTTTCCTCATTTCTCAGTGCACTTTCATTTTTACACCGTTAAAAGGTTAATTGTGCCTTGTGAGCAGCACACACTGAATTCCCACAACTGAATGTCTAATTTTTTTTTTTTTATAAACCTCCCCCATCTCTCTCTTTTTACCACGTAACATGACTCTGAGGATGGATGAAGAGGTCTGCCTCTGTCATTACACATGTTGTTGACTGGAAGCTATTTCCTCCACCGGTCAGGGTTCAGGGGTAAATGTGAGGACACACCAAAAAAAAGGAAAAACAAAGTTCATCAAAAAAGAGGCAGAGATGGTGGCGAGAGAGAGATCAGACTGTTATCTGTGCTGTGATGGTGTGTTTACACCTGTGGTATCTCAATCTTGATCTTTTCAGGCACCTCACCAGCCAGGCCAGCCTGGCTTTAAGTTCACTGTAGCAGAGTCCTGCGACAGGATCAAAGACGAATTTCAGTTCCTGCAGGCCCAGTACCACAGGTAATGCCTACAGCCACCTACTGTTTACCTGTTTACCCACTGTAAACAGCACAGGCTTCCTGGAAAGAATGGGAAGAGGAAGCGTATTCTGTTTCGTTCCGTTTTTGTAGCTTCATGCACCAAGTCTACACACACACACACACAGACAAACAGAAAATAAAAGGTGTGCCTTCACTGATGTCTGAACTTGTATCAAAGTGATCGTAAAGCAACATTTTATTTCTCTCCTAAAGTCTTAAAGTGGAGTACGACAAACTGGCCAATGAGAAGACAGAGATGCAGCGTCATTACGTCATGGTAAGAGCAGTCGTCGTAAAGCTGTGAATGTGATTTAGTGCCGTGTCCTCCCTGTAGCCTCAGGTGAACAGTCACAGGTGGTGCAGCCAGAGTGTTTTGCAAAGGCCATGTTAGCATTTGTCCCTGCTTGGTATTGTTGACTCACGCCTGTGTTTTCATTGGATAGGAAAGTGCAGGGTGGGGGTATGGAGGAGCGGCTGAAACTCTAGCAGGGGTCAAATGTCCAACTATTGATTGTGGGCTGTTACGACCCCCCTCTATTGCTCTGTGGTCCTCTTTATGACCCTCCACTGCCCCACCCTAACACCCCCAGCATGACCCACTGGGGGTTAATGACTGGTCTGCTGGCTTTGTGCATGAATCAGAGGGTTTCCTCCTGTAGTTTATGTTCCTTCTCACCCAGTGTGCACCACGAGGTCGTTTAGACGCCTGAGACACACCCAGGGCTCTCTCAGATATGGGATACAGTGTTTTTCTTCAGCCATAAAAATGATATACAGTTTCTTGGGTTCAGACCTTGTCACTGAAATTAATATCACAATGTTAATACGAATATTTTTTTATCACATTGAATAATAAAAAAGCATACTGAGCTCAGTGAACTACAAGTGCTCTGTTGTTATACATAAAAACTCTCCATATGTAACAAAAACTGGCCACAGACGACAAGATGATGTGATCTCAAATCATCTTGTTTTAAGACCTGTGAGACTTTTCTGAAAACCTTCCTCGAGATCTGAGATGGAGGCTTTATTTTCTGTCAGAGCGATGTGAAGGGGTCACCTGTAAGACTGCTTCAAATAAACATTTTCCATTCAGTTTAGAGCTCCTTGATGATTGAGAAGACACAAAGAAATCTGCGCCTCAACACAAAAGTTTTTTCTAATAGAGGAAAAGCTGCATTGCAGGCATGAAATAAGAACAATCACTATTGGACAAGTGATGTAACTGAGACCTCTCTCTTAGTTTGTGTGTGCGCGTGCTTATCTTGTTTGTACATGAAAGGAATGACTTTAACCAAACGCAGCAGAACGTTGGTTAAATATTATTTTCCCCGTGAGGAACCAGAAGGTGGTGGGAGTAGTTACAGTAAATGGAAGCTGTTTGCTATGTGTTTGATAAACAAGACAGACAAACTGCTAGGCTTTAGTTTGTATCTGTTGGTGGGCTCACAAGCGTTTGGCAGGCATCCGCAGATAATGTGGTTTTCAATAATAGTATTGGCTTTCTTCGGGGGTTTTGAAGCAATAGACTGTGTTTTAGCTCAAAGACTGGCAGTGCCCAGTAGAAAAATGACAACAGTAGCCAATCGTCTGTCGGCTGTGGTTGCACAAAAACATGAATTTGTCAAACTCTGTTAATGTCAGTGTGTTTTTAATGACTCGTCCTTAAAACTTGGTTTTTAAGTGCTTGGCTGCTTTAGTGTACCATTAAAAATGTCAAACCAGTCAACCACCTGTTTGTTACGGCCTTGTTGCACGAACACATTCTGCTGCAAGTCAAAAGTAATATGTTATTGTGCTTGATTAAGATGCACACACAGTGTATCATCAGTGTCACTGCCTCTCCTCTGACTACTGCTGTGATTCAATGCACAAACAGAAATGCATCACTGAAAAGTTTGGAAACAAATGTTTTAGGCTAATGTTGTCATGTAATGATGTTTTCTTCTCTGTTTCACAGTACTATGAGATGTCCTATGGGCTCAACATTGAGATGCACAAACAGGTATGTAGCCATATCAGCAATAGTCTGTGCCCAGCCAAAACAAGAGACTGAGGAACATAAACACACCTACACACACACACACACCTGACCTTAGTCTCTACCCTCACACTGTCTTCAGGAGGCATGCACACACTCACACTCACACACACACACACACACACACACACACACACACACATGTTGGTTTTATTCTGTACTTTAAACATTTTTCATCATC
>JAPZDX010000001.1:29027152-29038457 GCA_029783625.1 Naso annulatus | reverse complement strand
AATCCTAATCAAATCAAATCAGTAGTTGCCGCTCCTACATACAACCCTACTTTAAAAACACCCAACTATCCCTTTAATCTTCAATGATTAAAACCTTTATTTGTTTTTATTGTCTTAAATACAATTTTTCTGTTTTTTTTTTAAATTATTCATCACTTTAAAGAAAAAGCTTTTAAATGTTTTCTTAATGTGTCATTAAAGTGCATTTCTTTGCCTTTGTAAAGCACTTTGAATTGCCTTGTGTCTGAATGGTGCCATGAAAATATACACGCCTTGCCTTGATTTAAAAATAATGTTTTGTTTTGTGTTGTGTGTACCTGAGTCACAGCCGTGATTTTAGGAACACTGAGATCAGTTCCATTTGAAACATAAAGTACACGAGGGTTAATAAATCCATTTTGAAGTTGAGCGTCGGTTAAAGGCTGGAGAACAGAACGACTCTGTGGTTGTGCTGCTCTGTTAGACGAAGCTGTTGTTGCTGTCAGAGGTTAGCACTTGTTTACCTGAAGACACAGTGTACTCTTTAAACACATTTATACTGTACACACACACACACGCGCGCCACGTGCCACTACTGACCATATCCACAGTGCATACACACTAACACACACACACACACAATGTATAGCACTGATCCAGCCTGTCAGCACAGGTCAAAAACAACACCTCTAACAAATGCCATGCTGTGGCCATACCGCGCCATGATTCATCACTCATGGATTCAGCCGTGTAGGCAGGCGGGCACTGTGTTTGTGTGTGCGTGTGCGTGTGTGTGTGTGTTTGTGTGTGAGTAAGGCAGCTGCCATTCCGTAGATTGATAGCAGGGGCACGATGGAGACAATGAGCTGTGTTGCTGTATTTCTTTCCCCTCTCTGTTTTCGGTCTGCTCCATCGCTCTTTTCTCTCTTTCTCCGCAGCTCCCCTCATCTTTCTCTCCACCAGAGCTGTTCGTTCCTTCCACCCCCTCTTCCCTTTCTCTATTGCTCCCTCTCTGTGTCATTCATCCATCTTGGTATTCAGCAGCAAAGTTCATCACAGCCCCCCTGAGCAGAGGGGGAAAAAAAGTCTATCTTGACTTTGAATGAGAACTCTTCCCACAAAGGACATTAATCTTCTCATTAATGCTACAACCAATCCAATACTGGGTTTCGCTCGCTCTGAAATCTGAGTCAAAGTCGAGCTAAGCTGCAGCACAGAAGCAAAGAGCAGAGAAAAAAGGCAGAAGGGGTCTTTTCTCCTTTGGTAGCAATTAAAGCCCACCCTGCCTTAACTCACTCCGGGTAGCCTTAAATTACCCATGAACACATGCACACACGAGCACGTGTGGTGTGCATGCAATACACACAGATGCTGACGGGGTGAGTGGCACATGAGCGCTCGTGTGTTTCCTCGTGAAATAAAGCCTTTAATTTGGTCTCAGCTGTTGCAAAGCACATTAAGAACTGCTGCACCAGCAGGATGGAGCGAAAGATGCACAGATGAGATGCACAAGGAAAACAAAGTGTGAGAGCCGCTGATGCAATTAAAGGGGAGATGGTTATATTAAATTCCTACAATCAATACAGAGAAAATAACAATGGTTCAAGTGTAAGATGACAGTTGTCCTTTATAATAACAAATCTACAGACACAGGTGGCCAAAAACAGGATTTTAAAATAATGCTTATTTCACTCTTCAGCTGCTGGATATGTAAATAAGCAACTTTTTAAAAAACATGTTCACCTTAACAATTTTTTAAGGTAATGAAATGACAGAAGATTTCTTTTCAGCTCCTTCTGCTGCCCAATAATGGCCCCAAAGATCAATAGAGGTTTAAAGTTTAATTTCTAATTAAAATAAATAAATAAATCAAATTCTCCTCTCAAGAAAAAATACTCAGGTCCTTCGGTAGCCCAATGGCATGTGTGGTCTTAGTGTTAAACATTTCGATATGTTGTGATCTCTCAGTTGTCTAAAAATTGGACAAGACATAATTTTTGTGAAATGTAGAAATGATTTGTCGATGAAAGGGAATGAACACATTAAAGCTAAATGCTAAAACATAAGCTGGTTTAACAGCATTACAACCGAGAAGAGTCATTGATTCAGCATCAGTAGGTTTGCTAATATTAGCCTTAATAAGCTCCTGATCATGCAGATCAACTGAGGCTGCAGCAAAAAAGAACTGTTGAGTTTTTTGACTGGAGCTCAGTTACTCATATAAATTTAACTTTGATTGGTAAAAGCATGAATGTTTCTTCTTTAAATCATTTACCAGACAAATAAATCTTTTACTAGTTGAAGCTTTTGAAATTTTCTTGATTTGCTTCATTATTAAATGAATATATTAATTAACTGATAAACTGCTGGTTCAATTTTAAAAAAGGATTTTGACAGACTGGGAAATTAGGACTGTAAATTGTTTTTTTGCTGTTTTGACATAATATCACTGACTTTGTAATTATTATTGATTAAAGCTGGATTAGGCAACATTTGGTAAACAAGCTAGTTGTAGCATGAGACTGTGCTGTCTCCTCTCCTCACATTTCTGCTCATCAGCTCCGTGTTTGCAGTTGTTGCAAAAACTGGAAGAGCAACTTTTCCTCCTGGGTTGTCCACCTTTGTTTCGAGCTTTCATAAGGGGTGAAAGAACAAGCTTTCTCTTCATAGAGCAGCCAATAGGAACATGATGCACTTGCAGAAATGACCCGTGATTGGTTGAAAAGTGTCCGTCACAGTCTGAACACAGAGCCAAGTGAGCTGAAGAGGTCAAGTGTTCTTTCAGACCACCTGAATTACAAAATGCTGAAAGATTATTATGGAATTCTTGTGTAATGACACAAAAAATAAACCCCAGCTTTAATCTAAAAAACATCAACCTATTGATAATGAAAATCCTGCTGCTCTCATTTAGAGCTGAAGCTGATATCACAGCATACTGAGTGATGGGCTTTTGCAAACAGAGGGTCCGGTCCCCTGTGGGATGTGATGAGTCTCACGGTTTATTTATTAATGGTTTGTAATAATTACACAGTACACAGCACAGTGTTGTTCTGGCCTTGTGGTTTCCTTCAGTGATGCTGCAGTTTTCATAACCTGCTGTGAGGGAGGATCAGGCGGTGAGGAAGACGCTGTAATGCAAAACGTTACAGGATGCTATGATTTCACAGCCTCCACGTGCAGAGCAGCACCAGTCAGATCCCATCACACGCACACATGCACACACACACATACACACACACACACACTCACACACACACACACACACACACACACACCACTGGCTTCCTGTAGTGAAAATGCTGACAGGCTAAACAACACGAAGGGCACGCTGCCTGATGGGGATGGTTTGATAAGATTAAAGTGAAGTATTTGGCAGACAGTCTAAGAGGATGTGTTTTTGTGTAGGTTTGTCCTTCTGAGGAGTGAGAGTGTGTGTGTGTGTGTGTGTGTGCACACGCGTGTGCCTGACATATGCCAGCACTATTCTGTGTGTCTGCCTCCCCAGTGCCAGCCAGGCTAAAAGCTCATTAGTTCAGCTGCCACCCAGCACTGGGCATCATGCTGCAGTGGAAAGACTTCTACAGATGAACAGGGCAAAAATATCTGCAGTCCTCTCCACACCACGCAAGGAGCCAATTCAGTAGACTGGAGGCATGGAGGAAAGTGAAGGGGGGTTCAAATCTTAGAATTAGGAAAAGTGGTTGGTTTCACATCAGTCTTCTTTGTCGTTTTGTTTCCAGTTGATCTTAGGCCAGTCATGTTCATGTTTTTGGAGACAAGCTGTTCTAGCATCTGTGGAACCGCCCCTCAGCCTAAAGCCTCTGCACCAGCAAAGATGCACCCTGCTGAATTGTCCCCGAGCAAGACGCTAAAAGCTTTGTGTTCCAGCAGTGCTTCCTGTCAGCGGAGCTCTGATATTCCTCTGGATGAAAAACAGAGATTTCTTGAGTGACTTTGTCATGAGACTTTAATCTGATAATGAAAACAGTTGTTAGTTGCAGCCAAAGGTTTGCAGATCGATAGAAAGAAAAAAAAAATAGAGCTTCACATAACAGCATGTAGCTTTTTCAATACTTGGAAGATGTGTGGAGGTGGGCACTTTGAGCGTTTCATCTGAAGGATGAGGCCTGTGCATGCCGTCTGGTTGGTTGAAATTGGCTGGTTAACTTTTGGTGTGGTTTGGATAAGACATCTGCTGATTACATGCCTCATGTAGACTCCATAGTCCCAAATGCAAGAGATCGCCCTTTGATAAAAGTCTGTACAGAACACTGCAAACCTCTCTGCTCAGCTAAAGATGTGACCCGAGGCCTTTAGTCAGCTGTGTGAAAGCCATGTCCTCTTTTGTATCAACAGACATCAGCATCATCTTTTATTCAGTTCGCTTAACAAGAAGGGAAAAAAGACTAACATGATCTCCAGACGCTCCTCTTTTATCTTTTCGTACTTACATTTGCATTCTCTCCAATTCTGTCATGCCTTCTGTTTCCCTCAGTCACCTTTGCCTCCTCACATCTCCTGTTTCACCTCCTCCTCGTGCCCTTATGTCTTTTCATTGCTTCCCCCTTCTCTGTCTGCCCCGCCACCTCAACAATGTGATGTGAATGATGGCCCTTGTGTCATTAGCTGTGTGATATGATGTATGAGAGTGGGAGTGTGTCAGAGAGGCAGAGAGAGGTGGGGCGGAGGCTTCATGGCCCTCAGATCCAGAAGGTTAATGGCATCAGTGGGAGGGAAGCCCAGTTGGAACAGCAGCACACTGCACAATTCATCAGTTGTAGACGTTTTTTTTGTAGCTGTGTGTGTGTGTGTGTGCTTATGCTGTGTGTGCTAACTAGGTGTTTTCTGTTTATAAAGGAGCTCGCTGCCTATCAGCCTGCCTCCTCCTCCTCCCCTCGCCGTTCTTGAGCATTTTCTGTCAGGCACTTATCACCAACAAGGAGATGGAAGTGATGCAGGGTGGGGGTGGAGCTGGTTGTTGTGGGTGGATGCTAGTGGCAGTGGACAAAACAAGGGGGGATGGAAACAGCAGAGGAGTGAGAGACTTCAGGGTAAATGGGTTAATCGACTGGCCCTCTCCTGTGCATCTCCTTTGTTTATCAATAAGCCCGGCGGAGTCGACGGAGCGCTCTGAATAATGCATGATTCCTGCCACCTCCATTCCTCTCGCTCCCCTCTCGGGTCCCTGGTGAACGAGTGTTTGTGATGACATCAGCGAGAGGTAAACAGACAGCCCTTAGCTGCCCCTGTTATTGGGAGGAAGGAATTATGGGGCTGGATTATTGGATCCAGACATTTCACTGTGTTCATATTTCAGATTTATTGCAGTGTGAAGAGCGTAGGGCCCGACCGATGTATCGGTTTGCCGATATTATCTGCCAATATCTGCCTTTTGCAGATTTATTGGTATCGGCATATATGTTCTCTGATAAGTGCTATTATTAAAACTGTTATTTAAGGCTGGAAAGAAAGCTTGGACTAGTATTTGAAATGGTTTAATCACAAAGTTTGTCCAGCAGAGGGCAGGTCATCATTTAATTGGTAATAAGTGAAGTGTACTGGTCAGTACACTGATGTTTGGAGTTACGTTTGTTGGATCTCCTGCCTCCATAACATATCTTTGTTACATGCATTTGATAAGCAATTTCAAAATATTAGTTATAGAATATTGGCTGATATATTGGACATTGGAATTTTCTTACGCTCTAATATTGGTATCGGCATCGGCCCCAAAAATCCCATGTTGGTTGAGTCCTAGAGGAAAGACATGATAAACTCACTTTGTGTTATTGTCACTTTAGAGCTGGATTTAATCATAAAAGGGGAACGACCATGAACACACACTTGTGTGCACATGAATAACTCCTCATATTACTTACATGCTAACATCAGTTACATACATAGAAACACACTGTAAGTTCTCTCCCGCTGCTGCTGAGCTGAATGATGTGTGTGGCTGCCGGGGGGTAATTTGTTTTGACAGTGTCTCTTATGATGGCAAAGAGTGCAGGGTGGAGGTAATCACCCTCGCTTGCTGTCAATAAGTGATTTTAATTAGCGCAGCTCATTAGGCTGCCTCAGCAACATGCCCTGCTTACTCTGTGGTGTGGTGGGGGTTGCTTTGTTTTTCACTGCCTCTGTTCTCTGTGGTGCTCCCTGATTATCTCTCGTACGCTCACTTATGGTTTGATTTCTGGTCTCTCTTTGGTAAAATAAAAACCAAAGGAACTTGTGCTCTAAAACACGAGTCCCTAGAATTCACCTTGCACAGCTCCCTTACTGTGTCATTATATCTTTCTCCTTGCTTTTGTTGCATCTCAGGTAGCCATTTTGGAAATCTGTTGTATGTATCCATTTCCTGTCTTGTTATGTGGATGGGGGAAACAGAGAAAGTGCTTCATCAAGGAGAGTCATGTCTGTTTCCTGGATGGAGGAAGAGAGGGAAAGGAGGAGCAGAGGGAGGGAGAAAGAGAGCTTGAGCAAATGAATAATTTATACAGGATTCCTGGAATTGTTTGCCAAGGTGATGATGGCTGACCTGTCTCTAAGCCAAAACAAACTGACTACGAGAACACACACACTCTCTCAGGGGAGGTTGACGAGGTTATTGGAGGCTGTGAGAGATGCTTTTATTTTGATAGCCAGGCTAGAAAGGCTGGTTGAACAGTGTTACACAATTAGTTTGTGTATGTGTGTGTGTTTGTACTGCACCAGTTGAAGATGTTTTTGTGTGTCAGTGTAGAAAAAAATACTCTCTGTGTATGTCTGTACATAGGAAGTGCATAATTCACAGTGAAATCTAAAAACCATCTTGTCTGCACAATGATTTGAACTCTCACGAAATCAGATGTAATCTGTCGGAAAACGTCTCATTTACATGAGTTCCCCTGCAGGAAGGGATGTCACTTCAGTTTGGTGTGTATGAGCTCAAAATAGAATGACATGCAAAATATTCCTCATGCATTTGTAATGAACAAGATACCTCTAAGTGGCTCTTTCTTCCTCTGCTCTGGCTGAGAAGATAATTCCCAAACAGCCATCTTTGCCCCCCCCCCCCCCATCATATGCCACTTGTTTTCCTCGCCAATTGAATCCTCGTCAGAGACGCTGCTCTCCACTCGGGGGCTAATGCCTGCAGCGACAAACAGCCAAATGGCTTTCAACGCACCATTGACAGAGGGATGCAGTGGAGAGAGAGCCTCTCAAGCTCTGGTGCTACTAGACAACCCTGAGTACCTGTAATTGTGGAGCTGCAGTGAAAAGCTTGTGCCGGCTCAAAGGCTTCTGTTTTCAGTGGCTTTAAGTGACAATAAACTCTTTCCAGTGCCTGTCTCTGCCGCTAAAAGCACTGTGGAAAATAGTGCCTCCCAAAGTATAGTGGGTGCCATTAAGCAGTGCTGCAAATCATCGGATGTGCCGTGTTACCAGTGTTTTTCTCTTTCAAAAAGTGCAGTGAAAAGTCATGTAAATAAGCCGTGTGCCAGTTTGCTCTCCTAACATGTGAACTCACATCTGAGCTGAGTACAAGGAAGGAAAGGATGGAACTGATAAAGACGGCAATTTAGTTTTACATTAAATGGGCAGGTTGATGTTGACGTGAGTCATGTTTGCTCGCATTCTTCAGAACTGTAGCTGAGGGATGAATGCGAAATGCACGTTATTGTCAGAAAAAAGAAAAACAGAAATGTATGTAAAGGAAGTCTGTTCCATTGTTTTGCTTCCTGGCTGCAAAGTAATGTTTTAACTCGGGGGTAAATTTCAGAGGAAACCAAGTCTTTGGGAACATTTAACCCTAAAACTCCTGAATGTAGCTCAGCATGATGTCAGCTCTCAGAGCAGCTGGTGCTTCAGCTGCATTTCAGAATGAACCATTGAGAGAAACCTGCTCGCTGAACAACTCAACCCTAAAAAGTGCACCTGAATTCCATGAATGTTTTTGGCTTTAAATGGAGGTTCTGGAGGGCTGGTTTGCTATGAATGCCTTTCTTTGTGAACTGGTTTGTTTTGAGCGTTTGTAATGTTGTTGCTCTAATAGGCGAGTGTATCAGCATACCGCTGCGTCCTACAAGCCCCATGTTGCTCCCCTTGCAGCCATTTCCAGAGAAGTGGTGTGATGCTGAAGCACTCTAATCCTACTGTGTGTCATTGTATCCAGCCCCCGCTAATGATGATGCTTTATGAGTCTCCATAGAGCTCCCTCCCTCCCTCTTTCTTCCTCTTTTTCTCTCTCTGTCAGCCCCCCACCGCCCCCCTCCCCACTCCCAGTTATCCCTCATTAATTTCCCGTGCCGATCAGATCGACAGGCTGAAAATTCAATTTAATGACCTGCCTCTTTGCTGCGCCTAATATGATTTTACAGGCTGTTCTGGTCAGGGCCCCAGCCCAATTTACATAACGATCAGCCGTGCCAGATAGCGTTGCCCCAGCAACAGAAGAGGGGAAGATGAGAGAGGAAGAGAGGGAAGGAGAGGGCACAGAGGAGAGTAGTGGAGATTAGCAGGGAGGGGTGTGAAGAAGCATTTGGAAGAGGAGGAGGGAGGCTGGATGGAGGAAGAGAGAGCTCAGTACGTATGAGGTCAGACTGGGGGTTGTGAGATCATTCCTGACAGGCCAGCAAAGGTCTGCCCCCCCCAACACACACCCACCCCTTCTTTCCTTCTTTTCCTGCCCCCCCGCCCCCTCATCCAAAATGAAAAGACTGTCAGAGGGTTGTGCGAAGGGCTACTGGCTCCTCCTGTCCCCCCTTTTCCACTTTGCTTCTTCTTCTCCTCCTTTCACAGTCAAACAAGGTTAGAGAGGAAAATGAGAGGAATGCAGCAGCGTATAAAGCGGCGGGAAGGCACCCCCCCACACGCACACACACACACACCTGCTGGGCCCCCACCCCTAATCTCTCAGAATCAATTAGTTCACCTCCCCCGGTTCAGTCAAACTACATTACCTTAGTGTCAAATCAGAGCGTTTCACTTCACCATTCATCAACCCGAAACACACCCCACCCCTGCTCCTTTATTCTGCTCTCTACTTTTGTGTTGCCCCCCCTCCTTCTCTCTATAGAAGGTACCGATTTAAAAAAGGAAATAGGTTTGGGAAAAATGTCTTGGGACGTTGAAGTGCGGTAGGCAGGCAGCACAGCGTATCCATTTGTCCAAATGCGGCGCAGTAAGTGCTCTGTGTGTTGGTCGAGCCCTGCAGTATCATCTCACTGTCCCAGAGAACATTGTGTGGTCGATACCAAAGATGCCTCTAATAGATAGGGCCAGAGAGTTAACCTGTCTGCTTCAGCGGGCCCCACCTCCCTCTCTATGGGCTGTAATTATGAAGTATGGACCTCATTATGGTCTCTCCAGCCAGATGGTATTAGCATATTTCACCCTCCTAATGAAATAAGGCCTGGGTCTAATGGAGGCAGGAGAGAGGGAAGTAAATTTGTTCTAAGGCGGTCCCACTTTAGTGAAGAAATACATGCTGGAACCACATGGCAGCGCTTGTGTGTGTGTGCACAAAAGCAACTTCTTTTTGTTTTAACAGTAGTTTAACTGCTTAATGTTGGTGTTGCCTGTGGCGTGCAGTGAACTGAATGACATCATTGTAATATTTTCTCTCTCCTCCTCCAGACTGAGATTGCCAAACGTCTCAATGCAATTCTGGCTCAGATCATGCCGTTCTTGTCACAAGAGGTGAGTGAGCGTCACCCAACTGCACACAGCACTGTGAGGGTGGTTAGTGTGCAAAGAATTGATTGATCACTTGTTTTTCATTAACCTCACTAGTTTTCTTATTATGTTGAGTTTGCCAATAATGCAGAAGGGACTGTTTTATTGTTTTCCTTGAATGGGAAGTAAATAATGTTAGTGCATTTTCTTGTTCTCCTAAAGTGCGTACTTGTAGTCTTGTGTTGACAACCATCAGTACAGG
Source organism: Naso annulatus (assembly GCA_029783625.1). Lineage (NCBI taxonomy): Eukaryota > Metazoa > Chordata > Actinopteri > Acanthuriformes > Acanthuridae > Naso > Naso annulatus. Next base: position 29,028,556 of record JAPZDX010000001.1, on the reverse strand, counting down.
CCAGGACATGTTTTTTTTTTTTTTCTGTCTTTTGTCATGAATTCTTTTCTATCAGGAGTCTAATCTTTGTGTTTGTGTCCTGCAGCATCAACAGCAGGTGGCTCAGGCTGTTGAGCGAGCCAAGCAGGTGACAATGACTGAGCTGAATGCTATCATCGGGGTACGTGGACTTCCCAATCTGCCTCTCACTGTGTGTATACCCCCTTTTCTTCCTTCATTGACCTGAGGCCAGGGGCAAAGCTGTATGCATAGAGGAGGACGGGCACCCGCAGTACAGACATGTAGACCATTTAAACGTGCTACATTGCGCTTTGGGGTTTATTTTACCTTTATACGCTTCAGCTGAAGTGTTGCATGTCAAGGATAACCTGGAAAAGGTCAATACATTCAGAAGGAAAATATGGGTGAAAAAGGAATAAGTGGAGCTCAGTGTATTATCCTGCAACCGTTGGCTTCCTCCCGCCTGTGACATTTGAATGTTCAGACTGAATAAGAAGTAGCAATGCCATGTCCTCTTCACTTGTGCAGACTTGCCCCTGTCTCCAGTGGTTTATTATGTTTTTATTTGAGTTCACAATGTTTGCAATATGCTGTCAATACGGTGTTCACCGCTGTAATTTCTCTGATTGTTGGTTAACCGTGACCTGTCAACACGCGGGGTGTAGTTCCTAACAGCAGCTCCACTCTGACTTTCTTCCTCTCAGGCAGAATCAGAGAACATCAGAGATACAGTAAGACAGAGCAGGCTGAGATCAGATCATGCTGTTTCTCAGATTCCACTTTGGCTGCACTTTAATTAGATAAAAAGCTCCAGTCAACAGGCTTAGCCCCAGCTCTGACCCAATAGCAAGAGGAATTAGAGCGGTCAGGTGGGGACAAGTGTTGTGTTAGCAGCAGATATTACAGCAGTATGAAGGAGCAGAAACGAACATTTGCAGCGTGTAGTGGATGAAAGATTGAGGCTGCATCAGGAAAAACTGATTATTCTAACTGAAGAGCATTCACATGCAGCTAGCCTTGAGGTTGCACCATATAAACGGCTTTTATTAGCTGCTTTTGTTGTTGCTAGGACTGCGAAAAAAATCCTTTTCATGGATTAATTGTCTCCTGTGTTTATGGTCTTAACAATATGTGTATGTATGCTACATCATATCTGCTTCATTGTCTGTGTTCATCAGCAGGTATTTAAGTTCTAGGACAACGTTTAGCTTTTAATAGATCTTTTTTTTTTTTTACCTTAATTACATGAAGTGTACCTTTTTGAAATGTTTAATTCTATTTAGAGCATCTGCAGCATTGTAAACTTTAATAGAGGAAAGGATCTCGCTTCAGAAATCTACAAGTGACCTTTTAATTCCAGCCAAAACCCTTATCTCTATCACACACACACACACACACACACAC
>JAPZDX010000001.1:28981831-28993299 GCA_029783625.1 Naso annulatus | reverse complement strand
ACGACTCCATCATAATCTAACTGACGACTATCCATGAACAGACAACATAAAATCTGTGATTTCCACACTTTATTTTCACAAACCAGTCTCTACTGATTAATGTACAATGGCTTTCGGTTCGCTCAAGTTCAGTTGAAAACAAACTTACATTCATGTGATGTTGACAAAACTATTGGCCGTGTAAAGAGCCGTAAGTAGACGAGATTTAGGCCGCAAATTTACTTCAAAATAGACACTGAAATGCTGAAAAGTGTAGCCTGACACAGCCTGATCAATTTTCTTCTGGTACTTCTCAATTTGATTTTCAAAGGGCGGTACCAACGGGTGCAGACAAAACTGCCTCTGAATGCAATTGGATAGACATACAATCATTCAACCAATCAGAGCTGTTTAGCCCGTCTTCGCCTTTAGCACTCAGGACTCCTGCCGAGCCAGCGCCATGTTTGTTTTGAGAGGAATATCAGGCTCTGGCGGATCAAAACCTTCCTTGTTATTGAAATTACGCAATAGTAAATGAAAGGAATGTTCCGACAAGATGGATAACAACCTTGGCAACCTGGCAAGTAGTTTTTTTTTGTGATTACTACGTGCAGGTAAGAATAGGAGCCTTTAGAAGGAGTCTTTCTTCTGCTTTATGCGATGAGGACCTGGGTCTCGGCAGCCTCATGTAAGAAACAACACGTTAAAAACACACTGGAAAGAGCTGTACAGCTGATGTAAACAGCTAATGTCCCAACACAGTATAACAACATCTTTGTGATTACTTTACAGCTTGTAGAAAAGTGACGTGAGCCACCACTCGTCCGTCTGTAGGCTGCCAATGATTGGTGTCAGCCATGAGGTGCACAGGCCAGAGCTGCCGGCTCTTTGGCGCTCCTCAATGAGTCATCGCATAAAGTCCGCCCCATATGAGATAAACAGTTGCAACTGGCCCGTCCAGTTTTTGAATAGGTGGAAATCGTTGTGAATGGGGGACCCATTTCACAGAGACAACATGTTTGGTAAGTGAATTATGGGTTTGGTTTACCAGGCTGGCAAGAGTGTCCTCTGGGATGCCCCTGTGGTAGACAAAATATGATCAAGTGTCCCCCAGGCTGCCCTCAATGCTGGAAAACTTCCTGCATACTGGTGCTGTTTTTATTTTTTTGCCCCTCGGGGAGCGTCTGCCACTGCATTTTCAGTGGATACATACTCTGCACAGATCCTTCGCAGATTCATCATACATCCAAAAGCAGAAAAACATAATTTGAGCTTCAAATCATACAGGATCACAATGACACCACATGTGAATAAGACACTCTTTAAAACAATCCACTCACACATAAATGCAATAAGCAGATACATTAAAAACTCAACTTCTCTTACAATCAAATCAACAAAGTTGTACTGGGCTTAAATAATGAATTAGTGACTCTAAAAAACTCCTGAGAGAAAGAACCAGCAGTGAACACTGAAGGTCGACTGGCCTTTCTTTGTGTGCACGCACTTGTGTGCATTCACAGAAACATCTGTACAGCAACTGTACATTAAAAGTGAAATCTGTGTGGTGGTTGTGAGAGTCTGCTCAACGTCATCTCATATCAACATGTGTTTATGTCTGAGCCCCGTTTCCTTCACTCCAAATGCAAATTAATTCAAATCTGCCACTCAGCTCTAATGAAGAGGTGGCTTTGGAAACAGCAACAAACTGAGATGTTTTAATGGTTTTCTGTTTCTGCTTTCACAAAAAAGATTCACAATCTGACGGCGCGATGATTACACACACTCTCTGACACATAGCACACACTAATGGAGAGACAAGTGAGAAAGCAGGGGAAAATTAATTTAAATTATTAGGAATAGTCTGGTCTTTTTTTCTACTGGATGTTTCTCTCTGATTACAGTCATTAATGCATACAGATCTGCTATACTGACATCACCAACCTGATTAACGTTAAATTATAAAACTAACTTCAGGTCTGTGCAGAGCCAGTCTTGGAACCCATCGGCTGCATTCGCCGTCTGACTCCCGGCAGATAGCGATACAGCCTCTGAGGGCAAACCCCATTATTCTTGGGCTTCCGTTGGAGGAGGCGAATTTCCGTTTCCGACTTCCTTCTCTGCATGCCGCTTGCTGTTTACAGTCCGACTGTTCACAGTCCGACGCGAGAATGGAGTTGGAGTTGAGAGGCCACATCTACCAGCGGATCTTTTCACAAGTAGCCAGTTTACACACTGTTAACAGTTAACAGTTCACCGTTAATTACGTGAACTACAAACGACTACAACCAGAAATCAGGGCTTTTTTGGCACCAAGAGCGCCCTACCTTACCTTAGTCTATAGAGACTAATGCAGACCAAACCTGACACGTGAAGTCCTGGTGATGATCAAATTAACTTCAGCCTGGTTTTTGACTGGCAGCGCCGTCTGCTCTCCTTTTCCAACATCCTCACCTGACTGTGACTGACTGGAACTCTTAACCTGTAAAAGCTCAGAGTTTCCTTTGTATGTGGCGTGCCGCTCTGCTTAACAGCTGCAGCTGTGAAACATACCGGACATGTTTTCTTTCACGGTCAATGTAATTAGACATACAAGATGATGATGTAGCGTTTCTGCTCCGGTTCCCTGAAGGTTAATGTTGTCAAACCTCGTCCAAACAATTAAAGTTAAAAGCAAATCCTGCGCGGCGGAGACAGCAGGAACGTCACTATCACTATCCATAACGTGCTGCTGCTGTTCATAGTTATGACAAATAGGGACATTTATTGTTAACATTGTGATATAACAAATTTTCAACACATTGTGATTTAAACTGGTATTCTCATGAATATGATATGGCACACCGCTCGCTACTGCATAACTACACTTGGAGTGCACATAAACTGATGTATTTTGTCCAAATGATTGTATTTTGTAGCAGATATTCTACATATATTCATACTACAAGAGACGGAGACTAGGGAGATTATGACCAATTTTTTCGCCTCATTGTCTCCAAGTTACATATCGGACCCGTTTTTTACATGACATGAATCCTCTGAGCGTTCTGACCTGAAATGTCATTTTTCAGAAATACAAATCAGGTGAAAATTAACTTTGTTCGAGACCTGTCTCTGTCTCAGCAACACACTGAGACAGAGACGGAACCGGTGCTTCCCCCCTTGCTTCACAACGGACATAAACAGACATTTAAATGGTCTTATAGGTGAAACCATGAATTAAAAGTTAAAACTTACATCGAACTGTGGTTCTTAACTGTCTCCATGGGAGACATGACTCCGCCCACTTAGGAGACGGGAAGTGCATATCCCATTTCACTCCATCGGCAAAGCCTTGAGTGGGGGCATCTTGTGAACAGACTCTCTTTGATACTACCACAGACACACTAACTCTGCAAAGGTTGAGAAACATCTTTTCATGACTGAAATTCTCTGTTGTGCCCCTGATCAAGGCCCCTCACCTCTGAGATATTTAGACAGTGCAGGACTGTGGAGGAGCCTTTGTACACAGTCTCATAAAGGACGTTACAGCTGAGGATCACCTTCACCTAATGACCTCCACTGTTCTGCCTCGACCAAACAGAAAAACCCTGTGCTTCATATCTTGATGGAGTGCACATGTACTTCAGCCATCCGTCATATTTTCCTTTCAGCCTCTCCACAGTGAGATTACAGAAGGTGCTGAACATTATAAGAGGCACAGGTAATTGCCCTCATTTCTGCCACAGACAAAAGCCAATGTTCTGGCTGCTCTTAAGTAAACTGCTGAGTGTCAGTCAAGGAGTCTTCAAGGCTGCAGAAAATTGTATGGGTCTTTTTTTCCCCATGACAGCTACCAATCTGAAGATATTATGAGGTTTCCCATTTGAAAAACCTTGTATTGACAGATTGCTGCAATTTCAATACAGTACTACTTTTAAGAAATACTCTTTTTGTCTGAGACAGCTGAAAAGATCATCTTTTGCTTGACGTTGAACATTTTTATTCATTTCTTTTAGTTCAATTCGTAACTATTATTTTCCTTTCAGTAACAGATTGCTATTGTTGTTGTTCTTTTTCTTTTTTTTAAAACATTTAACTAGGGTTGGGTAATATGTAAAATTTTCCAAACAGGCACCAGTGTTGTGCTGCATCGTGCATGGAAAAAGAAAGTTTCTCCTAAATAACCACGTACAGCAGGTCTTCACAGATAGAGAAATTTGGTTCTTTGCATTGCGCAGGATGGAGAGAGAGCTAAAGAGGAAGATTAAATTAAGAGACTGGTCAAAAACACTGTGAGACACTGCAGTGCACAACAACACGTTTCATCAATTTGTTCAAGCTTGAACATCAGTCAGTCGTCACTGAGTTTGAAAGAGAGACTGAAGTAGAATATATGCTCTCTAAAAAGTTAACAGGCATAACACTGTCACTGTTCTCTGTTTTCCGGACACAGTCATGTGGTCGAACATGATACACCAGAACGAAAACAGAGACAAACTCATCTTTTAGCAGTGAGAAAAGAGTCAATCGCCTGTTTTGTGATGCCAGCAGATGCATGATAAGACTTGCATCAGATAGCTGCTGAGGATGAAAGCGGAGGCATGCCTGTTATCATTTGCTGTAACTTGTTTTATGGCTCTGTGACCCGTCCCTGACATGACCACGTTTAACCTGTATGACATCTTGCTGGTGTTTGCGAGGCACTGGCGAGCTCTCGGGTGAAGTCTTTGAACAGTTCATAGGTGACTGCACATAGGAGTTCTGATTGGCTCCTAATCTGGGCCTTTCGTTTATGATCTCTGCAAACTGTTAATGAGAATTGGGGCTTAAATCTTCTGATGTGAACTCTGCATAGGGAAAAAACCCTGAGAACGCTGGCTAGATGAAAGTGATTTTCACATGGTGACAGTCTTCAGATTGATGTGCGGAAATCTGCAAAACATGCAATTAAGCCTATGAGTGAACAGAGCAGGTCGTCGTCACAGCTGCTCGTGTAAAGAGTGCAAAAGTGAAACTCCAGACCTGATTCTGCAACTATTGTCCGGAGCTTAAAGTGAAAACAGCTTCTGTGTGAAAGCAGCCTCAGACAAAAGCAGTGCAATAAGTGAAATTCTTCACTTTTGAGTGGGTCTATCTATGTGTGTGTGTGTGTGTTGGCTTTTAACAAAATTCAAGGAATTCAGAGAGTATTAGTGGTGATTAAGGTCATAATGAATGGGTTGCCAAGCCACACAAATACTTAAATGTGTCCCCATCAAACACGCACACTCTCTCTCTCTGACTATGTTCAGACGAGAGCAGCCCTTCTAGAACCGAAAGGTCTTTCTGTTGCAACTTCAAAATATGTCCACGTTTATATGAATAACCAAAAGTGCTGCAGTATGCATGCCAGGCCAGTAGTCAGCAGTGTAACTTTGTAATGACATACCGTCGCAGCTGCTGAAGTTGTTGACTTCCTGTTGCTGTTAAGCCCTAAGCAGCCACAAATTAAAGAAATTCAGCCGTAGACTGAATTTAAAATTATCCTATCAACACTTAAAATTCGTCTCATAGGCTGTCATCATAATGACTTGCTTTCAGTACAACTGTGGAGTGTTTAACGAGATTTTGGTAATGATTAGAGCGGAATGCATTGACTTATGCTAGCATTAGCATGTCGTCACCACGTTTACAGGCACTCCGCTTGCCAGTTAACACAGCCGGAAGAAGGTTGCGGTTTCAAAAGACTCCACTGTGGAATCTGGTTTTAAACGTTTCAAACCAAAATATTTCGTTTGATGTGAAACTTGCGCTGTGTAAACTGCCACCCTCTCTCTCTCTCTCTCTCTCTCTCACACACACACACGCACACACGCACACACACACACAGATCCTTCAGTGAACTGTAACCAAGCATTACTCTCACCACAAACCTTTTTGCCGTCTTTGCACCAGTTCATAGGACACCATCTGGTCTCCTCCCTTAAAAAAAAGAGAGATCCTGTCAAAGCAGTGTGAATAAGCACACAACGCTAAAACCTAAAGGACAATTAAAGACTCCACAAGCTAACTGCAGATGAGAAGCTCAAATATTGCCCCATTACTCATCCTCTGACCCCACATGTGATGTCCATTATAGCACACCAACCACAGGGGGAAAACCAATCCTAACCCAGTTACTATTTGCATATGAAAGGCTTTAGCCGGAGAATATAGCATCCAGAGAGGTGGCTCTGGCTCTGATTTCAAGGGATATTTAGCCTCCTATTCAGCCATCAACAAAGGACGGGCATTCAGACAGGCATGGAGGGAGGCAGTGCTTGCTGAGCCGTCACAGAGCTCATTTGTTCTCTTCTGTTTACTTAAGCCTCCCCCTCTTTTCTTTCTTTCTCCAGAGGCTTCAAGCATGGACGGGTGGGTGATTGGGAACCCTCCTTCGCTCCATCCCAGCGGGAGAGATAAACAGCAATTTAAATGGTAGTCAGGAAAAGGTTTTTATTTGCATGCGTTTATCGGCCAATCATCACTGCCGACAATCGTCATCAAACTGTCGCTGCACTGTGGAACAAATTAGTTTACCTCCACCTTCTTCATCCTTTGTTCAGTTGTTAGCACTGTGTGTCTGTATGTGTATCCACCTGGGAGAGGGAACACACGCTGGTGTATGTGTGTGAATGTGTGTATGTGTGTATGTGTCCATGCACTGTTTAAGTGTCTTTAGTCCCTGATAAGGAAACACTTGATGAAGCTGAGAGGCCTCTAATCTGATTTCTGCCACCGCCCACCTCCAGCCTCTTGTGTGTTTGCTGAGAGATTGCTTTGGCAGCTGAGGGGGGAGGTGTTTGTAATTATATAGGTGGATTAGGGGGTCGACTGAAGGCCACATGGACTAGCTTTGTTGTGTCTGAGAAGCAGAGGAGGTCGAGTTGTACCTGCACGTCCCTCAGGTATTAAACAAGGCGCTGTTAGATGGAGGACTGGGAGGAAAGGGTCGGCTCCAGTGTTGCATGGTGGGATAAAAAGAGGTAAGGAGAGGGGGGCAGGTGTGTGATACTGCAGAGAAGGATTTAACCGTAAATGATAAACGAGAGAGAATGGAGCAATAAAGAGTGAAGAAACTAAGCCAGTAAATATGAGTTGAACCACTAATGGATTTTTGATGCCAGTCCTAATTGAGCTATTGATCTCTAATCTTACATGCCTCTTCACTGACATTTCTTAGTTATAATTGGCCAACATGTTTAATCCTGGTTCAACGATATATTGCACAGAGTAAATATCGTTTATTATTAAGCAATATATGCAATCAGCCAATATGTTAGTGTAGCTCTTAATAAACATTTCAGCTTGCAGTTTTAGAATTATATAACACCATGAAAGTATCTAATCTTCACTCGCTAAACTTTTGATAATGAAGATTATAATGTAAATATTGTTTGTAAATTCATTCACTCAGAGATTACATCTTTTTACATTCAGTGACACTTCGGGCTGTAGTAGATATACTGTAGGTCTAGTGTTTGTGGTTTTACTAGACTGGGAAAAAAATCTGTTGATATTTGCCTTTGTTGACAGGTTTTTTAATGTTACACCACATAAACTGCGACTCGTCGACTATTCTGTAAGCAAGAAAACGAACAGAAAACCCTCTGAATTTAGCACAATTAAATGTATAAGGTTAAAACGTTCAAAACCAAAGTTTTGTGTGTATTTAGGAGCCATTTGGCCTAAACATCCTTATTATTAATGATTAATGTTACCAAGCTGTTAAACGCTGATGGGCAGCATGTTGTGCTTTTTATTATCAAAAGGCACATTTTTGAAAAAACACAGGCTGAGCTCCAATCGGGACGTTACTGTTGTGTGACTCAGTACCGTGTCTTCAGGGTCAGTATAGTGCATTAACTCACGGAAGCCTTTGTCTTCAACAAAACATAGTGGCAGCAGATCACGAGCAGTCATTTCGGGGATGAGCTACGCTATCTTTTCTGATCGGTCGGCATCACATCGTCTGTGGGTTGGATTAGCAAATGTCGTATTAGCATCACTTGTCTGCTGCATGTTGCTAGCAGTAGAGTTTTTGCTTTCAAAGCCGACACACGACCTTGTTATCACTTTCTTCATCAAAATCCTGCCGAGCTGATTTTCCTTCAACAGCCATCTCTCTTTCACCGACTTAAGTTTCACCTTTCCACCTGCTGGAGTGTGCAGGAGGAGGGAGGGGCGATCGCCTGTGGTGGAGGCTGGCTGCAACAGTTATCCAGCCTTCTACTTGTTAATTGAATAATTAACCAACTAATATTTCTGATGCCGACTAGTGAGGGAGTGGGCGGTTAAACGTTTAACTAGACTAGCTGCCTGCATCCCTAGCTGAAACACCCTCAGATTTTTCCATTCTTGTTTGAGCAAATTGCTGGTGACATTGCACAAAGTCACACTGACACATTTAAGTTACAACTACAATGTTCTTTTTAGGTTATCTACAACATCTTCAGTAAATAACATCCTTTAGCATCAACTGCAGATAAATGCCCAACCATCACACAGGATGAGATATGACTTTGAACAGCTCAATGCAGCCTGAAGACTAACAACTCATTTCTCTTGACTGGAAAACTCTCAACACACTGTGCTCAAGCTCAACCCTCCTACACATGTGGCTGCAACAAATTTTGTCAGGGAAAAGCCTTCTGGGAAATAGAGAAAACATGAACATCTCCCTCACGCCCTCGATGCCACGCAGATTTTATAAAACACCACCTACACCAGCAACAACTTGACCAAGTTTTGCAAACCAAAAATGGCATGAAATTTCTTCAGTGTACAACAAAAGCAAACATTTGCTCATATCAGGTGAAGAAACATTGACATAAATAAAAGTAAATTTAACAGGAAACTGCTGAATCAATAACCTCTCAAACTCTTCTAATCTACAGCACCTCTGCTTGATAAAACTGTTATAATGTCATATTTGTAGTGGCAGTCTCAGCCCTATGGCCACTGCTAACCCCTGCTGATTTTAAAACATGTTGTTCTCATCATTACTCACATATGTGTGACTGCAGAGTTAAAAGAAATTACCTGAAAAAGAGAAGGCAGCATTACTGATGGTGGAAATAGTGAATTCAGATCTGCCAGACCTGCTGAAATCATTTTCATGCATGGATGAATGTTGAAGAGGTAATTGTTGAAGAGATTCAAACCTCACTCAAGATTTACACTGAGGTAGTTTTCTGTAAAAAGGAGGCTGATCTTCATGTATTGATGCCAGATTACATATCTTAGAGGTTTTTGACTTGACAGAACTAAAAGATTCATGGGGAAATGTTCTGAAAATGATTTGCACCTGATGTCAAAAGCAAATTTATCAGTTTCCGTATAAATATTTTAGCTTGGTCAGACATACACAAAAACATGTGGAACTATGGATGGTAGTTCAGCAGTTATTTTCTGCCCTTGGCAGTATTTGGTGTCTCGAGAAAAATGAGGAAGTGGTCCATGAAAACAAATCTGTTGGCTCTCCATACTGGGTAAAGGTGCTCTGTCCAAGGTGCTGAATGAGTTCCCTCGGCTGAAGGAATGCCTTCAACAAAATCAGCTTTACGTGAGTTTGTAAATATTCTCTGGAATTATTGCTATAACCCCCCCCACAAATGCTGTTCACTGATGAAGGTTAATGTCAAAGTATGAGAAGAAAACAATCTTTCTTGATCAGTTGCCTGTTTTGATGCTTTTATTCGCTGCTGATTGTTTCATTATCTGATTTTGAGCTGTTTGCCATGAAAGTGGGATAAGTAAGACTTGTATTTTTTCAAGCAAGGGTTGTTGTGTCTCAGGAGGAAGAGTGGGTCTTTTACTAAGCGCAGGGTTGGCAGTTCGATCCCCACCTTCTACTGTCCACAAGTCAAAGTGTCCTTGGTCAGGACACTGAACCACGTGTTGCTCTCCAGCCACTAGGGATGCAGAAGCCAGTGCATTCCTAATTAATGCCCAAGTCTGGAGACATGGGGAGGGTTGTGCCTGGAAGGACATCCTCTGAAGCCCATGCCAAATCAAATATGCGGATCATAAAAATGTGATTTTCATGCTGGTTGGGCAAGCCCCAGTTTTCAAGGCAGATGTAAACAGATGATCCACTGTGGCAACCTCTGATGGGAAGCAGCAGAAAGAAAAGCTGGAACAATATATATAACACGACATGTTTACTCTGTCTAAATAGCGTGTACCATCAGCTTCAACCATCCAACAATTCTTTTATTTCTCAGTTTGATTAACTTTGAATACTTTCATTGTCACAGCTTTCTTCCCTCCATTCAGAATGATGCTAAATATTAAGCACGTCATGGCATACGCACTTTAATTCCACAGTCATCACACTGAGAGCAAACAAGTGCAACCCTTGTGGCAAAGGTTAGAGGGTTTGTAGTCAAGCCTCTTGTCTCTGTGCCTCAATCTCTTTATCCCTGGACTGAGCTGGCCCTGGCCCAGAGCCCGTTCCCAGGCTGTGTGTGTGTATCTTTATCCTCCCAGCAGGGAGTTATCTGGGGGTAAGGGCTCACCACTGTTTTTACATAAACAAAGACTTTGGGATGAAACAGAGAGAGCTTCATGGCCAAATCCCTGGGCCTGGCTGCCGGCCACTGCTCCATGCCTATTTCACCTCAGGCACCTTGTGGACACCACGCTGCTCCTGGTAATTAAGCAGCACAGACGGGCAGCCATGATTACACCGAGTGAAACCAGAGACTGAGGCAGGACCACCATACAAAGTCCTGGTAACAGCCATCATGAGAGGGTTTCCATGGGATCAGACTTTACTTTAAACAGCAGGTTACATGACAGATGTGCAAAGGGAAGCCAAAAACTTTATGTCCAGTCACTTACACTGTAATAGAGTCACACTCATTAAGTGACGTTTAGCTGTATTCACCACAACCCAAAAGAAATTATATCCCAGCCAACGTCTGTGAGTTTTCACTAGTAATCCACTAATCTCTGTGTTTCTAGGTCGATGCCCAGCTCCTACTGACCTCACGTCGAAATATGCTGCAGCTTTGTTGCTCCTGATAGACAGGCCACAGTCTTTTATGGGAGCTCTGCTGGTATCACAATTAATTCTCTATAATTCACAGAGTTTCCGAAAGTAACGGGTATCTGCTCCTACTGTAGCTGCTAGCAAGCTCTGTTAGCCGTGCAGCCAGCTGACTGCACAGAGCACTGAGGAGTGTTCATCTTTACACCGCTGTCACGAGAGCTTTAGACCCCAAGCAAGAAACTTTTAATGTCCACAGCCGAGGATGACCTGGTGGAGAATGCTACCCAACAAGCCAAACCAGTGTAAGCATCATGCTAATGTGCTAATTACAAGAAGCATGCCAGCATGCTAAAACAAACGTTGTAATTTTGCATTAACATACAAGCTACTAGCAGATGAAACAGTCATTTTAAAGTTTTCTTAAGTTTGTCTTGCAGTCCAAGTTGGTGGACTGCTTGTGCAGAACGGACTGAGCGCTGAAGGCAATAACCAA
>JAPZDX010000001.1:28896494-28909875 GCA_029783625.1 Naso annulatus | reverse complement strand
TACTAATCTATAGAAGTTTTCACTGCCATCGAAAGACTTATAAACATTGTTCTTTTTTTTTTTTAACCATTTCAGAAATATTTGCTTACCACTTAGCAAGTGTTTTTTAAACCAGAATCATATTTTCTTAGGCTTCAAAGTCGTTACACATCAGGAGTATCATGATTAAATGACACAAAAATACAAAATACTTGCTGTATATTAAAACTATTCAGACCGGCAGCGACAGGAATTTGCAACAGAAACCCAGGAATGTGTTTTGCCAAAGAGTTTTGAATACTTTTGAAAGAAGGAGAAATGGACTCATTGTGAGACTCTGCTCACTATGCAGAGTTGAATCCCAGGTCCACACCGCACACACAGGGGTGGAAGACTCCATGTGTGTAGTAATCACAAAAAACAGAAGACAAGTTTTGCTAATATTGTGTAGTTTTCAGTAATCGGGGATCTTTTGGTCGGCAAGAGCCTGAAACTCAAAACAAAGATGGTGCTGGCCATGTTCAGGGCTTAAACTTCCACTCCACAGTGACAGACAGATATGACGTTTGTTATGCACAACCATCGTGATTGTAGATGTCTTTGTTTGCAGTGCAAAAGCTCCGAAAAATAAAAGATTTGCTTTTTTGCAGTGAATGATAAAGACTGTCACTCGAAAACAGAGGATGAGGTTGAAACAAGAACACTTGCTGTTGTTCGTACACAGCACTGTGCATAGAGTCAGACATCTTACTAACCCAAAGAGACTCATAACAAGTTAATTTGTGAAACTACCACATCAAAATACAAATATATATAACAATACTGTTGTATCACTGTATTTAACACAAACAATGAACTGGATAAGACCAGCAGCAGCCACATGTACTGTCAATGTCCTTGAACAGAAAAATACAGACTCATTCAACTGTGAGCCACAAAAAAGCGTCTGCTAAACACCTGAAACACTGACGGCTTGTTCAGACAGACTTTCTTCCTGCATGCCTCTTGTTGTGTCTAACCATTCAAACAGAAGGACAAAGTTATCAATCCCATGCTTTCACACAGTCAGCACAGCATATTTACATGTGTCTGTCTGCAGTGACAATCATGTGGGAGCGAGTGTGGTCCACTTCTCAGGGTCAGGTAAATCAGCCGTCCGATCAAAGCAGCCCCTATTTTTGTATCATCTGCCTACAAGTGGCAAAACAGCCCTTGTTTAATAATGACAGAACAAAACATGAGGGGAGGGGGATGACAACTGATGATTATCTTTGTGTGAAAGGGTACAAACCTAAGGACGACCATTCATTCATTTTCATTTTTAATCATTCATTTTATTTCTAGAACTAGCCAGTATTCATCTGCAGTCAAGATACAAGTTTATTCTTACATCTGTTCCTACAGTTGACAACAATGACACACATTCCAGACTTTTTTTTTTTTCAAAAAACATTTTTGTTCAGCACTGGTTGAACATGTGACCAGCGATGAAGATTGTGTGATTGTGCGACCCAAAACTGTATTGGAATATTAATTTTCTAAAATTAAGAAACAAATGTTTTGTAATCACATCAAAATAAAAAATGAATCATAATAAATGCGGACGGCAGGGTTCGATCTGTATAAATGAACTGGCACGCTTTAAAAATGTGATGTTCAGTGACCTTTTTCTTTGCTGCCTCTGCACGTAATATGATATATTTACAATTCTGCAAAACTTTGCACTATATGTACTGTAAATATGAAATGTGCTGCTGTTACACAGTTCAGAAAATATAAAGAATGAAAAAAGTTGGACTTTTTCCACCTGGGTGGAGACAAGAAGGAGCAGGCGGACAGAGAGGTGCCTCCCCTGCTTTGTCTTACTCGTGGTGACCTTGCTTGTGAAATGACACAACTGAACATCTTGCAAATTGCATAATTGATAATAATAAATTTTTCACCAGGCTAACTTAACCTGAATTTAATGCTTATATCACTGTCTCGCTCTTTCTCTTGCACCTGCAGAAAAATGTTGCTTGCAGGAAAAAGTGCTTAAAATGTACTCTAATTTAATTTCTGTCCATTTGCGGGCAGCACAACAATCCATTTAGCTAAAGCATGAAGTCGAAGTCGTGTTTCTGGCAACCTGATGAAAATACCTCCAGTATTTAGTCCTCTTTAACTCTGTTTTGATCTCCATCAACTCCTGCAACACATTAGCTTAATGCTTCTGTATGTGGAGCAGCTAGTTGCCAACTTTGTCTACCAGTTCATGCTG
Organism: Naso annulatus; assembly: GCA_029783625.1. Lineage (NCBI taxonomy): Eukaryota > Metazoa > Chordata > Actinopteri > Acanthuriformes > Acanthuridae > Naso > Naso annulatus. The sequence goes on along the minus strand of JAPZDX010000001.1, from coordinate 28,907,636 downwards.
AGCAGGTGGGATAAAGTAGGTTTATCAAGATTTTTAGTGTGAATGCTCAGAGTGTTAGCGGTAAACCAAACAAGTGAAGGATTAGGGCTACAAGTTGCAGGAAGCATAATCAAAACAATGAGCCAAATCACACTGAAACATTAAGTCGAGCTGAGACGTACAGCTGAGACAGGTAAAATTTTCCCAGTGGAAAAAAATTAGAAAATTTGGAACAGGCAGTTACATTAAGAGAGAGTGTGTTCAAAGCAGGCTTGGTAAGTTGTCCCGAGTTGATTTCAATGTGTTGATCTCTTATTTTACCAAATGATGATCCTGCTTTGATCTTAACCAGGAAAAGAATAACTGCAAAAATAAATCATCAGAAACAGCCTCAGAGGACTCATGGAAGGGGCAAATCTAAATTTCATGTTTCAAAGCCACACATACATATTCAGTATATTTACGTAACTACACAATTCACCCCACACACGCACACACAAATCATTCCACCACTGATGTTTTCATTTGACCTTTAGATGCACTTTGGTCCCAACATTAACCTGCTCTTCGCCACACTAACAGCAACATGCTCTTCTTCACACATTCAAGCAGCATTTCAGAGTCACTAATCAGTTTCTTTCACTCCTTGTCAGCTCTGTCTTGCAAAGAGGCGCTGGTTTTAAAAGAAGGATTTCCAGTAATCCACATATATGGATGTCTGCTTTCTTCCCATATTCCACACAGACCACAGAACTTCCATGGTGTTAAGAAGCAACTGGTAGATACTTCCATTCCCTCGCAGACACCCAACTGTATGTAAATCTCACTTCAGAGTCGTAGTCGCATATCGTATTGCAATATTTTTTATGTAAAGTACTGTCTGTCCAGACTCTAACCATGTACAAAAAATAAATAAGTAAATAAATAAAATAAAATGAATATTAGACAAATATTATTGGCATCATTCTGATCAGAACTGAATGATAAATGATTCATTTATATATTAAAGTAAGTGTTTGTCATAATACACGTAGACTTTGCAGCTAACAGTGTGTTGTGAATAAGGTAGATTTAGGATGGACAGTGTGTGCAGCTTACAACAAGCTGCACTGCGCCTGCAGTGTTGTGGTTTTGATGACAGTGGGTGTTCAAGGTGTGGACTAAAGCAGAGCTGTTAGGGAAACTGTCATCTTGGGGACAATAGGACTGTAAGACTCAAAGCAATTCTCTCAGTAAGAGAACAAATCTTCGCCTGTCAGATAGATGCAGGGAAGAAAACTTCATCCAGCTGACAGCCAGAGTGCTCCTTAATGGCTCTGTCCCGCTTGAAGAGGGCAGAATAAAAACACGAGTGCTGTTCTATTGTTCAAGCTTCCTGCTCAGATTGACTTGAGTGTCTGCTTTTAAGACACTGAGCCTCAAATGTGCACCTGCGCCCACAGACCTAAATAATTCTCTTCTCAGTTTCTCATGTCTCGGTGACCCGAGAAGCTGCTGGATCTGGAGCTGTCGCATCCTGTTTACAGTGAAACATAAATGATCTTTGATAGATTGATGAAAGAAACGGCAGGTCCTGATGGAAACCTTATGCACAAAACATGTAGCCACATTTCTTAACATAACAAAAACACAGAATATGCACAAAACTGAGAAATTACCATTCTTAAAATGTATTATATTATTATTCTCTATTTATAATTTTAATTTTTTAATTAAGAATAATAGGTTTCACACTTAAACTCTTTACATGTTAATACACACAGGCCTGTTGAAAAGCATAGCAGTTTAGTCGTATAAATGTTTTGCTACCATCAAGTTGGATTTTTAACAATACTCTCAAAACACAACATAGGCCATATACAGTTGTGAAGACTCCTTCTGACCAGCAGACACAAAAATATATGAATAAAATTCAGTTCGTAATGTTGCCGAACATCTCAATGCACTACATTGTTGACTGAGAATTCAAAACAAATCCAATCCGTCTAAGTTGGTAAGAAATGCAAAAAAAAGAAAAAGAAAAGAAAAGAAAACATTAGTTTGAATGGTTTCCTACAGCCAAGCCAAAGGCCAATGGAATTAAGATACAAGGAAACATTTCTAAAGAGTTTGGTTTTGGTTGAAAACACCTCGGGGGATTGAAAGCTCTTAGAACAGACAGAACTGCTTCATATTTGTGCATGATCGATGATCAAATAATATAACAATGAGAGCTTTGACCCCATATCTCCCAAAATGCCTCAATTTCCTCAAAATTTCACAAATGAGCTTCAACCAAACCTTGTGTTCATTGCTAGCTGAATAAACGTGAGGTAAAAGGTTAAGAAAGTGTCAGGACTGACAGACAAAACTGGACTGTGGCTGGAATACAAAATGGTTTGAGTGGCTGGTTTTAAGTTAACAAAACAAGAGGGCAGTGTCAAGAGTATGTCAAAACAGCTGAAAAGAAAAACAATATCACTTGGACAACTGAAACCACTGACATTTTCATGATGTATCCTCATTTGCAAAGAAAACATGATCCTATGCCTTTTCACCACATCTCAGAGTAACCGTGCAAAAACAACAAAAGGATCAAAATAAAATCTCAGCGAGAGTTACACCATGTATGCTGAACACCATTCCAGACGAGAATAATTTCACTGAAAGCCAGAACAAGGAAACCAAGAAAATGTGGCTAAAAAAGAAAAAAAATGGAGGAACAGCTAATAGTCCTCTTCCTGTTGAAAGCACTTAAAACATCTCAGCTCAGTATGAAACCCAACTCTCTATGAAAAGGGAAGAAAAAATGACACCCACGGTTTGATGCTCTATGTGTGCAGCAGAAGCAGCGATACACTTTTTATCAGCACACTTAAATTTTGTTAAATTTTATTATTTAAATAAAAATGCTTATTGGGACATTTACTCAGAACAAAAAATATTTTAACATATAATTTCAGTAGGGAAGCACAATATTATCGGCAAATTAAATATCAGTATCAGCCCGCACGCCTATATCTACCGATATAATAACCGATAATATAATAGGCTGCTGTTTCCTTGATATAACTCCCGAGTCGACGCCATGTTTCACGTGTTCTCTGTGGACAAACATTGTGTTTACTTACTTTGTCACTTATGAAACAGGCCAGATTTGTCCTGGTTGTGGTTTTTGTTCTGATTGTCTCAGGGGGAGCAACATCCAGTTATTAGTAGGATGCATCTTACTTGTTTTGTTTAAAGCAATTGTCATAAAGGAATTTGAATTTACATAATTTTAAGTTTTGTATTTTATGCCTGCAAGTGCTGGCAGGCCAACACATTCAGAATCTGCATAATAATACTGTATGTAAATTTCACCACTGACCAGACTTCTTGATCTCTGCAATTAGCTGTGAGGAAAAAATATACATATATATCAGTATTAATTATCGGCTAAATGAATTATAAAACATCGGCATATCGGATATCGGCAAAAAAATCCAGTGTCGTGCATCCCTAAATCCCAGTCCTTATGTTGCTGTTTATCAGCATGACTTTGAGGCATGGTCCTTATTGTTAAAGAGCAGCAGCAGGCTGACATGCAGCTATAACAGCCATGTGAACATGGAGGCCATGTACAGTTAAATGACACAAAAAACAGCCACGATATGTAAAATGCATCATTTGTGCTAACTCCCTGCGAAACAGCCCCCTCACACACAAATTTGTTGGGAGGATCCCAGTTCCCGACGTGATACAGTCTTGGTCCTTTTATTTATATCCATTGTCGGTGCAGAGCTGGAGAGGCTTGCTGGCTCATAAATCTGGCCATGCTTAGCAAGCACAAATTTCCTCCTCATTAGAGCTCCACACCCTGTGGAGGGACCTGAAATACACACCAGCGTCGAAGTCATGCCAATCAACAAAGAGGAGGACGACTCGGCTGGAGGTGTTAACACCGTACACACGTCGGCTCTTCTAGTTTAACTCTGACTCAAACCAATTTAACAACTGAGGACTCAGTGATATCAGGTTCAAATATAAAGTAACTAAATGAAAAGAATATTCCAAAAATCATTTGACATTACTTACTGCTCATATGCATTTATACACCCCTGCGCATGTTTAAGGACTGTGAAAAATTCACAGCGCCACGATGTCCACTTTGATTACCACACCCGCCTTTGGCTTTATCCTGAGCCAGTGTCGCCCTGTGGGAGGATACACCTCATCTTTGAAGCCCAAACTAGAGCCACAGGGAGGTCTGGTATAAAATAGGCTCAATCTGTCTCCCCCTTTCCACCTCCCACACCAAGCCTCAGCCCTTCACTCAAGCTTCACTCTCTTCTCTCGGGGGAAACATGTATGTCAGAGACAGCAGGTGTGAAGTGAGATTAGAAGGCACAGGAAGAGGAGGAGGGAACAGAGGATGATAATGGGAAGGGAAGTGAGGAAAAATACAAGGACAGTGTTGGTGGTGAATGTGAGGGTTTGGCACTTTGTATGCAAGCAAGTTATGTTTAAGTTAATTCTGTATGCTTGTGCAGCAGCTGTGCACATACACTGCTAATAGTCTTTGTTTCTCCTCTGAGGATGTCAGTCATCAGGCCCATATGATGGACAGCTTGGTGGCTGGCACCGGTAGATGATGAAAGCTCCAAGGCCATCCACTCCTCGGAGAAGCAATTATCTCGTAGCCTCAGCCCCACACCGTGGGCCTGCATGAGAATGAGCCCAGGGCCATGCCTCAAAGTCTGGCATTCTCTCTTTGGAGATGCAGACCACATACACATGCACATACAACACACACACCCTCGCTTACACATTAAAAAGGTGCGAGGCAGTCAGACTGTGGGATACTGGTACTTTCAGCCAATGTTATAGTTTCTTTAACCTGACTGGCTGGAGTTGCTAAATGTGTGAGGAATACAGTGTGTCAGCGCAGGTTTACAGTGGGACGCCTGGGGCTGGAACTGAAGCTACAGAAATTGACAGGTGAAGCCCCAAGGCAAAGAGCAAGACCAGGCAGCCATTACTGCAGCAGCTCCAGGGTAAAATAAATGCAAAATACATGTCAGGTAAGTTTTGACATTAAACTTTAAGTGGCCTAATAAGCTAATTATTGTTAGATTCCTCAGGCTGTAGCGACTCAACAGACTCCCTCATGGCTGCGATTATGAGAAGCTGAAAAGTAGCACTTAGGCTGCATTCAGACCAAATCAAGTGATCCAGCGAAAACGCAGGTTATGTCATTCATCTGAATGAGCCTTTCTATATAGTGAAAAAAGTAGAACAAGTTAAAACCAGCTCAACTATTGGAGAAAAGCAGCCCTATGTCACACTGCGGCAGCCAATCATGTAAAGGGGCCGTCTTCTAGCGATCAACCGCCACCCTTGGATTGGGGGGTAGATGGAGTACACAACTCGACGTCACACAGTTATGTTGATGAAGTGACTTCCCATCGCTGGACAACCATGCGGCGTTTCGCCCAATCACCTGATCTGGCCTGAATGCAGCCGAACTCCCTCTCTGTAAAGGCCTTTACACACAGGGTGCATAACGAATAGATGACACGAAAATGCGAGTTGTTCAGACGCAAGAATGTTTGGATCAAAACTCTTCACACCGGCAGTGACACGAATTGGTGACAGAAACACAGGAGTACGAATTTGCGAATGAATTTTGACAGCTCAGAGGGAAAAGTAGGCTCACATGTTACAAATACAATATTAAAACACAGCAGAAAACAAAGCAGAACTTATCAGCCATCAAACAGAAAATATTGAGTAAAAATACGACAGCACACGTCAGAGGTATGAAGAGCGGGCGGGTGTAAGCCATTTGATTAGATGGATGAAAACAGAGCCTCCTGTACGTTAGCACAGCTGATGTTTCCTCATCCAAAAGTAAACTAAATTAGTTAACCTTACTCACCATTTGCAGACCCAACTGATCGGTGATTCTCTGCCATGTGGTGTCTAAGATTGTTGTCTCTACAGTCGGCATCTCGTTTGTCAAACACTTGGTGCTGAGACACACAGATAATGAGCTTGTCAGCCATTGTTGTGTATGTTGTTGTTGTGGGATCCGCACAACCATCGTGATTGGGTAATACGTTTATATGCAGTTAAATGTTCAGAAAAATCGACCTCAATCTGAAAAATAAAAGGTTTGCTTTTTCGCAGCATGATATTCACATTCTGTGTGAAAATACTCTCTTTTTTTTTTTTTGCAAATTTTTCTTGGAAAAGTTGCATTCGCTGTGTGAAAGCCTTAATGCTCAGCTACACATCAAGTAACTCTTTTCATTTTCAGAGAATTTTTTCAAATTAATCAAAAATATCATAGGCCACACTATGACTTTGGTCATAAAATTGAAAACCTGAAAAAAAAAAAACATACAAGCACAAAAAGCCTGAGATGAATCTTGTTTGACTTGTTTGGCATGAACAGCAGGCACATATGGCACATATCAACAAACATAGAACTATAGTCAATATTAGCCTGTTTGTTTATTTGCTTGCCCAGCCCATCACTTACATTGACGTTTTGTGTCTGTGCCCAGAACAAACACTATTTCAAGAGAATGCTTTTCAATCAGCTGAAGACGCTTTTACTTCGTGCCCGTTTCCCCGGAGATAAAACTGCAAACATTTTCACAGCTGCTCTTTCTATTTCTTCCAACTGAGAGTGAACAGCACAGTCCTCCAAAGCTGCGATCTTTGCTGTTATATGAATAAAAGCACATTTATGAAAGGTTGTGGGGTATCGTGGCAACGTACCCAATCAACAAAACATCATGATAGGTGTCACGGGGGCTGGGGTTCAGTGTGCAAGGTTTCACTTTATTCATCGGCATGTTGGTGTGACGTTAACAAGCGAGCCAGTTTGTAAGTGAAAGCCACAACGTAATCTTCACTTCAGCTGTCTTCCCTCATTGTGCGTGCATGAGACAGGGGAAGTGAAGATAATGCTGCTGGTACCAGCTATAAACAGGCTTGGAAGTGAACAGCTTGCTTACATGCTGATAGAATATTTGTGTTTTTGAGTTTTTAGTTAAGCCAGACCAGGAAATACTTGGTTAAAAGAGATGCGTGATGTCTCGCCCTCATTGTTCTCCATGAAGTTTTCTCCCTTTGCCCTCGCTGTGACACAAGGGCAGAGGATGATGATGCTGAGGTTGGGCCCCGCTGCTCCTAAAACACCGCAGTGAGCTCCAGTGGTCAAACTACATAGTGGTGAAACTGTTTTCAAGCGAACGCAAGCATGCAAAATTCTTCTGCCACTACTGTACTTATATCTGTTATTTATCATTTGACATGCTGAATGCCAATACTGATACTATATATTTATGATGAGTCACCATTGCCCGATATATATTTATCCAAAAATCTTCAGTCCTAAACGAGGTACGTGGAGCAAACACCTCTGTTCAACCATCCAGAGTACAAAAATACCAAGTATTTGCACACGTGCAAACAGTGTGCACGCTTCATTTACTTACAAATATCATTAACCGTCTCAAATGTAAATTTAACAATTAAAATTACAACATGTATATTAAATGCAAGAGTAACCGCTTTAAGCGCTCTTCCTGCCAACATCAGTCAGCCTGCTGAACAAACCAGCAGCTTAACCTGACCCCTGATGAATCAGTCCTTGCACAGTATGTGTCATTCTTGTTTTAATTCCTTTTAGATTTTAGCCTCTGGTGTTTTGTATTTTCTAAGTTTTTTAAAACTTGTACATTTGGGAATCTATTTTATTGTATTTATTTGTAGTTTGAGGTGTTTTTTGTGGTTATTTGTGTTGTGTTATGTTTGGTTTTTGTTGCATGTGAGTTGCACAGGGCAGTGTTTGTTAGTTTTTTTTTTTCTCCGCATTTTTTCCTGAGACAAATTTCCCCTCCGGAAACAAGAAAGTTGATCTAAATCTAAATCTAAATCTAAAATGTGTATTATACTGTATAAACGACATCCATCATCAAATTCACTGATTTCCAAAGTAACTCTTTAAAAACAGATAATGACAGAGAATTCCGACAGTCACGATTCATGGTAGATCATTTCCTTTAACACCTGATGTTTGACTTGTTTGAGTAAATAGAGGCATTTCTACATGTGTCATGGCAAATTACCAGAGGACATACAGTGCCGTATGTAAAATCAGTCATCACAGAGTCCCTGACTTTGCTGACGAACTGATGGTCAGTGAACTTGTTCCACAAAATCTTCAACAGTTGTGCAGAAGCTGCGACGAGAGCTTTTGTCTACAAAGCGGCAACTCTGGTCTTGTTTATGTAGGCCACCATGTGACTTCCAGGAACAGACTGTTGGCAGAATACATTGACTTTTCTCAACAAAGCAAAGACATTAGCTTTTTTGTGTTAAGCTTATTAGCATAGGGGTGACACTGGGAAGATAAAATATTCAACAGCTGTGTTGATTTGTCACAATAAGTGTAAGGCAAAACAGACCTAGCAAAGATAATGGCAGGAACATGTGACTGACTGCAGCATTAAAAATGCGGCTAATAATAGAAAAATGGTATGTCTTTCTTTGTCAAACAAGGAAGCCCATCAGGTCAGAATAAGCCTGAATTCCTCTCTCTTTGTTTTTTCTTCCCCTTTCTTTTTGTCTCCACCAACTTTATTGTTGCTGCTGTGTACTCTGTAGACATAGCTGACACTTAGCACACAGATACACACATAGCAACTCCTGCTTCTCTGTGTGCTCTGCTAATATTTACACTGCCAGGCTGAACACTGCCACTATTGAGTTTGGCCATTCAAAACAATGTTTGACCAGTATTAGAACAACAGTGAGGGAACATTGTCTGGGCAATAAGGCCAGTACCCCTTCAGTTGTGGCCCAGAAAGAAAGAGGAAGACTGCGGGTGTGGACAAATGTCATCTTTTCACAGTTAAACATTTAGTGAGTCAGTGTTTTCGTGTTGTTTGTTTTTCTTTGTTCCAGCCTTTTGTGTATGTGGAGGTGTGAGGACTGACTAATGTTATGTGTTGACATAGCATCTGACATTTTCTTTGTTTCTTCTTGGTCATTAGCAAGCTGTGAAGACTACAAAACACCGACAAATGACTAAGTATCAGATTTATATCCACTGTTTTAAGGAAAAAAAAAAGTCCATCAGTTTAATAGCAAATCAGTGACTGAGGTGAGCACGTCCTCTGACTGCAAAGGTGAAGTTTAGTGAAACAAGCTGATATAAGACGAGTTCGTTTGACTTTGTGAAACATTAGCCTGAGTTTGTGTTAGTTCAGGTTAAGTGTTTACAGTCTTTGATAGCTAGCAGGTGGAGTTCACTGTCCATAGGTCTGTCATCATCATCACTACAGCGGGTCATAAAAGCTTGCAAACAGGTTAATCAGTGTCCAGTTCTTAAGTGCAAAGCCAACACAATGTGTCCCTGCAACGCCCATGTCCTGAAATTAAGACAGCTGCTCATTTTTCAATATCTGCATCATGAAAGCTGAGGCAGACAGAGCCTGACTGGGAAACGTCGCTGACATGCACACAGATCAAGGGAATGTGGCACTGGATGTTTGTGATGTAGATGCGAGGGCAACAGCAGTGGGGGTGGGGTAGGATCAGCTACCAAAGTGAGCATCTTCCATGGTTACTACTGCCATCTCCTGGTGAGAGACATCCAGTACTCAAAAGAGCCAAGCACAATATTTTTACAGGTGATTTTTTTTCTTTTAGATTTACTGAAATTGAATATTAAAATTCACTTTGAGGGAATAAAAAAACAAAAAACAAAAATGTACAGCCTATGTAAGGATGTGAGATGTTGAATATCCTTGATCAAAGGTGTGCCAGTGTGACATGTGTCTTTGAAGTTGTGAACTGATTAGATTATATTGTATAAATACTATATTAGATGATAGCATATCTATTGCTTTCTTGCTTATTGCAAAAAAATAAATAATTGGTGACCTAACTTTGTGAATCATAACTAAAAAAAACAAAGGTCATTTTAACATTTGGCAATACAGACTCTAACAAAACTAGGTAAGGTGACATTTTCTTGAGGAAAAAGTGCTGTGCTGAATATTGCAGGTACAAATAGCATCGACAAAACACAAGAAGTGTGAAATTGTGGCATTGAAAGGTTTTATGAGTCTATTCAGTTAGAAAGCTAACTGTTTGAAATTTAATCTTATAAGAATTTAAAACTTAGTTTCAAGTCTGGGCCTCGCAGGTAGTTAAACTTGAAAGTTATATGTGATCATCTAAAGCACTTGAATTATCACTTGAAAATTTAATGTCCAAGCAATGAATGAAACAACATCTCCAGCTTCTCCGCAAAAGCTGGAGCCAAATACAGTTTTTCTGCTGTTTTTTTTTTTTAGATATCGACAGCTGGACAGAGACAGGAGAGGCAGGGAGAGAGAGGGGATGGCATGAGAGACTAGCCATGTTTCCATAAACATATCTTTTGGAAAATTGCATGAGAAACAGCAAATGAAAACAACAAAAAACCAGAATAAAAGTTTTCAATTTCGCAAAAAAGTTTTTACGCTCGCATGAGGTGGTTTGTACCTTTGTTAACAAACAATTAATGCCCAAAATGGGAGATGGAAACAGGTTTCCGCTCCCAGAAAGAAGTTAGTAATAGAAGAAGCTGATTCCATCGTTTTCCAGGATATTCCCCCAACGCGTAAAAAAATGGCTGATAACAACAACAACAACAGGTACGTGTGGAGCGACAAGGAGACCAAAGTTTTCATCCAAACATCGTAACGGCTATTTTAGACGGCAAACAGCAACGGAATGCCACGATGTTTTGTTTCCAGTCTGCAGCCTCTACTTCGACATGTACAGCCGTGTGGAACGTTGGCAATACCGCCGTCTGACCAAACTACGCTTCGCAGCCGTTTATTTGTGCCAAACCAGTTGATGGAGACGCTCCTAATTTGCATTTTCTCTTTTGGGAGATTTCAAAAGTTTGCTTAAAAATCTCCTTCACAATTTAAGGAAACATGGCTACTTAGTGGTTATCTTTATTCAAAAGTGTTCATGGATGAATGTTTCTCACACAGCTCCAAGCAGGAGTCAATGATACAGACAATGTCTAAGTGCAAAAAAGTGCAAGGATGCACATATTTAAGCAAGCAACTGACAAACATGAGGTTCATTTTGGAAACTGTCTTCAAATATCTACTCAGTTCAGCTACT
>JAPZDX010000001.1:28790656-28802228 GCA_029783625.1 Naso annulatus | reverse complement strand
GTGGCTTCCTGGTGCTGGAGCTCTCTGCACACTCACACCTGCTCCTCATCAGTAATCACTTCCACTGCTCTTAAACCCTGGCTCTCCTCCTTCTTGCTGCCAGATTGTTTTCCACCTCACAAGCGGTAGATCAACCGTCTCTTTCCAGATTACTTGACTAGTGATTCTTTGTGACAATTTTGGACATTTTCATTGCTTTCTTTGACTTACCTGTTGTCTCCTCTCGCCTCTTCCAGTGCCTTCAGAGCTCCAGCACCACAGCACCCAGCCTCTCACCGCAACACTTCCTTTCATTAGAGCCTCACTACCCTCAAGCCCCAGCCATCGCCAAGCCTCCCCTCGTGCCTCCCCTTTCCAATCGGAAATCCAACTAGAGGAGAGTTCGAGTTGAACTTGAAAATTCCCACTTCCAAGTTCAAATGGAATGCCTCAACAGTTGTGATGGCAGTTTAATGTTATTTACTGATCAAATCAGAACTGATAACAGCAAAGGAAAGAGTATAATGGCAGTATAAGCAAACATTGGTGAAAACAATGCAATGCTTGGTTAGCTCATGGACAATTGTGGGCTACTTGCTGTAGCTGTCAAAAGTCATTTTTCTTTTGCTATTTTTGGCAGTTAAAGGTTCATTTTAATGCCACTTTCTAACCTGGATGAGAAGTGTTTCACGTTCAGCCTTGAGGAAGCAAAGAGAGGTATAATCACATTGTAATCTGGCCGACAAAGACACACACAAATGTGGCAGAGTGTGTATGAAATCAAATGTGGTTTTCATGCAGATACAAGCAAATATAATTTCATGTGCAAGGAGAAATACTGAATGTAAATATAACCTGTAACACAGATGCTTTAATTCTGAACTGTTATTACTTATTTAGACTATTAAAACAGGCTCTGTTGTATCACTTATATGCACCCACACAGCCTGTGATAGTTCTGTTTAATGTCTCACCTGTCCTGCTCTCTGTGGTCACTTTCCATACCAGAGGCTTCGCTCAGCACAGAACAGAAAAGAGTCCAATCAAGCATCAAATCGAGTTGAACAAAGAATTGATCGTGGGACAAAATGTTCTCAAACTGGGATGTGTCAGGAGCCGTGACATCAAAATGTCCTGAAGCTTCTGCTCTTAATAATGTTAGCACCAACCGGAAAATCAGACATGTGATGAGACCCCGAGGGACGCAGAGAAAATGTCTCCACGGGGCCGAGCGGCTGTTCCATCACACAAAGAAGCATCTGTGACTGTGTGTTCACAGGCCTGCAGGGGATTAACTCAACAGGACAGTGTGTTTTGTTTATGTCTGTGTACAATATTGGCTGAGTGACAATAGCACCAGTGTAACTAAATGACTGCAGCAGAAGTGGGGCAGGCCGGTGGCTCAGCAGGCGGGACGACTCACTCGGAGCTGGCGGCTGTTACACGCTCACTGCCAGCTCCTGTGTCTAGCCACTATATTTCCACAAAATCGACTGTGAAATGTCAGGAAAATAATCTTCAAAAGATATGAGGTTCATTATGCCACACGCATTAAAAAGCTGTATCAGGATCAAATATAAATGTCAGAGCATCTTTCAGGGAAAATGGTTTTAATGGCACCAAACACACTCTGTGCTGATCCTTGTGGTGTTAATGACGGCAGGCTGTGGCCTTTTCTTTGCCATTCATCTCTGGTGGCTACATGTGCTTACCATGCAGTTATTTCCAACAAAATCATAGAAAATAAACTGTTTCCTGTTCCTAGAGTTGCTTTGAACTGTTACTCTGCACTTTGCATTTAATACATATCGTGACAGTGAGGTTGGGTCTGCAAACAAGTGCAGACAGAAGACAGGCTGATGCAGTGGAGTTGCTTTGATATGAACAGGCTTACAGGCAGATAAAAGGCTGGTGAGATGAGAGACAAAGCAGCAGGAACAAGCAACAGGATCCAACACACAAGGACACACACACGAGCAGAAACAAACTCAAGCACATGATCTGACAAAGAACAAAGATACAGAACTGATACCTGGAGTGAAGAGTTCCAAGAAATGTAGTATAAACAGGTGTGTGGATGGGCGGGGCCAACAGGTGAGTGGAAGATGAAGAGAGAAACATAACAAGAAGCTTGAGACGGGAGCTGAGGCAGATGATTGCGACATGTGTGACCTTTTGCTATAAAAGGATATCCTGACCTGTATGGTGATGAGTGTTTTTAAAAATGGGTATTTGTGCTAAAATTCTGATGTGCACATGAACTTCAGTTTTCTGATTCGAAATCAACTCAGAAAAAGAGACAGAATTTTAATCTACACACCATTTTTAAAAGAACTTTGTTAAAGTCTTAAAGACACCAAAGAGAAGATGGAAATGAAGCACCCCAAAACATGAAGACTTTACTCATGCACATTCTTCCTCTGTGCAGGCTGACGCGGTTCAGTCAAAGCCTTCATCAGGCTATAAAGTTCTAATAATAACACACACCTCATCCTCTTCTGTGTAAGAGGGAAGCGAATGCTTGACACCAGATTACAGTGACCAGTACAACAAGAATATAAAAATATAGCCGAAGGGGCAATTCCAGGGTTCAAGCCAACAAAGACCATTAGAAGTTGAAAGCTTCAATGACTTTTTTAAAAATAACTTCAAGGCTATGTTTCAGGTAGTGATGTGGACATATCCTGCCAGTTATGTGATGACTGGACAAACAGCTCCTGATTTATAGTCTGATTTGTGTTACGCCATGCCTAGTTTGTGCGTTTATAGCGCCCTTAGCAGTAGATTTGCATAACATTTTCAGGGTATGTTTCACTTATGTATGTGGACATATCCCACAAGTTTTATAATATTTGGAAAAACCATATCTGATTTATAGTCATATTTGTAGTATACTATGCCGCTTCTTTTTTAAATTTATAGCGCCCCCTATCGGTCGATTTGAATAAAAATTTTAGGGTGTGTTCCAGGTACATATGTGGACCTATCTTGTGATTTTGGTGACAATAGAACAAACTATTATTGATTTATAGTCTGATTTGTGTTATGCCACACCCATTTTTCTGCATTTAAAGCGCCCCCTATCAGTCAATTCAAATCAAACTTTCAGGATATGTTTCGGGTACTTATGTGGAAATATCCTGCAAGTTTCATGGTGATTGGCCTAAAAATTGTTGACTTTTGTCCATTTATGTGCTAAGCCACTCCCCTTCTGAAGTTCATTGGTCAATATCTTGAAAACGAACTAAGACATCAACAAGCCTGATGCAACTTTTGATCAGCTTGGTCCAATGATGATCCACAGCAAATTTTAAAGGAATCAGACTTGCAGCCTAGGAGGACATATCAAAAATGTGTTTTTCAAAAAATTCAAAATGGCAGAAAATCAAATACGGCAGACCTATGGGTTCTTTGAGAAAAATGTAGAGTTTGATCCAAAGAATTTCTATACCAAGTTTCGTTTAAATCGGACATACATCGTAGGAGTTTTAAAGTGAAAAAACATTTTTCTTTGGGCAGCATTCGCACGCAACTTCCAAACAAGGTGCAAAATTTCATGTCTACCATTTACCATCTCACGGGAATTTGCGAAAACATTTCTGAAAGAAAGCAATAATGATAATAATAATAACAATAATAATAATAATAATAATAATAATAATAAACCAGCACAAAAACTATGGGCTTGAACCCCTAAAAATGGACAGAAGTAGAAATGCAAATAGACAAACATACAGAGAAAACATCCTTCAAAAAAAGAGCCATGAGAACTGTTAGTAAAACCAACAAACCCACCCATCATCAAATTAAAGATCTAACATTTAAATGAGTTTACATAAATCTTTAAAAGGAACATATTAAACAGATACAGGATGCATGAGCAAAGAGGCAGAATAATGTAATCTGGTACAAGACTAGCAGTTTGTCTTTTTGGAGCTGTGCTGTTTTTGTTTATTGTTTTTATGCTAATGGACTCTTTTTTTCCCGGTGTGTTTCGAATGGTTTTGTTTAAGAATGATTCAGCTGAAGTATAAAAAAGGGGTTAGGACTAGAATAGTTTTTTTTACTTCATCCTACACTCTTTTCAAACATTGACTACTTCTTTTTTTGTTGTTTAGACCTTTTATTTAATATGGTCTATTTGTTTTGTTTTACTGCTTTGACATTTTATTATTTTAATATGTTCGAAATAAATAAATAAACCAAACTAAAATAAATATCTTCAGTTGTGTTAAAAAAAACTCAAATAAAAACACAATTCCATAGACAAATGAAGTTGTTTAGGTGAAAATATTAAGTACTGTATACTGTATTGTACTGTTTTAATGAGTATGTCTGTTTTTAAAGGATTAGCAAATTATCGCATTTTGCTTTACGTTTTGCACGGCTTTGCGATCTGGTTGTATTTTGTCATTTAGTAACGAGACTAGATATGGACGGACCTTTGTGTCATCCAGGAAGTGTTGCATAGATTTAATCCCTCTGGTAATGACACGCTCCCGATCTGGAAGGAAAGCTACACAGATGTGCTACACAGGAGGTGAAAAACACAGCTCGGCTGGAGGATAAAATTCCTCCATACTTGACAGATTAAGGAAAATAACAGTGGGAAACAAAAGCAGCTTTTCAGTTTTCATGCTCCCAGTGTCCTGCTGCAAGAAATTGAAACAGCAGGCAGTGACATGCTGAGACCTTATATTTTTATATGATGGCTTCATTTTTTATGAATACATACATGATCAAACTTGGCACTTCAAAGGCTTTGGCATATTGTTTTTTGTTGTTGTTGTTATAAATAAATAAAATAAAATATATAAAATAGAATAAAATCCAGTTTTCCTTGTGCACCCAAACATCCACATACTGTTTCATAAACCATAAGGTCTGCAATCTATTTCAAGAAAATACATCGTAGTCAACAGGAAAAATCCAAACACACTCATCATTATACAGCAGAGCATGTGGGCGGAGCGGGAGCGAAAAAATTTTAGGTGGAGCTGTGAGCGGATTTTTAAACAGTCTGGAGTGGAACTGGAGCGGCACCGCTCACATCATGTCTAGACACGGTGGGTTTTTATTCTAAACTATGATTAGATTTAAAGGCTGTGACCTCAAATGCAAACGTCGGGTTTATGAGGCTGTATGAGCAAAACGACCGACTGGGAGGAGTGATGCGCCCCACGGCTGCTTGCATGATGTGGCGGGGATTTTTTTCTTTTTCTCTCTTTCTTGTGAGCGGAGCGATTTCGGAGCGGAGCAGAGTGAAAGACTGAGGATACATCCTGTATTGAAGATGAGAGCAGGATGGAGCAGAGCGGTGTGGAGCGCACATTATGGACAGCTCCACGAGCGGTGAGCGGTGATTCGTCCCGCTCACACTCCGCTCACATGCTCTGTTACACAGTCAAGCAACTCTAGAATCAATGCTCTGGCCAGTTTTTTAATTGAATAAAACTGAAGACAGCAGTTTGGCATGGTTTGTAATACAACATTATGGCCACATTTCTGTCTCTAACAATAATTCGATCACTTATCTCATGATTAAATGTAAATAAGTGACACTAAATGCATCTTAAAGTAATTTTCTCAAGATAAGCAGGAAGTCTGGGGCCACTTGATTATTTAATTCCATCTAAATCATAGATCTGTACACAATTAGCATGAGATTAAGAGCCCTGTGTGCATTTAAAGGCCTGTCACACACTGTGAGGTGCTGTGTTTATCTTAAAGACAGGTGGCAGGCAAAGTATTTTATTTGGTCCAATTATAACTACTGATAAACAAACAGTAAATGGTGCACTCACAGTATGCTCACAATGGCAAACTGCAGTTGAGTTACATTTGAGTTTGTACTCTGATAAACCGTATATGATGTTGCTGACAGCTCTTAACTGTGTCTGCTTGAGCAAACTCGGGCTTCACAGACTGACAGGATGAGCAGCTTCATACGTCCACCAACACGCAGCTTTCTGCTGCTTCTGCACATCATCAAAGGCTTTAGACTTTGATTGGGAGCTTTTTCCTTTGACTTGCCATGCACGTTACATACGAGGGATCTGTGCTTCCCCCTTTCCCTTCCTTCATCATATGCAGCAAATGATCTGCCGGCTTATTAAAACTATGGGCATTAATTCTGCCTGACTTATTTTGACATATGCAAATATCTGGACGTCTTTATCCCCTAAATCCTCAGTAACAAGGCTGGAAAAATTCAAACAGGCGTCTAACACCACGTTTGTTGTTCATGATGAGAAAGGGCGAGGTGTTTTCTAAACATTCTTGTGAAATCAAACAAGCTAAAACAACATTGCGACCTTGTTAAATGGACTTCAGATCCAACTAGCTGTTAATCTCTGTCCTGGTCCCCAGTGCAGAATGTACAACATTTACAACATGTCCAAACTGCTGCAGCAGTGAGCAGAGGGATGGGCGAATGGAGGTGTTTTTCTTCTTCTGC
This sequence comes from Naso annulatus, assembly GCA_029783625.1. Taxonomy (NCBI): domain Eukaryota; kingdom Metazoa; phylum Chordata; class Actinopteri; order Acanthuriformes; family Acanthuridae; genus Naso; species Naso annulatus. The sequence goes on along the minus strand of JAPZDX010000001.1, from coordinate 28,795,792 downwards.
TGTCCTCTGGCACAAAATCACAGGCAGTCACCACAGCAATAAACACTGAGAGCTCCTGAGCTACCCTTGGGGAGCTATTGGAGCAGAAGCCGGTGTGTGTGCAAGGTGCAGGTGCTGTAGCCCTAACTGAACCCCTGACATTTTCACTGCTCTCCTCCGTAAGGTAGAGTTTTGAGACTGCCTGTAAATTATCGGCTTTAGCTGAAGCTGAGAGGCATGTTAGTTCCTGTGGAGCACGGACGGTGTTTATTTGTGTGTGTGTGTGAGGGCCTGTTGTGGTCCTGAGCCTGATTATGATACTGTGGAGGCATCAGGGTGAATTCAAGGCAACAACTGACAAGGGGAAAAATAACTTGCACAATTTCATGTGAGTAGAGGGAGTTGTTGCAATGTTCACATTCTACTTTCTGCTCTACCACAATATGAAGTGTTGGTGAACAACACAAACTTCCCTGTCTGTCAGTAAAATACATCAGCACTCCCTTCCAGGCATTTTATCTGAATTTTTATGACAGTGAAATGGCAGGAATAAAAAAAATTACAGATATATGTTTCAACAAGGGTTGTAAACAACGAGACTGAGCCACACATACGGGAGCTGAGACTGATCCGAAATCAGTTATCAAGATATCAACTGTTTCATTCAAGATGAAAGAAGGTCAACTTTACAAAGTTAAATATTTAGCATTTCCATTTTTAAAATGTCTTTCATATGTTGCGCAGAGTTGTGTACTTATCTATCCAAAATGCTTCCAACAATGTTCAGACTCATTTCAGAGAACAGTGTGTTTCCTTACATCACCTGCTGCTAACTTGCGGGGTAACAACAGTCAGAGAGTGAGGAAGGAAATCAGCAAACGTGACTAAATGTAACATGAATCAAACTTACCTGCATTACTTTGTCTGTGAACATTTCTGCCAGAGTCAGTCAGATATATTTCCATCTGCACCAACGGCTGTTTTATCAAACTACATTTTGTTTTCATTGTTTTTACTGTGACTTCAATTAGTAGAAACTGCATAGTGTGAAATAAAAGTTGTGGAATACAGGGATAAGACGGTTGTAAGGGGAAAAGGGAGAGTAGGTTAACTGTCCCTTCAGGCTGGTAAAGTACATTTAGTAATCAGAACAAATGACCATCACAGTTTTATGCAGTGACCCGTTTGTGCTGGCCGTCTCTCTCTCACAGACTGCAGCCGAACCCACAGAGCTGCAGCCACAGAGAGCTGAGAGGTCCACATTTCATGAGGCAGCACTGGAGACTCACTTTAAGGAAATCGATTATTTTTATGGGAAAAAAAATACAAATACTCAAGCTTTGACTAGTTGTTTTATCGTTTGGTCTGCGAAGAAGTCAAAAATTAGCATAAATCACTATTTCATAAAAGTCGCTGTTTTGTCTAGAAACATCTTGCTTTGCCAAGAATACAAAAACATTTAGTTTACGATGACTTAAGGCAAAGAAAACAAGCAAATCACACAAAACCTGAACCCTGAACTATAAATGTTTTCTTGAAAAACAGCAGAGAGCTACAACAAAAAGTCCACTAGTCAAAAAGGATAATAATAATAATAATAATGCAACATACACTGATATTTTGTGCTGGACAATAAATTAAATTTGTTTGAACAGTGTAAAAAAATGAAAATCATCAAAAATCGATTTTCCCTTTAGCTACGGTGAATACGGTAGCCTGTGGCTCTCTCTCAGTTCAGGGCTCATTTTTCACAAGTGAAGTTTGATGAAAGTTAGGCAAACATTTTACTAATCCTAAATGTGGGATTCATCTTTGTTTGATCAGTCTTTTATTTTTATTTTTTTAAAAAAAGGTTGGTTTGGTTAAAGCTAGGTTTAGGCACTTAATTCCCAAAAGGGAAATCCCCGTTTGTTTGAAATAAAAACATGTTTGAAATAATTTCTTTGTCTTTTGTAGCTTAAAAAAAAATCAATTAAAATTGAAAATTGCATGTGGAAAAAATCAGGGATTTTATTTTAGGCCATATTGCTTAGCCCTACTTATACTTAGTTAATCATTTCCTCAGTGGCATTGTTGCAGATTTTGTAACACTGGTGGTTTTGAGTTCAATCCTTCTGATCACTATGAAAGCACAAAACTTTGGTGCTACTGCAGACCAGCAGTTAAAGCAAAGCTACTGGACAGACGACCCTGAATCAATGCAAACGACCAACAAGTAAACATAAATCACAGCGTCATAAAAAAGCTTTGTTTAGAGGCAGCTGAGAAGTAAGTAAACTGCTTTGAAGTTAATGCGCCTGTGTGTTTTATCTCTAGTAGGAGGATTAGGCAAGTCATTACCACAAAGCTTATAACTGAGCCCTACTGAGGGATTAAGCAAACTCCTAATCAAATGGAAGGGAGACGAGAGAAAAATGTATAAACAAGACCTTTACGCATCATTTCGAGGCTGGTCATGCCAGCTGCTTATCCTACAACATCATGGAAACAAATGTGGACCTCAGAAACAGGGAGGGGCAAAGGAAAGGAAAGGTTTAAAAGCTAAGAAACAAATAATAATGTGGTGCAATTTAGTGCACGTTGTCTACAAGCGGTGCAACAGGAATTTTTGTTTTTGAGCCTAACATTTACCAAACAGTTAACAAATCGGCCAAATTGTTAAACTAGCCAAATATCATTAAGAGCATTGCTGAAACATATGAGAACTCAAACAATCGAATTACCTTTTATAATGCTATTATGAAACAATGTGTCCGTCTAAATATAGAGACTTATGTAACAAACATTAGAGAAACGCGAAATGACCAGCGGATGCTTCAGAAAACCCAAATGATTATATCACATTTCCCATGTGACATAACTGTCTCAAACATTAGCTGTGGTATGAAGTGGTGTGCCATTATCCAGAGATTATAACAGCGCCGTACGGGGGTGTGTGTCAGTGTCTCCAGTCCAGCAGTTTCTCTTCATGCAGGCGCACAATTACCCGTGTTACACAAGCTAATGAACCCACAGTTAGTTCAAAGAGCTCCATCGTTCCTTATGCTATCAGAGATGATTCAGTGATGACAAGGGGACGGATGCAGAGCTTAGGGGGACTTGTAACAGCTATGCTTAATCATTTAATCATACAAGCAAGACTGGGCCATTTTTCACAGTAGATATAAGAGCATGAGGAAATTTGGAATTTAATTTATCAGTGTAATGAAGTCAGCACAAATTGCCATGCAGAATAAGATGTTGTTGTATATGCAGCATGTTATAAATTCACATGCAGTAGGTTTCTTTCACATGACAACAAGAATCAAAATGTTTCAGCTGGGTTGTAAGTCTGTGTGTGCTCTTGAGAACCTGAGGACCTTGAATATGATGGATTTATGTTTTCGGTGAAGGTGTCTGAATAATTCCACGTGGGATGGGTCATGTAAATGACCAGACAGGTAAATAAAAATAATCATTCATTCAGTCATTTGTACGTTGCCTTGAACTGAGGACTGTAGTGATACTGACCTCTAATCAATTCACAGAGAAACGGCCGACCGGCTGAACATCCTGTTCACTTTCACCGCAGTGTTTCCACAGCTGGACCTTATGGAAGCTCAAACGTGCACTTTCCTCAGCACCTACACATGACAGGAGAGAAACCGACATTATATTGTTGTGGATTAAAGTTAATTATAAAAAAGGTACATAAACATGCATATAAAACACGCCTCCTTTTTGTTTGTGTGGTTTCAGTGTTTGGGTCATTGTTTCCCTCAGGACTGAGACGAAGCAGCGGGGTTCTCGGGGGCGCAAAGATTTTTGAACATTCGCAAATGCCCCCTGCCAGGACGTTTCAAACGTGCATGTCTGTGTGCCAATGGCTCCTTCATTTAAACTTCATTTACAAACAACATGGAGTAGAAATGATTATTACGCATTCAAAATTAAATTTGGTAACATGAAAACCATTTATAAATATATAAAAACTGTAAAATATATATATATATATATATATATGTCCTCAATTGCTCTCCTTCCAAAACGTTGATGCTACACAGAGGTGCCAGCTGTTCCCCTCACCTAGTTCCCTCTAGCGTTATCTAAGGCCTCCTTTGTCTTCTCCACAAAAATCAATCAGTCAATCAATCAACCTCACAGCAGGGCGCAAAATTCAACAGCAGAGGCCTCGCTGTAAAATGAATATAGGGGAAACACTGTGGGTGTGTGATTTCTGTTTGAGAGAGACGTGCATCTTTGATGAAGTATGTGCTATACTTTTAACTTTGACTTAGACTAATGAGACACACAACTTTTATCACTTGTCATTTAAAAAGACAAAAGCCCGAGCCAGCAGCTTTCCCTTTTTTTTCTTGCAATTAGATCAGGATGATAAAGACCAAAAATCTCAAGTGATTTCCGTCAACACAGCGTCATTTCCTGCTCAAACACATCAATTTCCATCAGTTTTAGATACCTGTTTTTATTTCATTGGGGGTCACGTGGGCTTGGAGCCTGGGTTTAAGTTGCAGCTTCAGTTTCTGATTGGTTGATGAAGAATTAATTCCTTAGTTTTCTACATTTTAATCTAAACAGGTTCCACAATCCTCTCATGAAATCCTTTTAAAGGGCTGAATGTTTCCGGAGGTAAATCATAATTAACTTCTCAAGCACACTAAGCTGCTTTTCAATAGAAACTTTTCTGAGGGAAACAAAATTATTAACTGTTGTAATGCTTTTCACTGCAGCTAATTACAACCTTAAATCAATGCCCCACAGCCTTTCACACACATGCTCTACAAATTAAGACACGGAAACAAAATATATTGAAGCCATGATGAATTTAAAGGCTTTTCGACAGCAGGTTCATTAATGTACAACCAATCCATCAGTGCAAATATGCAGAGACTGACATGGATACTTTACACTGCAATTAATCTCACCAATGTATTTCTAGCCGCTGCTGAAACAGGCCATTAAACTAAAGAAGGTGCTAAATCGCTATGGCGTAGAAAGCACATTGATCTTTTTTATGAAATGTGCTTATTGACCAAGCACTTAAATGAGATATTGTAGAAATTAAAGCAGCTGGGTTCCTGTCACTGCATGGCCCACTGTGGTTTTACAATGCTTGAAGAGAAAACAGACAAACAATAGGAACTAATTTCAATACAA
>JAPZDX010000001.1:28486964-28497217 GCA_029783625.1 Naso annulatus | reverse complement strand
ACATTAAAACCTTAACTAGTGACCATGCTTTTAACCAACTCAACAAATCTCAACGACTGAAAATGAGAAACTGTTTTACCACTCTCTGAAAACAAAGACCTATTGATTCAAAAATTATGAGTATTTCAAGTCATAAATCTGCCAGCGTGTGATTTTAAACTGCATATTTTACTTTCATTGAGACACAGAAGGAGACAGAGAGAGAGAGTACTGCACAAAAATATTGTCGTTCACTTGATGTTTATATTTTTTTCACTGCAGTGACTTGTTCAACATTATGTCAGTGAGAACTGCATGTTTCATGTTGAAAAAACAGGCGACATGCCTAAATGAAGCACTGCTTTAGCTGCACGGGCCTGTGTGACTCCTGTGATTTGCAAACATTAGCACTAAAATGAGAAGCAAATTGTTAAAAAACACCAAAAAGGGAAAAGGAGTGGGTGATCCATGACTGTATTAGGACGAGGAAATTCGAGTATCCGTGTAAAGTTGTATCTAAGACAAAAACATATTACCCCCTCAAAAAACTCTTTAAAGTTTGTATTGAAAAGGACTTTTAAAGAGCTGTTATTCAACACCCTCTGTTTAGCAGTTCACCGTGTTCCCCCTTGGAGCATATTAGTCAGATCACCTTATCTATTGTAAGCTGAAGTACTAACCCATGGGCTTAGGGAAACCCAAAACTTGCCTTTGATAAGAATCAAGGGACTGCCATTCTTGTGTGCTGCTTTTCTCAAACCGTGCTCATTGCCAGCCTCAAGAGAAGCACAGGAGAGACAGTTACTTCCCACAGAGGCTGAGTGAACACAGATGGGAGCGCTGTACCCCAGTGTCGGAATATCAAAGCAAATATTCACCTTAAGAGACAGACATGTTCATAAACTCTCGGTCCTTCTCAATTTCCACATTATGAAATCAAATGCCCACTGTGAAGTGGTTTGTTACCTCAGTTAAAATACGAGCTTTTCTGCTGACAGCACCTGCGTTAAGGAGAGCTGGATTTGTGGCACCGATAAAAGGAGATTGTGGTGGAAAAGAAGAAGTTTTAATGCCTTAGATTCCCTGGAATTTTTCTTTGAAGTCAATGTTTGAAAGCAGACATGGTAATTGTCTCCAGGGGTTCTCGCTGTGCGTGGTAGTGTGTGTGAGTGCATGTGTGTGTGTGTCATAAAGGAAACTCCTAAGTATAATCGTTTCCCTTGTGTGTGATGTTCTTTAAATGCAGTGCAGTTGTCTGATACTTAAATATAATAACATGTACTTAGTTTGTGATTTGTAACTTCCAGACCTCTTCTTATTAAATGCATAACATTATATTTTCCTTACAATCTCTGGGTAAAGAAAACATATTTTTCTTTCTAACGCTATTTTTCACTGCACATTAAAATTATGTTTATTTATTGAATTTTAAAACAGTCCTGCGCTCGTCAAACAGAAGCTGAACTGTGACTACATGAGAGGACCCTTTTCCTTGGAAAGTTCCAGCAGTTAGGTTGTTGAGTCTAAAAAGACTTGACTGTTGTGAGGCGGTCTTGTTTTCTCCTTGCCTGAGGGCCACAGCAGGAGGTGAAGTCATAAATATGGCTGGGAAAGTGGAACTGGGCTAAGTGAGGAAGTCTGTGTGAATCTCCCTTCAAAAACACATGACTTCACTCCACCTGTCAGAGCTACTTCGACCCAGAAGCATAAAGAGATTCTTGCTTTTACCAACAATGTTTTCGCAGAGCTGGATGGTTCTGTTTATGAGGCAGGGGAGGAGAAATTATTGTTAACACGCCTTGCTTCTCGTTCTTCCAGGGAATTTTAATAGTTGGGTGGTGGGCAGTTGACAGCTTGAAGTCATTTAAATCAAGATAATTATGAAGCCTTAGTTGCGGACCCACAGAGCTGGTTCTTGAACTAAGCATCACAGTATAAACACACCAAAGCATCATAGCTAATATGAGTAGATCCTGCCAAGATTTCTCACTCGGCATTTTAAGGAAATTATCACATTGCAGCGATGTGGTGATTACAAAAGACAAACGTTTTTACAGTCATTTATCTAAAGGTATAATGTTACACATGTGCTCGCTTGGCAATTAAGCAGAAAATAAGCATTTGTAAAGATAATTTCTTGGCATTTTTGGCTTTATTTGTAAAAAATGACAGCTGGGGAGAGACAGGAAAGGAAGTGAGAGGGTTGGGGATGACATGCAGCAAAGGGCCTCTGGCTGGAACGGGACCCCAGGATGCTGAGGTAAGGGTCCAGCCTTGATACATGGTCCGTGCTCCACCAGTTGGCCAGCGCTGCTACAGGGAGCATCTTTAAGGAGAGCAGAAAGTTACATCTGAGCAGACTGACACTGTGGTGGTAATTGGAAAATCATGGCCCCGGTGTTGAGCTGCCCATAATGAGACATGTCTCTTGCTGTGTTGAGGATATTAATAATGTAAAGATTCGGGAGCCGGTGTTGGACGCTCCTAGATAATTAATGTTCACTCTCCAACTTGACACCAGTTGATTCTGCAGGTGAAGGTGTGTGTTCAATTTTTAATCATCACAGTGCGACTCAGTGCGTCTGAACTTAAATGAAAGGGACAAAGTGAGTTGCAATAGCTGCCTGTTTGGATGGAAAAGGTCGATGTTGCTCTGGGTTACAATCACATGGCAGCAGTATAATACAGAGGCTGTGTCCATACAAGCAGAGGGTACATATGTTAGCACCTTTTTGCTTCCAGGTACAAGGGTCAAATGAGGTGATTGTAAATGATAAAACTGTTCCAGTATTTACTGCAAAAATATTATTGCAAAAGCTAGTAGGGCTGTAAAGATACATCCACTGTATCGATGCATCCATTCATATTCCTACAGTCAAACAACATCGATAGGTTAACAGCAAGTTGTCCTTTTTTGTGTGACTTGTATTAAACTAAAATCATTTATTCAAAGCAAAAATCGATTGCAGCGTCGCTTCAGATAATGGTGAATCATAGCAGGGAAGCACCAGGAAAATGAGACAAGAGATTTTCAGTCGGCATTTGCGGTCCGCACAGATTGAACGAAGGCCTTGCACTGAATGTTTGTGTAGCTCAGTGTATCAAGCTTTTTCCAGTGTTCAACCTCCTCTACTACTGCATTGAAATAAGCATTTACTTTTCCTCTACTTTGGGGAAAAAAAACAAAAACAAAAACAAAACAAGTCATTGAACCGTATCGCATTGCTCTAAATGAGCTCATAACTTGTATTGTATCTCCAACCATATATCGTAATGCACACCATATCATGTGAAAACGGATCGTTAAACCCCTAAAAGCTGGGTTTGTTTATAACTGCACTTACATATTCTTTAGAGGTTGTTACGGCGATTGTTTGAATCGAACTGTGACACAAAAATGAAAGTATGAACTGAACTGTGAGTTTTGAGATTGGTTACATCCCTTTGCTGGACTTAAAATGCTTGCTCAACTGCCTGTTGCAGGTAACAAAAATACAGATTTATGCAAAGATGAAGGTAAAAACATACATGATGATTGGGCCTAGTTTTCTCGAGGAGAGTAGCTGTATATTTCACTGAGAAACAAACTACAGATTTCAGCTGGAGTCCAAAAAACTAAAATCAGTTATTCTTGTAAAGAGGCCGGAGGTTGCATTTCCATGCATGGTGTAGTTTGGATGTTTTCCATTCAACAGTAGAGATCCTGTTTAGGTGAAGCTGTTCAAGTGAACTGTTGATACCTTGTAGTTGAGTCTCTTTGTTACCATGAATAAACCAGTTAACAAAAGATTCTTATTCGCCTGAGGTGTTCTTTAATGGGGTCATCTCTAAAACACTGAAGAGCGCAGTAGTGTTATTTACTACTGTACCAGTTAACCTGCTTAAGTGTTTGGTTGAATAACTCTGAAACCAAAAAAGGGCTGTTTAGTGCTGGTAAGATGTGTTGTTTAAGTGACAGAAGAATAATAATGAATAAAACCTGCAATAAAATAAGTAAGGACCAAGGGAAGAGAAGTGAAAAAAAAAAGATGGGGCATGTGCTCCAATGACTGGCATGCATCTGCCCAATTTACAATTTTTCACCCTGATTCAGTCAAGCAACATGTTCTTACTGTTGCTCTTTTTCCCATTAACAGAAATGTAGTTCTCTCTCATTGACTCATTCATCCTGATCAACCCGACTGCCGCCTTTCATGATGATAAGCTGCTCCTAATGAAACTCAACACTTCATGCAGATGTTTCACAGCAAATGTGACGTGACAAGATTATTTCTCCTGAACCGCTCGAAGGCCGTTAATGTGAAACAGATGGAGGAAAGAGTTGCATTAACAGCAAACAGCAGATGAGTGTAAATCAGAGAACTGGGAGGATTCTTTGCAAAATACATTCAAATACAAAACAGCATATAAAACAGGGAATTGTCTGTCATAATGTGTCTGTCTGCCTCACAAAAATGTCTGGTTCTGTCCTCGGTGAAGGTGAATAAGAACTTTTCCACTATTTGAGAATGTACAGTGTAACGTTGATACTTGCTGACCCAATATATCTCGCACAATCGTTTATTTATAGCTTGCTACGTCAGCTATCTCGAGTCACGACGTTCCCATGAGCTGCAACTTGAACATGCAGTGCTATTGGTGCGTTTATTTAAGAGAATTCAGTGCCAGTTTTTGGGGCTGGAAGGTTCAGAATCTGCTGTACAGTTGTGTCAGTATATAAAACTGCACAGAGAATTGACCAAACCCTATTTACACTCACACATTAATTGACATCATTTCTGGTTTTGTCGTCTGTGGTTAATTTGGTTGACGCTGTTTTGAGTTGTGATACATACATAAACAGTGTGTGTGCGTTTGCATGTCTGTGTGTGCGCTCTGGTCCTGTGCCGTGCAGAGATGGAAAAACAAATAATACACCAAGTGCGTGCAAAAAGCTGAAAGGCAGCTACAGTTTGGTTTCCTCAGGGCAGCTGCATTTGTCGGAGGGTTAATGAATGCCAGAAACAGGCTTGTGTTGTTTGGTGAACACGATAGATTAAAGAACGATTGGCGAACGATTGCTGTTACATACAGTTCCCAACAGCACCCTTTCACCTCCCACATGGAGCCCATAGCTCGGAGACAACCCATCTGTTTCTCCATTCCCAGGGTGAAGCCGGCCTTGACAGAAGCGGCTAAGCAGTATTTTAAAAGTGTCCTCTCTGGGAAGACACGGTCGGCTTTGTGCAGTTCCCTATCTATCAAAACCCCCACCGCTGTTTTTCTCCTTCACCTTATACTCTTATTATCTGTCTTTCTCACTGCATCATATTCCTCATTTTTACTCTCCAACCCCCCCCCACCACCACCACCTCCTCTTTCCCTTCATTCTGTGCCTCCCTCCCCCCTTATTCCACCCTCCTCATTTTTAAAAGCCACATGCTCCCAGCCCGTCTGGCTCAGTTGCACCCTGCCAATGAAGGGCTTTTTATTGGGCTGAGATTGAGTGCAGCCAAGCAGGGCCTGGCTAGGGCTGAGGCTGGGGCCAGCCTCAACGTCCCCCCCCACCCCCACCTCCCCAAACTCCCCACCCCCCACCCCCCACCCCTCCTCTTCGCCGCACAGACCACTCCACATGCCTGTTCTGGTCTGGCCCCGTTGCCCAGAAGGAGATTACTTGTCTCTGCTGCCCTTAATTGCCGACAGCAGCTGAAAAGAGCCAGAGAGAGAGACATTGTAGAGAGAGGAGAGGGAACAGTGTTGGCTTGTTGAGCTGTTACTTGACAAGCAGGGACTCAAAGGTTTGTGTTCCTGCTGTCAAATCCTGGCTCTGTATTAGGTGGTTTTATTAAGATGGATGCTGTTTTTGGAACTCGTGGTATTTTGGACTGTACTAAGAACGAATAGTAGCGTATATGGAATTTAAATGATGTGTTGAGGAAGGAAAGCTGATGAAAGACTCATGAAGTATGAACCTCAGTACATGTTACTTTATTATAAGGACGTGTGTTAAGAGCAATCGGGCCGCCGTGCCCTCCTCCTGCCCTCTCAGCCACTGTTTTTTTAAGAGCCAGAGGCTTCCTTCCAGCAGAATGTGCCCCGCCGTCTCTTTTTACTTTTTCCAATGAACTTGTGAATTTCATATTATTACAGTTGGTTATTGTTAAATCCCCTCTGGCTTGATCCCAGCAAATTAAATAGTGGGCAGTTTATTGAATTGGCGGTCTCTGAAGAAGTTGTGAAGCTATATGAATTTTTCACCTCCTTTGCCTGTTTAGTATTTTGTTTGTAGGTTTTCACTCCACCGGCTTCTTGTTGAAATGTTTTGAATCCATATTTACAGCATGTTGTCTCCTTAACTCCCACTCATTCCTCTTCAGCACGTCCTGCTAAAGTGTTGCATTATCTCTGGCCTGCAAATAAAAAGATGCTTCAGCTTGAATGTTTTTTTTTTGGCACATACTGGTTTTCCATTTTTTGGCCACTGATCAAATGCGGAATATTTCTATGTCTATAAAAAGAAAAGCTCATGTAGCTGCAATATTGTAAAGAAACAGAGAAATATTTCCACTTTTTCAGAGCTATGCTTAATCTCTTTCTTGCAGATAACTTCATTAGCAGATCAAGACCACTCTGATGCTTGTATGGTAAATTTAAAGCTAGCACTAGCAGCCTGGCTTTGTCAGAAGGCGACGACAACAGACTCCAGGAAGAAAGAAATAATGTAAACATTAACGAGGTGCCAGAGCAAGTTGTTTTGCCCTGTTTCCAGCAGGACTGGACTTGATTATTTTAACATTTAGGTATTTGTTAGATTGTTTAGAGTTAATTGGCAATGCGGTTGGGGTAGGCAGTTTATCTTTGGTGTCATCGAACTGAAATCCCATAATAAGCTCTCAGCAAATTGTAATTCAGGTGGTCTGAAAGAACACTAAACTTCTGCTCCTTTCCTTGGCTCTGTATTCACACTGTGACGGAACTTTCGGCCAATCACAGGTCATTTCAGAGAGCGTGTTGTTCTACTCTGCACTTCTTAGTAACAGGTGGCATTGCTACGAGCTGATTGGCTGTTAAGATAAGTGATGTGCCTTGTGTTCTAAAACTAGCCTCCGGCGACTTGAGACTTGACAAGCGACACTGTCAGCTAGGGCTACAACTGATGATTATTTTCATTATCCATTAATCTGCCAATTATTTTTACGATTAATCAATTGTTGCAGCTTTACCATCAGCCAGCTTGAGTCAATCTTAGACAGACCAGTTTGTATCGCTGCATCTTTGCCTGCAACCATTTTGTCTTGTCATGAATTTTCAGTGCAAACTGGAGAGAACGAGAAAAGAGAGAACGACAACAAATAAAATAAAACAAGAGCCGGAGCAAAAACAAGGAGGGGAGGGTGCAGTGGAGTTGCTTCCTTAGGAGTCTCATGCTACAGCTAGCTTGATTTCCAGACATTGCCTACCCCGGCTATAAGATGTTTTTTGGTAATCAAAATAGTAAGCTGACGTGTAATAATGGTTTATGGAAAATTTTTACGATCCTGTCCATCAACATGACAAAGAGCTAACACAACTTCTGTTTATCTAAATCTGAGCAAGAAAGCAAATGAACTAATTTCCTAAAGCTATTAAACTATTCCTTTATGTCAGCTAAGTAAGTGACTGAATTATGCATGCACAAACTGATGAGCAGTGGAGACTAATGTGAAAAAGCACTTTTGTTAAAACACAGCTGATGAATAGATCCATCTCGGGTTGGCACAGGTTTGAAGTGCATTTGCATCTATTTTCTGAAAACAGTTTGGAAGTCATCCACGCAGGAGATGCACTTCTGTGCTGAAAGTGAGCCAGTTGTCAGCGATGTTTATGAGCAAGTCGGAGTGTCGGAGTCTTTGTCTCACAGTTGTTTGACTTCCTAATTGGCCAGAGGCAACCAACCAGTGATACTTAATTTACACTGAGACATTTTAATGCACCTGTCATAAGAGCTGTACATACAGTGTCAGATCTCCTCCACGATGAACACATCGGTGCCTCTCCCCAGAATGCCCCGGGGCTGTAACCCAGACCTCTCCTCCTCAGAAACGAGCACAATAACAACTCGTTTCACTCTTAACTGAATTCATTATGACCATCTTTGTCACCTGTAGTGTTTTCACATAATCCCACTTAACGGTTTCCCAATTCAATACCTGTATTTCTCCATGAGCTCAAATGTAATTGCATTTGTAAATAGGTCCGCTCTGACTGCACGAGATCCTTCCTGATGAATATGGAGCGATTTAACAAACCTCCTTGTCACACAACCACAATGTTGTGTGCCCTTTTGATTAACATGGAATGGAAACAATTAGGTGGGGGGAGGTAGTGAGGCAAAGCAGCAGCACATTCAACAGCTTTAAATGCTAATTAGCTAATGGAGGATGAAAGAGCAGGCAACTGGCGGGGTTTCACATGAACACACTTTAACTGTGGCTGCAGCTACGCTTGTTTCATCTGAATTCAGCAAGACCACCACCATTTTGTTTCCGTGCACCACAGACAATACAGCCATCTTGTGCAACGTGAGATTTTTCTTGTTAGGATCTCAAATGAGGCTTAACTCGTCTTTTCAGGAAGAGCCTCGTGTTACTTTTTGCCTACAGAATCATCTCTTACACTCACTTAAATCACTGCCTCTGTGTGTATGAAGAGAAATACTGATCTGATAATTACTGCTGCAAGAGAGGTTTTTTTTTCGTGGCCAATCTAATATCAGAGGATATTGATAACTTGACGACTTTAAATGGGTTCTTTCACTTTGTTTCCTAATATGTTAAACTGACTTTGTGCATGAGAGATGATCACTGAGATATTGGATCTATCACCCTTCGAACAAGGCCTGCATCTCTGCAGCTGTGTTTCCATTAACTGTGAAGCAAATTTTAAGAGAACTTTTGAAACTTTGTAAAAAGAAAAATGTAAATTAGGAGCGTTTCTATCAACCTTTTGAAGCCAGTAAACTAGGCTGCAAAAGGTTTGGTCAGAAGGTCGTGGTATAGGCGACAATACACACAGCTGTAATAAACAGTTTGCTGGAAACAAAACAAGTCGCCTTGGTCAAGTCTACGAGACAAAATCGGACAGAGGTTTTCAGGATTTGGTTTCAATTGGAAAAGTTGTACTTGTTCTTTGTCGGTAGAGTTACCAGCCCCTATTTGTTGTTATCAGCCATGTTTTCACGATTTGTGCAAGGACGGCGGAATCAGCTTCTTCTATTTCTACTTCTTTTGGAGAGTGGAAACATAAATATTTGCTGCGTCACAATTTATCCGGCACAGCTGTTTCCATCTCCTATTCTGCGCATTAACTGTTTTTCGACGAAGGCAAAAACCACCTGCAGTGAGCACAAAAACTTTGTTGCAAAATTTAGAATTTTTTTTCAAATTTTGCCATTTCCATTAACCAATCAGTGATGTTGCTAGGTGCTCGTCCTGCGTCCCTGATGCATTAAAATCAGAAAGGACGCAGCATTCTTATGATCCCTGCATCCCAGGGATGCACTGCATTTCTCGCATGTAAAACGATACATTGTGAACTACAGCTTGTATTAAAAATCACAGTAATCAGCACAAGAAACTTTGCTGTCAGAAGACCAGGCAAGCGCTGTTTCAACGCTCTGCACATCTACTCAACACACATGAAATCCTGTATGCACAGTCTCACAACATGCTACTTTAGCCACTACAACAACAACAAGGATACAAACTCACAGTAGTAAATAAATTAACATTATCAGTGCTTGATGCTGCGTTCACTCATGTCGACGATGTTTTAATGTCTAGAGGATGTGCTGCAGTGAAATAAAGAAAACATACATACATACTGTGATAAAAAACACTTTGAATGGCGGCCGCCATTTTGTTCTGCTCAGACGGCGTCTGCATATACATCCCGCTTCCGACAAAATCCCGTTTTTTGTCAAGTAAGCATAAAAGGAAAGAAAAAGGTAAACGTAAAAATGTTTATTTGTTGACCGTCACGGTGATGAGAATGTTTTGTTCATGTGTTAAAATCAGCACTTTTATTGATAATTTATTTTGGTACTGCAGACACTGTTTTGTTTTCATTTGAATTTTGAGATGTATTTTGGTGCCATTTATGTTGCTACAAATTGCTGTTTTATTTGAATTTTGTATGTCATGCTTCTGTGACAGTTGTTTTGTAATAGACTAAACTTGTCAGACTTGGAATTTTATTTGTTTTATTTCAGATATGTTTTAAACAAACATTGATGTATCCATTAATTTCTAGTA
>JAPZDX010000001.1:28449032-28463222 GCA_029783625.1 Naso annulatus | reverse complement strand
AAAATGGTTAGCCGTCCAAATGCCATACTGCATGCATTTAGCTGAAAGTGGTCTCTATCAATGTAAATAGGACTGGGTAGGTTGAAAATGAGGCCCTTTGTCAAATATTCCTCAATATCCCTTAAAGACAACACGCAAGAAAAGAAAACAGTTTCAAGCCATGTCACAATCAGGAGGCTTTCAGTTAATTGCTGCCCACTTAACTCCCTATTACACTTGTAATGAAAATTACAGTCAAGCCAATGACAAAGCCAAGTGAGTGGATCATTGAGCAACTGTAAGTTAGTTCACTCTACAGAGTAGGCTGCGCGTGCTTGCTGACCAGACACAAAAAGTGTAACACTAGCAGTGTACTGCCTGTTCTAGCCCTCGGATGAGTACAAGAGGTGTTTCTTTAATTTCAGAGATGTATTTTTAGTGGAAAGGATTTTAAACCATCCTGTCTGCAGCTTGTTTTATGGCAGCTTTATCTGTTATTGGGTAAATGCCAGTATACCTGTAGACTTAGCTTTAATCTTTAAGAAAATGTGCCTGCTTACAATCAGGTTGTAAAAACTAGAGTTGTCTCCAATCCAGTTTTATATTAAAGCAAAAAGGATTGGTGACAAAAGCATCTCTGACGGATGCCGAGAAAAATGCTGTGTAAATGCAGCCGGTTTACTATTTACTAGTTAAATGAAATATTGTATTAATTATGATGTTTTTTGGCCCTAAAACTTAAAATCTTTGTGTTGTGCTTACCTCATAATGAGCTCTCCATTTAAACAGATAGAGTGGGTCCTCTTTCACAGAGTGTGTTTCTACAGTAGTCCAGAACAGACAAACCAAACACTGTCTTTAGATAGCACCTTTCACGTGTTAAGTTGATGTGAAAGTCACCATAGTTTTTTCCACACGCTTGGAAAGGGAAGGTTGAGCGGAAGAGTTTTCAGTTGGTAACAATCTGCAGCGATGGACGAAACTGAATCCTGCACACTAACTGGTCCCTTAAGTTACAGTAGATGTGTTTCATTTGCATTGAAACATGACTTCTTTTATATGAGACTCATGACATGTAAATTTTGCCCTTTTTGTCAAAGCAGCAATTATCACTTCTCTTCATGAAAGTGGATTAGAGGTTTTCTCAAGTGTCCAATTAAAGGAACTGAAGGGAACCAGTATCATATCATCTCTGAGGACCTTATTGCACCCAGCTGGTCAGCCTTCCCTGGTGTTTTATTATTATTTTTTTAATTTATTCAGAGCAATGTGCAGCTTGTCTTTGTACTTTCTTATGTCTATTTTGATTTTCAACAGTTGATATTCATCAGTTAGTGGAGAAACAATCTTGCACCCTGCAGGGCCTCCCTCTTGGCAGGCTGAAAACTCTTCTCTCTGTTGATTTGACCATTTGTCTCATCCCACATCCCTCTTTTTCCTTTGTTTGTAGTCCAGAGCTTAAAGGGAAACAAAAAGTGAAATGGATGGAGTAATGGGTTGTTTGAGTTGGATGAATTGCGTTATAAAACATCTATGGAGGCGTGGGGGGGAAGGAGGGTCAATGGGGGAGAAGGGTAATGAGGGTACGAGTGTATATGTTTGTTTTAACATTAGCCAGTGGATTGTGGGTGGATTGTGTGTGTGAGGAGAGGGATTAAGCTCACCCTTTGTTAAAGAATGACAAAATATAAAACATTGGTTCATCTGGCATATGGTTATACTTGACTTAAGCCTCTTTTGGACTCACTCAGCTTGATCTACATCAGTTTTGGTTGAATGTGTTCTTCAGAAGACTGCAGGTTGTTTTCATCTCCCGTGGTGTGTGTAGGTTTCCTTAATTTCTTTCTCATGGAGGGAAGCAGTGTCCCTTTTAGTTTCTCTCAAGCGGCATTTCCACCAAGCAGTAAAGTTCGGTTTGGTGTAGTACGGCATGCAATTATTTGCGTTTCGATTGTCAAAAGTTGTGGATAGAACCAAAATAACTGATCTGTACCTTCCTGCTTTTTGGTCCCCCCTTCCATTGGGGTACCTAGCACGCTGATCTGGCACCTAAAGGGTGGAGGTACATACACTGCAGCCCACTGATTGGTCGACAGTATCGTCACTTCCATGCGACAGGGGAATGAAAAGCGAACATAATACCCACTATGTTTAAATATCTACTTGACAACAAGGGTGAAGAATCAGAACTGCTTTTGTTTTTTGAGTGTTCTTTGTTGAAACAGTACTTGCGCAGCCGACATGGCTATTGCCATCTGGCATATACGCCGCCTACTAAGTAAAGGTTAGTGAGATCTAGGGCTTACCGTTCCGAGGAGAGCTGTACCGTATTGAACTTCCCTGTACTGCTTGGTCAAAATACAGCTCTGTTTATTTCAGGCATGATGAAATAATGATATGAAATGGCGTGTTTTAGTAATTTGATCATGCACAGATAAGGAGCCAAAGGACAGATATAGTTGAGTTAAGAGATGGTGGCTGTAAGCTGGAAGCGCTGTGGTTCCCCCTGAGTGCCATAAAGTGTCATACAGTCTCTGAGTAAGCAAACAAACCTGTCAGATGGGAAATGTGGATTATGAGTTTTTTTACAATTTGTAGATGCTTGGTAAAGGAAAAAGGCAGCACATTAATATGTGCAGAGAATATTATTTAAATTGCTCAAGACATAATTCTTCTTTGATGATGCTCAAGAACATTATCAGAGATGAAACAGCTTGAAGTATCGTAGAAGGCAGCAAATTGCAAAAAGAAGTAGATATTTGTTGCTTTGCAGTCAGTATCTCCTCCTTTATTCTCTCTCCTTCCACCTTTGCTCTGTTTATGTTTTATAGAAATTGCAAAGAAACTGATGCTATGGTCAAAGCATCTGCAATACTCAAAGGGAACCCACATACACATGGGCAGAACATGCATACTCCACACAGAATGGCCCTGTCATGCGCAGAAATCAAATCAAACCCAGGTCTTTCTGGCTTTGAGGCAACAGCACTCACCTGCACTCACGGCAAACCCCCTGTTGCCAGGGGGTTTGCCGTGGACATGTTACATGGTGAGCTAACTCGCTCCTTAGATTCTGTAAAGAAGTGACATTACATTAGCTAGCAGTTAGCGTCCAACTATGTTCATTAATGATGCCAACTCTTACCTATAGATAATTACCATCTTAACATCACATTTGGCCCGTTTACATGATAGATAGACCGATACATAGATAGATACTTTATGAATCCCTCACAGGAAACAATAATCCCATAACTGGGAATAATTGGGTAATGTTAATAATCTAATTTGAATAAATAGAATCAAATTTAATTTCACTTTAGCAATCTGACAACTGGAAAAAGTTTACATGGTTTTACAAGATTCCAAGGTTTACATGGTTCAGTCAATTGTTTGGATTTCTTTCAAAGTACATTATGTAAAACTGTTTTTTTTTGTTTGTTTGTTTGTTTTGTTCTTTTTCAGAACTTCCAGTAAGAATATTCTGTACACTTATGGCATCTTTGCCGGTGAGGGCTGTCCTTTTGTGGGCGTTGTTGGGCTTGCAAAACGTGCGGAATAATGCCCTCTTTCTTTGCTTTGTGATTTTTTAATTCTGTGATAACCTGTTGTTAGAGACCTCCAGCAGCATCCAATCCGTTGGGCATGCCTCGTGAAGTCCACCTCAGCCATTTTCAAAGTAACGACCTTGTGTGTGTTTCCATTTCCATACCTCCATCCATCTATGAAATGAAGGATGTTAAGATTTTTCTCTTTTTTGGCATAAAATTTGTTCCTTGATTGCTCAAAAAAACTTTTTACTACTGCTGCTCACTGTGTTTACTGAACACATGCACAGATGTAAAGGACAGACAGAAATCGGATTAACAGTATGCATGCACTGAAGAAAACTGATTATTGGGTAAAAAGCTAGCTGTGTGTGTCAGATTTTTCATAATCCGATTAACGGCTCTAATCTGATAATGCATGTCAGTTAATGCTGTTTACGTGAGCATCTGAATAATCTGGTAACTCCAGAAATCAGATAATGATCAGTTTATTAGCGTGCATTTAAACGTGCTTATGATAAGGATAAAACTGCCTTTTCCAAGTGGATAACTACACAGGATGCTGTAGCGCTGGTTTACATTTATTACTGCTAACGATGTTTTTCCCTCAAAATTTTCGGCAGTCTCAGATGATGCAACGAGGAAAGTTTTACGAGCACGCACGTGTACGGCAGCATGCAGAGCAGAGGGGGGCGGGACCTGACTTGGCCTGTTGTAATTATCAATATATTAATGTATCAACTTATTGTACGATATAGGGACATGAACTTGATAATTTTTCGGGCCTCGATATAGCCATTTTATTGTTGCCAAGTTACACAATGGCCTGTCACCACTGGAGCTCATTGTCACCAGAATTTACACACGCTATGATCTCTAACGTTTCCTAGAGCGATCCTAAGTAACGTTAAGTGGCTTTTGTCTTGGCAGAGACAGTTTAGCTAAAGTGGGTAGACCTTTGTGTGATTGCTGTTAAAAGTTAAACTGTTAATTGCAAAATTAACCGACTGCCAAGTCCTGTTTCACTGCTGGTTTGCTTATGTTAGCTAGCATGTTAACGTCAGCTAATAGAGGTTGGTTGGCAAATAAACAAAGACGTCTTATTAGACGTCTGAGACGAGATTGCCTTCATCTACATCTGTTCCTAGAAGCAAGCGCTGTACCAAAAGCAGCAAAACATTCAGAGGAATCATCTTCTGACAGCTTTGGCCACCAATAACTAAATTAGCCATTTTAAATTAGCTTTAAATTAGCCTCGCAAGAGAAGTAGTGTTAGCTCCTGAGTTTGTGAACTAAATTGATCGTGGGCTATTATAGCTTGCTTTCGATCAGGACACGGGACCATAAGTAAGAAAACCAAACTTCCAAATTATTTTAACTTCAAACATTTGTTTAGGATTTAACATTGAAAGCTTAACAAGTTAACAGTACATGAACACAACCGAGTGCAGCGCTCGGTTTGTTTATGTGATGCAGGCCGCGTCCGCTTGCGTCACACAAATATCCAGCGCATCTACTGATGCAATGATGTTTAGAAGATTTCAGTGTATATTCCTTGTATTGTTCACTATTTAATGAACACCACACAGGAAACAGTAAGAGAATGAATGAGCCTGAGAGGCCATTTTAATTATTGTTTTGCGCGTTTGTAATTTTTTTTATGGCTGTGTAGAATAATTAATAATTACGTAGATTAAATGCATTAATAATTATTAATGTACAATTAGAGGTTCATTGCTCTGTGAAAGTGTGTACTTGCATTATGTTTTATTATCATATAGTGGCATAAAATTGTATCAAAATGACAATAATATCTATTATCCCATTAATTTCTGAGACAACATATCGTCCAACAAAATTTGTCATTGTGACAAGCCTAGACCTGACACCATGGCTGACACTGAGCGAGTTCTTTGCTGAAGCAACGGTGCTCACAATGTTGCAAATCTTTTTGTGAGAGGTGTAGAAAATTTTTTTTTGTCTCATCATGAGACTATGGCACCATAAATCAGAGTATGATGGGCCACCAGAGTCTACATGCTATCCAGCAAGCACAGCACAGCATTTGGTCTATAAAACATTCCAAAACATTGAAGATGCCCATCACAATATCCTAGAGCCTGAGGTGATCGCCTCCAATGTCTAAGTCAGCAGTCTAATACCTAAAATATTCCATTTACACTCATGAAAGAGCCAAAAAAGAAGTGAATTTTGAAATTTAAAAACCTGGAACAGTCATTTTGCCATGTAACTAACACGATTTACTTGGACAAAGCATCTTTTGGATTAGGCAACCTTTCCCTTGACCCCCCAACCTGTGAGGCTTTTGGCCCAGCCCACCAGCCCTTTCTAATGCTTTCACCTTTCAGGCTCCCCAATCCCACTTGACCCTCTGGCCCCATTCCTTAAAAATATGCTCTGCAAATGCCAATTGCAAGGGATGTGTTGAAAGGTGCATGGCATTTATCTGAAATACACACAGCTCCCCCCGGAGCAAATGGGCTCAGAGTTAATTTACTTAACTAACTTACTAGCCATCTTACTTACATTAGTCTTTTAGTCGCAGGCAAACTGCGCTCTAATTGTAGCAGTAGGATAGTTGCCCTCTAATTTCCTGTTGATTGACTGTATTGATCAAGCATTCATGGAAACTCCATTGCATCCACACATGCTAGATAGTTAGTAGGGATTTATAGTCCAGTATTTCCAAACCAATAATCTATATATTGCTTGAGGAGAGTGAAGCCAAATCGGCTTGTCAGAAAAGGACAGACGTGAAGCTGTGTAGTTAAATCAATTCTCACAAGAAACACTGGCCGTGTGGGTTTTAGGCGTGTACGAGTTAGGGTGGAAGTCACAGTTACTTCTTCCTCTCAGCTCAGCTCGCTCTGCAGTTATTCACTGTTTGAGCTGCTAAGTCTTTACTTGCTCTTTTTTTCTCCGCCTCGCGTAACCCTCTTCACACTCGCCTGAGTGCACCTGTGCTTTCAGAAAAGGACACACACGCAGACACAAAGACACGCACACATCAACTCCAGCTGAGCCCCCCTGCTTAGGGTGGTGTTAGGACGCATCTTTGTCCCTCAACTGTGGAAATAACACGATCACTGATGGCTGGGGGATGGAGAAAGCCCAACACAAAGAGATTCTCAACTGCCAGGCAATAAGTAAACGCAATGTTTGTAAAGTAGAGCTTAAAGCACATTTTTTCTTTTGTCAGATACTTTATATGAGTCAGAGAAAGCTTTGTTTTGTTAAAAATATTTTACAGGAGGTTTTGGTGGTTTATCCCTGAAACTCAGATTACATATTAAAATCATATGTCTGAAGTAATGCTTTAAATCTTGTTTGTAAACCAAAAGTATTTCCCCTATATTCTCTGACTGCAAGCCAAAAGCAAGGGGAAAATCAGCCAGTTTAGAGGAAGGAATAGGCCTGAACTCAGAGCATAAAAGCAGAATTACCATAGCAAACATAAAGAAGATTGCCTCTAAAGCCATTTCCGTCTCAACTGCTCTGACTGCACTCACATCAAACAGAAGTGCTGCCTGAAAAGGTCAAAATCAGCTAGAAACACTTTGCTTCTGTGAAATCTTCCACCTTCATTTCATAGCCTAATTATTTCAAAACAGATGTGAAAAAGGACCACACAGTGCAACTACAACAAAAGGAAGAGGGTCCACCGGGAAACAGAGAAAATGTGAGTTTTTAAAATGCTTTAAAATGCACAACAATTGAACTATTATGGAAGGTGGATGTAAAATTCTATTGATGCCTGAAGGGACATAAGGTTGGTCTAAGAACAAAATTAACAGAATTTAAGAGGGAAGTGTAAATAAAATAACAAACCAAAAACACAATCTAAATAGCAGTGAAACAACAAAAGCAAGGGAAAAACATATAGCACCGCTGGCTGAATCTTGCTCGTCCAGCCTCACACCCACACATTCTCTCATCTGTACTCCACCTCTTCCTGCACCCCCCTCTCTCTCAAACATGCCTTCCTCCTCTTGCTAATTATCAAGTGTGCTGCCTTATTCCTCCAGCAGCGCGTTAAGCTCTCCAGGAGCATAGCTGACCCACTTTACATGCAGATCTGTGGGCTGAACCCTGCTCATAGTTCCTTCTCTCTTGTCAGTAAACCATGCAACATGATATGGATTAGGATTAGGGACATGGTACCTGCGCCAGAGATCCAGTCAACAATTGTCTGTAAAACACAAAAATATGAGAGCAGATTCATTTTAATGTGTGTAACACTTGTGAATTACAAAAGAGAAGAGAGGTAAAAACATGTCTAATGTTTTGTGATCCTTTTTTAATCGCAATATAATAATCTGTAATGGGAGTCAATTACAACATAACAGGAATCAGTTAAAATCAGTTTGTTTTGTTTTTTGCTTTCTTCGTGTTCTTTTACAGACACGTTCTGAAGTATATAAAAACATCGGATGATGATTTACTACATAAAAATAAATAAAAAGCACTGAGTGGCCAAAAAAACACACCTTCTCTTTCTTCCCACGGATGAACTCAGTGAAAAATTGTGGATCCCTCAATCACAGTCCCCGGCACCGCTTACCACAGCTGCGTGCATTAGATTTACCTGTGGGAGGGTTGTGCACATCAATATGGTTAGCTAGAAGAAACACTGGGAGGAATTCAGCCAAGGGCTCCATGTCTGAAACTCAGACTGAAGCTCAGACATGTTTGGGACTTAGATGACAAGTCTGTCTTGTACAAAAAAATGGAGACTAGAAGACGTATCAGAATTGTTGGGCATAGTTAGCATAGTTATCTTTTATTTGTGTTGTTTGTTAGCTTTTACTTGGTGATAGATTGTGGTAGGTGTGTAACGACACATCGATGTATCGATGCATCGATTTTTATATTTCTAAAATCAAACTACATCGATAGGTAAACAGCATGTTGTCCTTCTAGTGTGGCTTGTGTCGATCTAAAATCGCTTCTAAAAGCAAAAATCAGTTGTATCGGTGGTAAGAATTCATGCCTGGTATTTAGCTTGTCAAACATTATCTGGGTATATTTTTCGTACTTATAAATGGTAAATAGTTGTAATAGCAGTTAGTGTCAGAAGTGTGACTTCTAGGACCCTGGGATTTTCGGGGCCGATGACGATACTAAGGGGTAAGAAAACTACGATACCCAATATATCGGCTAATATTCTATATATAATATTTTAAACGTGGATATCAAATATGTGTGACAAACGCTCATAATGGAGGCAGGATATCTAACAAACTTTATTCCAAACATCATTGCACCAAACAATAAACACTTCACACCTTGCCAATTAAACAAGAGACTGTCCTCTGCTGGATAAATTACATGATTACACCATTTTAAATCACTAATCCAAGTATTTTTTTCAGCCTTAAGAAACAGTTTTAATATCTGCGCTTATCAGAGAACAAATATGCCGAGACCAACATATCTGCAATAAGCCAATATCAGCCAATAATATCGGTAAACCAATATATCGGTCGGGCCATAGTCACTTCAGATAATGTCAGATCATGGCAGGGAAGAGTTAGGAGAACGAGAGATTTTCAGTCTAAGTTTGTGGTCCACACAGATTGAACAGAGGCATTGCACTGAATGTTTGTGCAGTTCAGTGTATCAAGCTTTTCCAGTGTTGTACCTCTTCTACCACTGCACAGAAACGGGCATCTTCTTTTCCTCTATTTCTGGCAAAACATGTTACCATAATGATTTCTAGTCATTCAACTGTATCAAATCGTATCGCTCTAAATGAGCCCATGTCGTTCTTGTATCGCCAACCATGTATAATACGCATCATGTCATTGTTAAAACGAATTGTTACACCCCTAGTTAGTTGTAATGCTAATGCTAATGCTAACTCTCACTCTCTGTACCGTTGTGTCTGCTCTGCGCTGGAGGTTTGAGGTTTCTCCGAGCTTTAAAAGGGGTTACGTTTGAATTTAACATTTTTGGGATGTGTGCAAACACTGCCCCCTTCAAAAATGTAAAAACACGTCTCTAAAAATTGGCACCGATACAAGTCAGTATTGTCAAGGTCTGACATTTCAGTGGACATAAAAATAAGAGAAAACATTTTTAACATCTGTCAGAACTCTAACTTATTTTGCATTTTCCCATCACTCTGTGCTGTGATTCATTATGATTGCTGGAGTAAGGCAAATTGAGCAGATGACAGCTTATTACAGACAGCAAAATATATTTAGTGTTTATGTTTGGGAAGTCTTTTTTTTTTTTTTAATTTAATATTTCACATGTATCAAACAATCAGAACATTTCAACAGAAAATGCAATTTTCTGGTAAACCACATCCAGCCCGCTGAATGTGGGTTTATCTCTTGTCTTCCCTTCTCTTGTCACAAACGACATCAATATTTACACAAACAGAGACAACATTGCATCCTATTAGCACTGTGAAGTGAATATCAGTGCCCCTGTCACGCTCAGCTGAGACACAGACAAGATTAGAATATCCAGCTCCAATTATCAACCTGCTTGTACATCCAGCTCGTCGCTGCTGATGCTGCCCCGATGCTTCTTCTCCTCTGAAGGTTACAACCATGTCCGATTCGTCAGACTGAGGCCACCATTAACCCGGCTCCTTGTAAAAGCACAGAGTCATTCTGAACATTTCCATCATTAGCCATACCTCCTCTGCGCCTCCCCACCCCCGCTCCTCAAAAAAAAAAAAAAAGAAAAAATCAATAGCATCTGCTGCTGTACAGCAAAGACTGCTTCACTGCTGAAGGAGACAAACAGCGGGTGAGCTAAATTGATTAAGCATCAAGCTATTTTTAGATACGATGATTTCTTGTTTTGCCCATATTGGTGGAACAGTAAAAGCAGAGAAGAGCTTTGAATTAAATCGCAGTGTTCTTATGATTTCCATTAAGAAACTTAAACTATCGTCATCTGCTTTAAGTTTCCGATAAAATAAACGGGAGCATGTGAGCCATGCTTGCCACAGCTTCTGAAATCATGATGAAAGGCCTTCAGCTCTGTGTCTGTGCAGTGAGCATTTGTCACATGACTACAGAGGTAGTGGGTAATTAGCGTGTGACACAGAACACTGCTAAGCTAACAAACGATGCATATAGGAGAGCTAATTGCATGTTGTGGCATATTTGCTGTAATCATCGACCCCATCCACCTTCACAGCCACACATACTTTATTAAAACGTTGGCCTTTTCCAGTGTTATCACACCACGTGACGGCAAACTGTTCATCAGGAAAGAGCCTCACTTCCTTCACCCTGTGTCCCTTCCCCCCCTGCTGCCTCTGTTTATTTGTTCTGCATCTGTTTGAAGTGTTTCTTTGCCTGAACAACAGAGGGTTGCACAGGCGGAGGAAATGTTTGTATATGTACATTGACGTTCAAATAACGCCATAGGTTTCTCTGAATGGTTGGAGGTCATTGTCGCCATAATAATAATGAATCGTATATATGCACAAGCTTCTCTGTCAAGCTGCACATCTCATCCCTGCACACCCATGTGCCGGTGCATTTATTTTCGGATGGATATGTCTGTGTCCGAGTGTCTGCCTGCGCGCATGAGAATAACATGACTCAATTTCCATTTTTATGAACAATCCAGTTACCTCTGTCAGGGAGACTGATGGAGAGAGGTCTGCTGGATCAATGTCATCGTGCTTCTGGCATGCCAAGGAGCGTGACCGCTGTGTTAGTGCTCCCTTTGCTTGCAATCTCTCCCACACCAGCATACACGCAGTACAAGTGCATGCACTTACCCTCTGTCATACATACTGTATTTCTCAAAAAATTCACATTCTTTCCTCTCTTTTTCTCACCCATCATACATTCTGGTATTTGACAGATCCCTAAGCACTTTTCTTCCTCTCACTCCAGAGAAAGCCTCCAGAGAACCAAACACAACCTTGAGCTAACTTAACCTTGAGCCAAGACATTCCTCTGATGTTTAATGATCATAGTGTCTGCCACGGAGGCTCAAGCACCTTTGCAAGAACCTGAAAATGAGAACCGACGTGGTGCTAAGGCATTTGTAGAAAAGCCATGAAAAACTAGGTTGGTCACTTTTAAAGCCACAGCTGTTATTATTTTTGTCAGAACTGCTTTACTCACCCACACAGAAACACACACACAATTTGACGCAGGCTTTCATCCAAAGTAGTAAGAATTATATGCAGTGGGAGTGGAGGCACTCACCCTGGCAGTGTTTGTACTCCTCTCTCCCTATTGAGCCGTACAACACTGCATGAAGCACACAGATAGATAAATCCTTGAGCAGTGCAAGATTAATCACAAATGATGGTGGCTATTAGACAATGTCAGGCAAACAAAATGCGTTCTCCCCCGATCCTTGTTGATTCCAGTGCAAGAACACAACTTGCCAAATTAAATCCCCCTCTGGGCTCTTATGATAAACGGCATGAAGATAGTCTGGCAAAGTGTAACGTGTTTGGATGCGACTGTCAAAAAGAAGAATTCATCCCCATCATGTCTTGTCTGAGACATGTGAGGCAGAGGTTTTGTTCTGTTCACCCACTGAAGATCTTAAATATTTAAAAGACATGAAGCATACAGCAAAGACTTCATGCTAGCTTTGTGTAGATGTCGTATAATCCTGTGAAAGGACCCTGCAGAAAAATACAGTCTTTGAAATGCACAAAAATGTCACATGTGTACCACCAAGGTTCTGTGCATTTGTGCATATTGCGTAAAAAAAAAAAAACCTTCCCGGTGTCAGTGTTCCCTAAATTATTTAGCAAGTGCATTAACATCAGTTTTTCTTAGAGTGCTGCTCGATCAATAATAAGAATCTAGTTGTTGTTCTCCCCGTTCAGTTGTTTGTTTGTTGCTTCACTTGGTGAGAAAAATCACAACCAGTCAGGAGAGAAATCTAATATCCATAACAAAAGCCATACTTTGTTGGATTCTATATTATTGTGCAATGTTAACAGAGAAACTCTCGGCGCCAAGTTTCCACTAATGACTTGAAGTGTATCACTTCCACAGAGTGCCGAGTCCAAACGCAGCTCGGAATGTCTGACATATTTGGCTTCAAGTATTTCCTCAAAGAGTGGGGCCTCATTTCACCTCAACTGCAGAAGGTGTCAGGCCTTTATATGAGGCAGGCTTACATATAAATATAATGTGAATAGTTATGTTGACAGCAGAGAGTGGCCCGCCTCACTCGATCCTCTCCCCAGAGCTGAGTCTTGTACTGCGGCCGCCTGCTAAACAACGTGCACTACTGTACATCACTGTGCAGGAACAAAGCAATGCACAAAGCCTCCCATCTCCTGACCTTAAGTCGAGTGTGTGTGACTGTGTGCGAGTGTGTTCCTTCCACCGTGCATCAGTGTATGTGAGGAGAGAGTGCCTGCAGGGGTGTCAGCGGAGGTTTAAGATATTCAGCTTGCTGTCAGCACCGACACATTTCTCCCTCTGCACCGCTGCACAGATATGCAAATCCACCCTCCTCAGAATGCAGAGCACCAGATCAGCTTCAATTTATTCCATTCTGCTCGCTCCCTCTTTACTGCACTCGCCCTCCCTCTCTGTTCTTCTCTGCTCTCTGTTTCTCTCCCCCCCTCCTCCTCCTCTCTCCGCTGTCTCCATTCTGTCTCTGCTTTTCTGTTTGGTCTTAGCTGCTCTGTTCATGGCATATGCCCCCACTGAGGAATTGTATGGAGGTGAGAGGATTTCTACTGAGCGGCTTCAAGTCTAGGCTTAGTGCAAAGAAGCGCTCCATTCTCTCCATCTCGAACAAGGTACAAGAGGTGCAAGATTGCCCGAGTGTGTGCGTTTGAACACATACTCTTACGTGTGTGTGTTTTTAGTCTCTGCGTTGCCGAGGATTGTTAGCATTGTGCACACGCAACAGCGTACCTCTCCCTTCCCTCCTGTTAATTACCAACGATAGAACAGCAACAGCCTACATTGCTAGTGGTGAAACACAATTAGTCAGTTGCCAAGCTGCTCTCAAAAAGGCTATCTCACCAACACACAGTGTCATCAGTAATCTAGTCTCAGCATAATCTAAATGCCAATGTCTATCCTCTGTGATCCATCCCCGGCCCGCACTACATTTACATTCTAATTAGATGTGGCCAAGGCCGCTTTATAAGGACCCTTTTTAATAACACGGCTGTATTCACCTTTTCAGAGTCCCATCGTGGCTGTAAAAAAAGCCGGCTGCACTTCATATTTTGTCCCTTTGACATTGTGGCTACTGAGAATTTAAGTAGCTTTTTAAAGCCCTGGGCACTGGAGTGTGCGCAGCCTGACAAGAGGTTTTCTCGCCTCTCGAGAACGAATTGTAAATGTAATTGTAAGACATGGAAATGTAGTGTCAAAGCAGGAATAAAACACTAACACAACACGTATCGTATCCAATTTGTCCATAATTTAGCATAAAGAACGGGTAATTGGAGTCTTAGTAGGAATGTTTTAACATTTGTTTGAGTAAAGACTTCATTTTTCTGTTTTTTTCTGCTAGAAATGCAGCCCTAAAAATATTAATACAAATAATATTATGTTTTATATGCAATGAGGAGCTGCAGCTTCCATTATGGATTAATCTCTTAATTGTTATGTTAATTAACTGGATTCAAAGCCAAAGTTAACAAACTCAGACGTCTTTTTTCAGTCCAGTTATT
>JAPZDX010000001.1:28415681-28431124 GCA_029783625.1 Naso annulatus | reverse complement strand
TCAAATTCACAAACTGAATTAAGAATACAGCTTTTAATTGGGCATTTAAAAGAGCAATTCCTTTTGTCATTTTCATTTCGTTCCTGGCTGCTTTTTGTTTTTTCATCCTATTAGCTAATCCATTTGCAAAGTCATTTAGCCTCTCCATACAGACGCCAGGTGACAACCAATCAGAGAGCTTGTTACATCCCATGGCAAATTTGCATTGTTTTATCTCATTTTACTAGCTCAAGGCCCAAAGTGTCATGGAAAGTCTAAATGACTCAGCTAATAGGATAAGGAAAAGCAGCCAGGAAAAGGGAATGAAAATGAGAAAAGGATTTGCCCCTTTGAATGGCTGATTAAAAGCTGTATTCATAATTTAGTTTGTGAATTTAGTTATTTATTCCTGTTTTTAAAATTGCATTTTCAAATGGATTTTTAAATTTATTTATATATTTAGGAATTAATTAATGTATTTTAAATAATGTACTACTTGTTGCAAAGTTTCATTTTTAAATTCTTTTTATTATCCCTCTATTTATTTATGGATTAATTAATGGATTTGAAAACAAATTTAATAATCCCTGTTTTCAATTGTAAAGCAATTTTTAGATTAAAGAAATGGTTTGTGATCATTTCAATGACCCCCGTGGTTCTCCATAGTTCTCCAATGTTGTCAAAACGCCTCTATTAACATGACTTAAGTCTATTCACCAGCTGTTAAATATTACAGTGTACTAGGGGTTTCACGATAACAAATTTTTACCAGTTGCCAAATTTTTCAAAATAGTAGCCGACTAGTCATCACGTAACGAAGATGCACAAAGAGAGGTTCTTGAGAGCAATGTATTCTGTATTGCAGAAGGTCCAAGCATTACGCTGTGACATGTCAAACTATGCAGGATTACATTTTATAATCTTGAAAAGAAAATAAATAACCTACCAATCGCCAACCTCTTCTAAACAAAAGAACAACAACAACAAAAGAACAAAAAAAAAACAAAAAAAACAAGAAAGAAAGAGAAAGGAAAAAAAGAACAAAATAAGCAGCTGTCATAGAGATGTTGTCAACAGCTAGTTGACTGGTGCATTCAGTGGTAAGGGTAGTCTGGTAAAACCTCTACAGTGTACATACACTTTCTATAAATAAACACCATGCAAACTACATTTTCTGCAACTCTGAGCAGTGGAATGTTGTTGACATCAGATTTAGAATTTACATTTTAAAGTTCTCCATCTAGAAGTGAACATATTGTCAAGCCGAAACAAGGCTGGTACTGAGAGTTCTTTAAAACTGTAGTATTATGAGTATTATCAGTAAAATGTTCTTGCAGAATCAAAACTAAAAGTCTTCCATGTCTTTCCACTGATTATCAT
The DNA here is from genome assembly GCA_029783625.1 of Naso annulatus. Lineage (NCBI taxonomy): Eukaryota > Metazoa > Chordata > Actinopteri > Acanthuriformes > Acanthuridae > Naso > Naso annulatus. The sequence goes on along the minus strand of JAPZDX010000001.1, from coordinate 28,429,765 downwards.
AAAGATTTATTGTTTCTGAGCAGAATTACATGGTAGCATAGTCATGTTGAAGCTAATTTTACTGTCAGGTTAATGTCATCTGCAAAGATGGATCATTTTTTACGTTGATCATGTATTTTGTGTAGAACTATTTATCTGCAAAGTAGGTAGGCACCTTTAAAAAGTATAGTCCAGTGACAGATACCACATGTTTTAAGAGAGCTTTAGATGGCAATATAATTACTCTGAGTGAACTTAGGCGCAGTATTTTAATACTTTGAAGTGTGCTTAACTAACTGTAGCTGTCAGATCTCTTTCTCTGTAAAATGAGAAATGATGCCCCATATATATATATATATATATATATATATATATATATATATATATATATATATATATTACTAACTCTGCTTACAGTGTCTAAAACAACAGAACCACCCGAATTATGTAGTGTCTCTGCTTAATTGAACTGTAATAAAGGAAGATGAATACACTGCATTCATTTTTAAATAAAACAACAGTGAGAAACATCTAACAATTTCTATTGACTGTGAAATTCTCAGGTATCACATGGGATTTTAGATCAGTTGAACACTTGTTCCCAAATACTAAAGGTGTCCTCTGGAGTTTTCGTGTAAACAAACATAAGTTGTGTTTGCCTTTACTATTTCCTAAACACAATGTGTGCATCAAACTTTCTGTGAGGTCAATTTTAAAAGACATAAGCTACTTTAAATCCTGTTTTGACTGCAACTGTCTTTCTTGCAAGAAGTCCTCACTTTCTTGATGCCTTTGCAGGAACAAGTTTGTGTGTCCATTAACAATCATCAAGTATGTCCATTTATGTGTGTGTGTGTGTGTGTATGTGTGCACATGCAAATGTATGCTTGTGCATTTAACTGTCACTAACTATTGACAGATGTAATAACAAAACATCATAAGCAAGAGTATGTATGTGTTGCCAAGGTGCCAACATTTAATAAAGGGACCCTCATTTAAAACATATGTACTAAAAATATTGTTTTGTATGTTTTAAATCGAGCAGTTTTAATTGAGTAATGTTACGCTTTGGCTACAACATGTTTTTGTTCGTGTCAGTAAAGCAATGTTTACTGTTTTTTCCTACTGTTTTTTAACAGCAGCTCAAATTGGAGTGAACTGTTTGTCCCTTCAGAAAGGTAAATGAAATAAGAATATAGAAGAATAAAGTGTACACATGGAATTGTTAAACATAAACTGCAAGAAATAAAGGACAAAACAGACACAAATATTTCCCAAGAGGTTTAGGCGATGATAAAAGACTTAAGCTGACTGACTCACAAACAATATAAGGTGGAATAAATCTTTGACACACCTACCTCACCTGTCTATCCTGCCAGCAGGTGAAAACGTCAGCTTCACACCCACAGCCAAGCGGCTGTTGGGGACATTATTACTGAATGACTGTGCACTGAGGTGATAAGGGCTGGGTTTCAATGACCAGACCTGAACCTTGCTCCCTGTGAGAGTCACAGCCTCAGGTGGAGTCCTGCCGCTCACCTGCCGTTTCAGGAAATGAAGCTTTGATCCATTCCACATAACGCAGCGGGGGCTCTCACGCAGTAAGGTTTTTTTTTAACTAAGATGCTATTACTTCTAGAAACACTTTTAAAGGCAGAGATTTGATCTAGTGAGACAATTTATTAGTTGTTTCATTTGATATTAATGTTAGTAAAGTATGAAAGAGCTCTTAAAGTGTGAAGACAGCAGGTACCACATAAAAACACTTTTGCTTAGCGGAAGTAACCAAAGGAGAAGGCATACTTTTGAATAATATAGACTTTCTTAATTTTTGTGATGAATATTCATATTGTGTAAGAGAACAAGGAATGCTAAATACTTCTGTTACATTAGTTACATTTCCTGTGTTAAAGAACAGAAATATGGAACAAGTTTGTAATTCTAATTTTATTTGAACATGATTTCATAAAATCTTTTTCAAATCAGTAACGGAAACAAGTGTCTTTCCGAGCTAAAACTAAGCTAAGTTGCTAAATAAGAACGTCATCAACATTAACTTGACGTCCTGTCTGTTTCCCCACTAGAACTTCAGTTTTGTGCCATGTATGGGCAACATTATAATTGAGTCTGCTACTGTTATTTTCACTGACATCAAACAACTGACATCTAACTTCAAATGCCTGTCCACCCCCAGCTTTCATTCAAACCAGGACATGTGCTTACAAGTAATATTTCCACTTTACAGATCAAATAAGAACCTTTTTCTGAACGCTTTAGTGAACAATGATCTCACAGCTGTCTCTCTTTCATCTTACAGAATAACGACAGTAGCATGACTGTTTCCTGGAAATCGTGGCCTTATTTCTTTTGCATCTGTTTATCACTGTGTGCAACTGGAGGTCAGCAGTCATTTTTCAAGTAATTATATGAAGAGTTATATGAAGAGTTTATATACAAAATAAAAGACTCATATTTTTCTGAGTTATTACAGTTTAATTTTAATGAAAGACTTTGCAAATCAAGTCAGAACTGTGACTGTTAACTGCTAGAGTAATTCTTTCTTAACACCAAAGCAGGTCAGACTGATTGCTCTGAATGGTTATTAATCATTACCCTTGGTGCTGCCTTAGGAAAAAAAATCGGATAAAATCAGTCATTCTCATCAAAATGTAAACAGTCTTGCACATTTCAGACACCATTTGGTCTGAGAAGCAGAAAGATTTCTGCTAACTCTAAAAGGAGGCAACAACAGCAAGAAAAAAGCCAAGGAAACATCCATGAACTCTACCTGAACTTTAAATGCTCAACACTTGAAGGATCAGTCCAGATTAATAGTGTGTTTAAGTTTCAGTCAAAACCAACTAAACAAAACCAATGTCCTTTGTGACTTTTATGTACCCTGAACAAATTCAAACATGTCTTAAGCGCTGATTTGAACAAAGAGCCTGGTTACATCAGGCTCTCACATTGTATGCTTTACCAATATTGTTTCTTCACCTCTGCAGTAATGCTCCAGCCATAAGCTGCCTTCCACACTAAAGTGAAGGTAGATGACTACATTTTCAGTCAGGCTGCTCTAACAGTTATTTTAATTATAAATTATTCTTCAAACTAATAAGAACTTAAAGTGAGTCAAGAGTATTATAGTTGCTGAAATTTTGTGACAAACAGTAAAAAAAATGCAAAAACAAGTAGTGATTTCAGCAATCAAATAAACTTTACGTCTATTTTCATTATTCCTTCTCTCAGTCCATAAATTACAAAAACTAAAAGGAGGCACTTATAATAATGAGTTTAAATAAATTACAAAAAACATATTAATATACATTCTTTTTGAAATCTTAATGTAATACTTAGCAGCAAACTTTTTTATCATTGCGTATTTAAGCTATGCTGTCTCCCTAAAAGTAAAATCTCAAAACAAAGGCCAGTGCCACAATACAAGATCCAAATACTGTTTTGTGTCTATTTTGTTATCATTAACTCAATAGCTCTTTTCTCATTACTGCCTGACATGTTGACCTTATCTACATTCAGCTGTGTCACAGGAGTTCCAGCTGGAGCCGCTGAATGCAACAGTGCTTCAAGGCTCTGATGTGAGCTTCAATGCCACTGTGCAGGGAGACTGGCAGTACATGGCCTGGAGTGTTGGAGAGTTTCTAGTCCTCACTGTCGATAAAAGTGCCAGCAGTAACATAACTGTGAAGCAATATTTTGCCAGTTTCTGCTCCAATGACAAGAGCTGTGTGGAGTTCACAATCCATAATGTCAACCGCAGTCAGGCTGGATCAGTCACCTGCTCTGTACAGGGAGTTTATGGATCAAAGACGGCACAGCTTAATGTACAAGGTGAGGTCATTAACATCTATCCGGCTGCAGTTAAATATTTTTAATAACTGGCAGTTTGGTCTTTTTAGTTTTAAGAGACAAATGCTGCATTATAGCTGCCCTTTGACCTCTGATGTTACTGTGGATGCAAAAAACCAAATAGAGGAAGTTTCTTTTAGGGTCTCAGCAGTAATGCTAAACTGAATGGATATGTACATCTAAGAAGTACAGATGTGAGCGAGGTGTAATGACTGGGAATCACTCCGGAGGGCAGCAGTAAGCTCCATTCATCAGGCTTTCCAGAGGTCTCTGGCAATACATTACGTTAAATAACGTTATAATTCCCCAGTGGGGAAACTCGTTTGCCACAAAGTTAATTCATACAAATTCATACACACAACAACAAACAATATAAATAAATAACACCATCAAAACCACTGAGACATAATTTACAGCAATAGAACCGAGCCACAACTTCAGATGTTCATTAAAAAATCTGACTGCAGCTGAAACAGTTGTTCAGTAGAACACTGAGATATCACAAGTCACTCCCTAAAGGAGCTTTTGAGTCCATTAAAAACACTGTGTAGTGGATGGCTATTTTTAGTTTGGTCTTGATTCTCTTTTCAAGAGTAACCTTAGATGAGTCAGTGGTAATGCTAATTACAGAGCCAGCTTTTTTTTTTTCCTTTAAATTTTTTATTGATTACGTTTTTGTTATCCACACTGATGCTGCCCCCCAGCAAAACACAACATGAAAGAGGACACTAGCCAAGATTCCCTGATAAAAAAAAAAACATAAAGAAGGTTCTTGCTAATGTCCAAGGATCTATGCTTTCTCAGAAGGAAGTGTCTTGACTGAGTCTTCTTGAAAACACTCTCAGAGTTCTTTTTCCCAATTTAATTTACTGCCCAAGAAGACACTAAGATATTTATAAGACTGGATAAACTCAATTTGCTGACCTTTAATTATCACAGGAGAAATCTCCTTGGCTACCTCCTGAAGGTGCGTGTAACCCTGGTGGCAGATGGAGCTCCAGATGTTGTGGTCAGCAGCCAGGGACTCTAGTGGTGGAGGTTTAATGATGCACTTCTTCAGGAGTGTTTTTCGGATGTCCTTAAAGCACTTTTTCTGGCACCCAGAGCCTGGGCTGGCCTGTACTTCCTAAAAGGTTTTGGACTAAAATGAGATTTATTCACATTTATTTATTTATTTCATGTTAAGAGTAGCAAAGGACTTGGAAATTGATGCACAGGATAGCACAAATTGGTGTACAGAAAAATATCTGAATACAGGAAACATATTTTCTGACCCCCACACACCCAACTTGATTTGTGTCCAATAGGCATGGGGCTGTTGGCAAGATGTTCCTTATTTTAACACATTAAAGGTGGCAACTCTAATCATAACATGACTCTTGGCTTCAAAACGTATCCATAATTTGCTTTGCTATGAGCCTGAGGACAGGCTGTGTATCAAATGCAGAAGATCAGTCAAAGTTCTGGGAAGAAAGAAAAAAAACCTTTAAGGAGACAGGTTAAACTCTTTCCATTCATGAGACCGAAGTGCTGACAGCATTTGTATATAAAATTATCTTACAAACATGCCAGTGAGTTATTTTGTTTTAACCTTATTTTTGAAGAAGGCAAAAACAAGAAACAAAGGGTATTTGTGACACAAAAGACAAAACAACCAAAATGAAGTACACTTTCATACAGAAAAATCAGTTTAAAAAAAATTTTGTCTCATTAATTTACCTGATGCCAAAAATGTTGACAGTGAATATGGCTTGTTTGTCCACTGCGTATCCATGGTGACACTCCACCATACTGAACTCACTATACAATGTAGAGAATAATGTAAGTTGGAAGATACAGCAATAAAACTTGCTGTAAGACCTAAGTTCAGTAGATTCATAAAATGTAAAATGCACCATTATTTTCTAAACATATCTGAAGAATTTGTTTTTAATATATTTCATAAAGTATTGTGTTTAAGGAGGGCACTAAAATCACAGTTTTATTATTTGCATCAGCTGCTTCATTGAGCTTTCATAACTGGCTCATTTATCAGCTGTTTAGTTACTAGATGACTCTTGACATCCAATTATATTCATCCATTCAGTGGTAGCAACATGTGTACACTGATGCATTATTAATAGTTTTTGAAAAACAATGGAGCTCAACAGCAGAGAGAAATAAGCAATATCAGGCTGTAGAATGCACACACAGTACCTGTAGGTATGTATTGTTGGTGTTTATTATTTCATGGGATTTTGGACAAAAAGATATCTAAAAAGAAATATATACATCTCTATATATCTCCAGATGCATCCTTTACACTGCCAGTCTAAGTTTTCTATTAGTCAAGTTCTTTAAACTTAACATACATGTATGTGATGAGTGATGAATACATGTATGCTACATGTATTCATCACTCGGTGACAAAGCTGACTATTGGTTCAGAATCCTAAAAACATGCTGTATTCCTGACTTGCTCTCTGCTCTGTCTCTGCCTCTATTTCTCAGAGAGTGGTACAGTCAGCATCACTGTAGGGAACATGACAGTGATGAAGGACGAGCAGGTGGAGTTCCAATGTGTAACATCTGCTTGGTTCCCAATACCTACTGTCAGCTGGACCCGTAATGGTGTGGCTGTGAACAGCAGCCTGTACAACACCACTATCGTGGCTGATGGGGATTCCTTTAACTCCACTAGTGTCCTGAATTTCCAGGCAGTCAACAACACCACTGTGTCGTGTTGGGCGACAGTGCCGGCACTGACAAACCCACAGTCCAGCTCTGTGTTCTTGGTGGTTGGTAAGAAGATCACGATTTTTTCTCTCATTGTGTCTGGCACAGAGGCTCCTCTCAGCATCTTTCTCTCTGCGCTCTTTCAAGTTAGAAAAATCTGACTGTATTTTTATTTATCAATAAGACCAAGTCCAGTCAAGTGAAGTGAATTTTTTTAGTGCCATATCACAACAAGGTTGTCTCAAGACACTTTACATATAGAGTAGGTCTAGACAACGCTCTTTAATTGTATTAAATTTATTAAAATCCAACAACTGAAAGCAGTTCCCACAGGAGCAAACACTGGGCGACAGTGGCAAGGAAAAAATCATTTAAGAGCCGGTCCTGGGCTAGAATCTTCCGGAGAATTTTGGATTCATCAGGCAATAGAGAGATTGGGTGATACGATAATACCACTTTAGGTTCACGGCCTGGTTTAGAAATGAATGACATGTTGGCTTTATATAAGGTTGGCAGCAACCTGAAGGACAGCACAGAACAGCATTTCTTCGCAAAATATTTTGTGTTGCCTCTTAATAAATTTTGCATTCCCTTGCAATAGCCTACTTTTCTCCTTCCATCCCTTCTGAGCCATGTATCTATTTCCCAGCTTCTCCCAGTGATCCAGCAAAATGCCAACTTGGATCAGCTCATCGAATTTTACTTTAAATTGGAAACAATCACTGATTATTGTTGATATAGTCTTACTGCTCAACTGGGGTTTGTTATGTTAGTCAGAGTAAACTGAAACACATTGTTAGATCAACAGGACTTTCCAGAAACAGTAGCCTAATCTGCAGGATGCTGTCAGCTTTATTTGTAACCAGTCACTGCTCTCAGGACAACTGCATGGATGCGAATGGATATATTCTAAATGTAGAAAGAATGGCCCTAAGTAAGAAAAGTGGATGTCCAATTGATATTGAAAGTACTGGCGTCTCCATGGAGGCAGAAATACTCCTCAAAGGGACCAAATTTAATCTAGCACAGCCATTCCCAAACTCAAGAATGCCACGGCCCACTTAAAAATCAACTGTTATTACAGCCCATCACAGCTGGGATGTTTGCGTGAATATTTGAGGAGTTTAACGGTGCCAAACAGACTGCTCACTCCATAAATGTCCACAATAATCCATCCACCTAAATAAAGGTCAGATTAATGAAGAATGACACAGAATTTCACCACTCTGTATTATCAGTTTGATCACTTTTTGATATAAATGTGTAATTGTACATATATTTAAATAATTTTAAACCCAATGACAAAATTGAACAATGAAAATTTTTTATCTGCTCATTGTAAATGACCTCTCGCAGCCCACATGCAGTACCTCCACAGCCCACCAGGGGGTTGCAGCCCCCACTTTGGGAATAACTGATCTAGCACATTGACTTATGAAAATAATCCTGAACAAGAATCCATGGTACACTTTCTGTAAAGCCTGTCTCTATTATGCATTATAACACATTATGAACATACTTGTAATGCATTAGAATTATAAGCACTCATAGTTATGGGTTAATAATTACCTATAATGCATTATAAGTATGTCCATAATGTGTTACAATGTGTTATATATGTTCATAATGTGTTATAATTTATCATAGAGACAGGTTTCATAAAAAGTGTTACAGAATCCACTGAGAATTTCTTGTCATCTCTTTAGGATTTTTATATAATGACAGTTAAAATATGAGTACACTTTATGTGTAACAGGGTAGATTGACCTTACCTACCTTTAAGTTGATCCAAAACTGTGAAGAAAAATCACTTGATATTTGATATTAACATAGGCCTACCAATTTTCATCCTGAGCAAGAATGTACTGAGAATTTTCCCTGAACTTTTATGAACCCCTGTTTAATGACAATTGAAATATGAACATATTATAAATGTTATTTTTAATTTGAACTGACTTTACTTTTAACACTCTTCAGAAGTGTAATTACTGCACACAACCTGCATAGGACATACACCCATACACACACGCTCTCATGGGAACTCTAAAAAGCAAAATAACGATTTATATATAACGAGTAATCCACAAAACCAACACTTATCTACGACTTTTCCCTCGTTATGAAATTATTTGCTCTTCATTGATGTCACTTCCCTCTCAAAACTCGTGTGCTGTTTGTGGTCTGCCTGCTCGTTCTACGGGAGGAGGTGTGTCGGTAGGAGGCTCCAAGGGGAGGGCAAAATGGAGCTCAGAGGGGAGGGTGCATGACATCGGACGGAGCACAGACTGGAGGGGGAGGAGTGTGGAGGAGATGCAACTTTCAAATCTCCAAGATCGTAGACTCCAGCTTTAAGGGGCACTAGTGAGCTTTTTTGCCCATCTCATTAGTGACACCCATAAAAAACTTGTTTATTTACCATGACAAGTGTGCCCAGTTTCATGAGTTTTTGAGCATGTTAAAGCCCTCAAAAAGCCAATTAATTTGCTTGAAAAATAAATTCCTTAAAATACAGTCGGCCCTTGCACTGTTTGGGGCTCAGGCTCTTGTAATAATTATAACAGACAGATGTACTGAAACCCTTTCCTGGCTCTGTACTTCTCCCTTATCTCTTGAAAAGCCACGGGTTTCTTTACTGTAGACGAAGTAAAAGGGAAAGATGAACAGTGGGTGCTTGTCATACAGCAGCAGAGCCTTCTCTCTTGCTGGCCTCAGTATCAGCTCCTTCACCTGGAAGTAGTGCAGCCTAGCTATAATAGCCCTTGATTTACTGGGCTCTGGTGGGCACGGTCCACTTCCACTGGTTGGCCAAAGTGGTTCTCTCCCAATAACTTTGGAAGTAGCCCTGCTACAAAATTAGTTGGACTGCTATCCTCAACCTTCTCCTTGATTCCAATAATGTGAATATTTTGTCGGTGAGAGCCTGCCTCCAGGTCATCAAGCTTGGCTTTTTGTTGCACATATTGAGATGTGAGGTTATCATACTGCTTTTTCAGCCCCTTAATTCGCCTCTCGGTGACAGCCTCAGTAGTATACCTGCTCGCTAACCTTGAATAATGCCGATTTAAGGCTGGAGAGGGACTAACGTGTGCTCAAGTATTTGCAGTTGATTTACATAGTTGAGGTGTGCTTAGATGGAAATTTCAGAAACGCAGTGTTTCCCTGTTTTGGAATGAAAACCTGCTTTGTTTTTAAGCATACCATGAGACATGAAGTGGATTTAATGCCCCCAAAAACATCTGTAATACTTTTTTTTCAGAAAGATTGTAATTTGTGTGACTTTTTCCTGCTTATTTTAGTATTTGAATACTTTTTGTTATTTTTATCATAGAGCGTCATATCATCTGTTTTGTAAAGTGCGATATCTCAAGAATTGTGGGGTCTGTAAACAAAAAAGGAAACATTGATTATCGTTACTATTGTCCAAATGCAATAAAAATTTCTTGCAACTTTTTTCCCCATTGCTGTTTCCTTATTGAGAATGTTTAAAGGTTAAGCTCCTCTTGTGAACATTGCTACTCAGCTAGTTTATCTTTGCGAAGACTGCTTTGTTTGTAGTCTGAGCTTGGGCACAAGCTCTTGTTAGCTTAAGCATCTGCCATAGTCACTAGCATTAGCTGGGTCAAGTGTTCGCTGGAATCCTCTTTCCCGGAACCAACATAGTAACTCGCTTTAGTCACACAGAAATGAAAAATGCAATGTCTTTTGGGTGAGGTAGGTCAAGTTCAGCAGGACCCCCTCGAAAACACATCTACTCCGTAGCAAACCAAACCAGAAGCCCAAGAATACATGATTAACTCCAGGTCTTAGGAATGTCTGAGAATCCACAAATACACTCTCTTTATAGGATTTTGAAATAGGCCTGCATAATTTAAAATTAGTCTGATAAAATGATTACAAAAACCCAAGGAACACATATAGACATTACATTATAGCAGCAGCAACCTTGAGTATTAGATTAAACCAGGATGTGCAAACAGACAGCACGGACAACAAAAGATTCCCGGGAGTAAAAAGTAGTGCAACAATCTACATTTTAGCGAGAGGGCATTTTTGTGGCGCATGGAAAATGTTTTATGTGTTTTTCTGGACGCAATGATAGGAAACATACTGTACCCTTAAAGCCCATGTGAAATATGCATGTTTAAATTTGTTTTTCTCTCTCATTAGAATCCTTTATTAAGGCTATAATTTTATCAAAATGTGTTAAAGAAAATTAAAGCTTCCTTTTACAGTGCACTAGCTGTGTGTTTTACCTCTAACAAAAATATGTTCTATTCTATGTTCTATATATGTTCTATCTGTCAATGTGTTATATTTCAGTTTGCTAGATTTTAGGTCTTTGAGTAGCCCACTCTTAATTATGGTCTTTCCCTCTGCAAAAGTTCCCAGGCCTCCGGACTGGACTGTGCTGATAGCTGTGGTTGTGTCCATTGGAGGTGCTGCTCTTTTGATTTTGCTCATCCTCGGAATCATCTTCTGCTACAAACGCAGGAAAGCAAAGCGTAAGGGCCTCATTATATTACTCTAACACAACTTCTACCACGCTGTGTCCAAAATTACAAATTTAAGATTAGTAACTTTTGTCTAAGGGCAGGATTTGATGGGAAACATTAATGACACTAGGTTTTTTGTTGTTGTTGTTGTTGTTGTTTTGTTTTGTTGTTGTTTTTGTTTAAGAAATACGTAATTTACTTTGTAAACTGTCAGAGGTTGACAATAGAGCAGTTTGAGCTTGCAGTTGCTATCTATAATGTTTCAAGTAATGATTTTTGAACATCTATTTTCCAAGTACTGATACCACACACTAGATGAAGTCTTCAGCAAGCAGTTATATTTGCTAATTTGTTATCTTTACAATCCTTTGCAGAGCCAAACTACCAAGATGAAATGAAGTAAGAAATGATTAATATTTCATTGCTATCTCATATTCTACCTCTACAACAGTATGCACTTGTGACATGTTTGTACACACAGTTAAGTTCTCTGTTGTTATTCTTGTGTGTGTGCAGCAAGAAAGTGAGGACACAGAGTGAGTTAAGTGTCCATGCAGCTGGACAGAGACACGGTCAAGTGAATGCAGGATATGTGACAGATGGTCAAACAAGTAAGACTGAAAAGAGAATGTGCACAAACCCATGCGAGCTTTAAACAAAGATCTTTAACATTGGCACTTCATTTGCTCCCAGGCTTTGCTAACCATTATGACACAAAGTCAAACCTCCTCTTTCCTCTCTGTTCGCAGGTGTCGCTCCAAGTGAACTTACTGTCAGTGGTTTTTCCCACGCAAATGGCTTCGGTGCTTTTGAGGTGGGGTTGTGTTATTGTTAAGTACAACACAGTCAGTATGTTTACATGACGTTAGAGAAAATTGATTTCATTGTGTTAGTCCAGCTAAAGTCAAGCTAACACACCCAGATAATGTGATTAGCAGTCAAATGCCCTTCTGCATGTTTACGCTTTAACCGGACCTGGACTGGACTGGTCGAAGCAATCTGTGCATGATTTATCGTCCTCACGGCGTCTTTGACCAGAACATAAGCAGCCGGTAAGAAAACAAAAATCCCGTAAGCATTGGGGGAAGCGTGCATCAAATTTGTACCAAAAGTAAAGCATAAAAATGAAGTGTACCGGGCTGTAAAGTTGTCCATGTTTTCACCGTTTAACATGAATTTCGCTAGCCACTTGCTAACTTGTTTGTAGCTTGTTTGGCTAACCAGAACAAGGTCAAATAGCAACCAGCTGAACGGGCATATTGCTGCCCACCGTAGCGGAGTGGGACAATAAATTACTTCTCCCTCAGCGCATGTATACTGGGACAGTAGTCCAATTAAATGGCCTGACCGACCTGTAACTGTAGCTCGACTTAACTGTGCTTGTAAACATAATGAGTGTGAGAGACAAGCATGTCTGTTTGCTTCTCACACCTAAGACCACATTTAGACAAACAATAGTGCAGCGTTAACAAACAACCTTGTCATTCATTTTAATGAGAACGTTGCATTGGCACAGCAGGGGCTCGGCTGACACACAGGACTCCCGTTGAAAAATGCAGCGTCATCAAGCAAGAAGTTGATCCTGGCTCATCGTCGTCATCCAACTTCACCCACCAACACAGTATTAAGACTAATCAAATACATGCACGTGCACATTCCATGCTTTGAGCGTGTTAACATTAGCACTGGGCTAATTCTTCTGTTTTCTTCACAAGCACTGAGTGGGAGGAGAGAATTTTTTGCAGCCCTTGAAAAGGTGTAAAATCCTGCCTTAAAAGACTGGTGTACTCATCACTCGACGAGGGTTTTTTTCTTGAATAGCATTTTATCTATTTTTGCAGCGTCGTGCACAGGATGTTTTTGGATGCAGCATGGGTCATCAGCTCTATGCCTGAGCTCCCTGCGTACCACAAGAGTTTTAAACAGGTCTGACACTGCAAGATTTTGATATTGAAGGTTAACATCAGTTTTTTTTTTTAAGGTATAAATCCTGAATTTAATGTCTCTCTCATAAATCATCGTAGCTCTCCTCACAATATTCCTCTTCAAAATGACTGTTACAGGCTGTTCCAGTCCTCCAAATTACTGTGTGTCTTTATATGCAAAGTGTGCGTGCAGCGACTTTTGTCTTCCAAATGTCGTCCGGTTTGTGCACACGTTCTTTCCTCCAAATCCCTTCATTTATCATGTTAAATCAGAGCAGCACTGGTGGACTCATGAGTGTATCTGCATCTAATAGCAGAGTAAGAAAACATTTGGCTTTGATAAGATAAAACTCTTGACAAATAACCCTCATTGTAGTGGCATCTGGGGGTTATGGAAAGTCTTAATTTCTCCATAGATATTATTGGTGGCAACTTTCTGCCCCCTCAGCTGTTTATTCCACTCTAGTTAATCACACAGATGCTTCAACGTGATTGTACATCATAAGTGTTGTATTAAGTTAGCGTGTTAAGATAAGAAATCTCACAGGATTACTCTGGAATTTTCGCACTGTTGACTGTGTTGAATCAGTTTTCATTGCCTTTAAAAATCCAACAATCAGGCTTTCACAGAACTGCACTCACAAACTGAGCTCTTGTGTAAATTCCCGTGAACAGGTATTTACTTATGCACAGTACTTTGGTGTGACTTGCATGTAACAAATGGATTAAGTGTGCTTTTTAAAAGGGTTATCATCTTTACGGTGAACTAGTTCATCATGCCAGCAGCTTCCCTTCCTTTAACAACAAACAGATAAGCCAGATCCTCAGTGAGACCCACCTGGAGCCCAACATGCACAGACATCTTACTGCCATTTATTTATGCGTCTTAAAGGTCTTCTGTGCTTATACTCAAGTAAACATCAGGGTAACGCCTTTATTAGTGAGTTTTCCTCTTGATCAAGGGCTGTTTTGACAGGCTCTAAGTGATAATCTGCAAATAAGATGTAATTTTGTGTCAGTGTTTTACCTGGTCTTACATTTCTCTGTGTTTAGTTCCTTCTGAATGTGTTGAGTGGCTCTTTGACTAAGCTTTGTCTTGCCTCAG
>JAPZDX010000001.1:28382648-28395125 GCA_029783625.1 Naso annulatus | reverse complement strand
AGTTTCCAAAATATCTCTTTAAACATTTAATATTCTCATAGAAGTCAGTTTTGTCACTTTGCACTTGGTGTAACTGACTGAGGGTAGTTCAGTATGAGTGAAATGGGGCATGCCACTCCTCTGCTGCCTTATATTTATTTTCCAGCTGTTATAACGCTGGCAGTGACTGATGGTGTGTATAAGTGTTACACGATTGTTACAGCCTACAGGTGCAAGTAAAAACTGCACGAGCTGAAAAGAAGAACCCTCGTCTAATGTGCTGTGATATGCAAAAAAAATCAAAGATAATTGGTCATTAATTCATACTGCACAGGGTCAAAATCAGCCCTTCCTCCTGATACCCATCAGTTTCTGAAAGTGACACTCGGGCCTCTCAGGAACACATTACTGTTGCATTGATTCTGGAGAGCTACCATGTGAGAGTGACAATGCTATTTGAAGCCCCCTGTAGACTCGGCCTGTGTTAAGCAGCTGCAGCTGCTGGTGGAGAGGCAGGCAGTTATTTGAGGTTAATGGTTGTCCATGCCCTCTCTGTAGTTAGACATTCACATGGCAACACCTCAACTGTCCACAGAACAAACAGTAGTGCAGTTTATTAGTCACTCAGCAGCAGCCTGTTGTCTTCTCATAGGTTCACTCCTGACTCTCCACAGGAGCAGTTAGACTGCTGTTTTCTGTTGTGCTTTTGTTGCTGTATTCTGCAGGTCACTCGACTGCAGTATAGTAGTTTAGATAGAAGGAGTTTAATGTGGAAGACATATGGATTGAGCTAATTTGACAGTTTGTAATGCCTACAGAAGTTATGCATAGATATTATTAGCTTGACTGAAGGCATTGTGTGCAGGTATTTCAGACTTCAGTAAGAATTTGTTGGAATCCTGCCTGGCGGGCTGCCTGTGCTGAAATGCATATAATAAACAATAAACAAAAGACTGAAGCGAAAAATAGTGTCCCATTATATTACTCACACACACACAGACCCATAAAGAAAACGCACACACACTCAGCAGTGTTAGACAAGGGACTGTGTGCTCTCTATCTCCAGGCCTTGTCCTTTCACAACTCTTCCTTCTCTGTAGTTTGTCAGTATTCAGGAAAACAAGCTTACTTTACCTCTACGCTTTTAATCAACTGATCTGTTCGCAATCTGGATTCTTTATATGGGATTGATCATTAGGGAAATATTTTCCAATTCTAGATTATAAGGATGTGAAGTTGGTACAGGTTTTAGAAGTTTCTGCTACCATGTGTACATGCTCTGCCAGAATTTGTCTGCTGCTTTATGAAATTTAGTTGTGTGAATAAAATATGTACCAAATAAGCAAGTTTTTCATTTCATTTGGATTCTTATTAGCACACTTTCTCTCTCATCTTCTTTCCCTTATTCCAAAACTAAAAATCTGCAGATTCTTGATTTACATCTCAGATGTGAGAAGAAATGGAGAATAATCATGCCTGAATCAAAATATGCAGTTCATAACTTCTAAACAAGTGTTGGCTTACAAAATAATATGCGAAGCTACCAAATGGCAGCACTATCTTGTGTAAGTGTAAATTGTGTGCAGCAAATAAAGCACAGTTTTAGACCAAAAATCCTTATAATGACTGTTTGACGCATGGTTGCAAATCAGTGCACTACAAATTTTGAAGCTGCCCTGTTGATTTTTTCTTTACTTTCATGTAAACTTGGACCAGGTGTCATAGGAAAAAAATGATGCACAACTTCTATCGCCCATCTGTTAACCTTAAAAGCTCAATAGCATCTTTGCCGTGTCAGGTTTAAGAGCACGTGTTTCCTCCTAATGTGCAGCCTGTCAGGTTACGTGTGTGGCGTTGTCAGATACTTAATTCATCTTTTGGAAGGACCTCTCTGTAGTTTAAAATGAACCCTTCAACAAAGTGTTTGCGAAAGCTGTGACAGATCGTGGCATATTGAGTGAAAATGGAAACATGCATCATTGGTTTGGCTAAGTGGTGACTTCACATGAGTTAATAATCTTGATTTGAAGCCTGACTCGGCCGAGCTAACTGGAGGCAGTGAGGCGCGACGGTCACACGGATTATCCTCTTATGAGAATGAGCTCAAGCCCGAGGAGTTTGCTGACCAACCCAACCCCCAACATCACAACCGACTCCAGAATCTGATAAAAATCAGATGTCATGACCATTGTTAGCCCACTCAGAGTCTCAGTTGTTTTCTTTGAATGTTTAAGTGACTTAAGTTTTACATCATCACATCCATGAGGTGCTGAAGAACTGCCTATTAAACAGAAGTGATGAGTTCCTGTCACCTTAAGCATTTTTCATAGTCTGTAACTACAGGGCGCATACGCTGTGTGGACGGACCAGAGGCGGACAGTCAGCAGTCATTTGCCTTTCCATGGTCCAGCTGCACCAACGCACACCCACATTTCCCGCAGACTAGCAGGTCATTTCCCTTTCTGTCTGATGACACGTATTGTAAACAACATGAGGTTGTCTACGGATGAAGAGGAAGACAGCTGTGCCTCCAAACTACTTTAAAAAAACTCTCGGAGGTACACGTAGGCAAGGTATGTGCGGTCACAAAAATTTGGCTTTGCTGACCCCGGCAGAGTCCAGTCTGTGTATGGTAAGTCTGGACTATGAAATCCACCAGGCCTATTGAAAATTATTATTGTAGTACTCAGGTGATGCCCTCAGAGATGATCTTTTTTTACCCTCCATCCTTGTTGAGAAATCACTAATATTTTATGTTTCTGGAATTGGATATGAAGTTAACTAGGGCTGGGAAACGTAAAGAAATTATGTCATTATTGAGATATGAGATACCATATCATCCTAGATACTGGATACTGTGATATTATGATATGGAATAAATAGTGTTTTTTCCTGAATTTAAAGGCTACATTACAGTTAAGTGATGCAATTTCTTCCACTTATCAGACAGTTGTACTTGTTTTAATACTTGCCTTTACCCACTGTGTCATTATATCTTCGTTACTAATGATTATTGATCAAAAATGGAATTATGTTCATATTTTTTGAAAGTACAAATAGTCATCCCTACACTATTGTTGAAGAGAGGGAATTTGGTCAAAAAATTTGTAATGTTCAGTTCTGCCTCTCAGTTCTTGCATTGATGAAGAGCTTTTGAGGAGATTTTAAAATATTAAGATAAACATAATGTGTATTAAGATAAAGCCTAAAAATATCGCAGTATAATTTTCAGCCCATAACGCCCAGCTCTAAAGTTAGGTCTCACTACTAACCTTGCTGCTATACTTGTAAGTGCTTTCATTATCTGACAGTGCTAAACCATTTTAAGAGATAAACATAAAGTGCAATATCTTACACTGATCAACACACAGCTCCATGCCCTGCCTCTCACCAACCCCAGAAAGTATCAAAACAAACTTGTGTCTCTCCTACAGCTACAGATTAGCTCATTTAAAAATGTTTTGCGTCTAAAGTAACTAATGATTTTAATTTATTTTGTATGTGAATTTGCTGAACTTGCTGTTCATTTTGCCTGTACTACAAAGGGTTGTTCGTTCCCGGCAGCTGCTGTAAGGAGAGATAACAAAAAGCATGTCAGAATTTATTGGACTGTAAGTGGCTGACATCGATACTTGATACATCCAATAAAACAAAGCCGGGATCAACCCCAGTCCTGTCAACTGCCTTTGAAAATGACTCACTTCTACAGTTTCACTTAAGGAGTGTTCAGAGAAAAACTACTGAAACAGATCAAAGTGACCATAACCTTGGTGTATATTACTTACAGTTCAATTACAGCAGATCATAAAGAGAATTCAGGAAGTTGCTGCCACTTTGTGTGTTCACCACTACCTTTGCTTTGGATTTGTCTCCTTACACTTTTGAACCTTCATGTCATGTTGCTGAAGATCTTTCAAGGTCGTTTTTGACAAGATGTCGGAACCTGTCCAGTTGTTCTTATTGTGCAAGCCTTTAGTTGTCTTGTATGAAGGTTATTTTGACAGCATAGTGAGGTTGATGGTCAACAGCAGTCACTGAGTTCTAAACACCTCCGAGGCAATGCCTCTGAGAATGGTAAGACAGCCTGACGTTTTATTTATACCCACTCAGAATATCTGGCTGAAGAGGAGTTTTAGTTGTCAACAGTATAACCAACACAAAACATTTCAAGGGTTCTTCATCTCCACTGAAACCTTCCTGCTTTTGAATAATTCAGTTTTGGTTCATGGCAAAGTTCCAATTTTTGTTTTAAGGCACTACAGTAGACTTTTAAACCATAGACGCTGAAAACCCCCCTTTTAAGTTATGATGTTCTGTCCAAATTGATGGAGTCTTACTACTTTATCATTTCAGCATATATCTGCAACCCATTCTGAATATTGCACTTGTGCTTCTGTATTGCTTGTTTTCTATTGCCTGGTGTAATTTGTTTGTTTGTCTGTTTGTTAGCAAGACAACAGATCAGAAGAGCTACTGGCCTGATTTTCATGAAACTTGATGAAAGGGTCTACCATAGGCCTATGGAGAATCCATCAAATTTCGGCGGGGATCCAAATCACAGGGCGTATACACATTATTTTTCAAGTTTTGTCAACATTTTGAGCCAGGCAGTGGCCACAGTGCCATACGTCTTAAAATCCGGGAAATGCTAGTACAGAAAGCAGTTGTTATGGAACACTCTGAGTTTGTTACCTTGTAATGGGAAGTGAACTATTAGAGCTTATTCAACATGGGTTTAAAATGCCAAGCTATTTTTCTTCACTAGAATGTCAGGACTTTGGAAGAATATTTGCCAATTTTTTGCATTAACACTTCAATTTCATGTGATTTACCTTGACAGTTTCGTTATGTTGTGGATGCGATCATATTTTTGGCACATAATTTGATTGGGTAAATGCTACTGCACCTAAATGCATCTTGATTTAGTCAAATAAAAGGATTTCAATAGAACACTGTGAGACAGTTGTGCAACAGCAACTTAAAAACTAAAATCTAGGAAAATGTTATTCCTTACACATCACCTTTTCACTGGTGAGACTTTGTGAAATATTGCCAGACGCAGACAATGCTAGCTCTGACATCTATCACTGTTCTTCTTTACTGCTCGTAAAAGTAGTTGTGACAGTGGCAGCCCAGCGCAACTTCCTGTTTACTATTTTAGAGCGGCAGAGAAGAATTAATTTCAGTTAAGTAACGTCAGTCAAAGCTAACTATGCTAACAGGAAAGTAGCTGGTTACCATTTTGCAGCTAATATATTACATGGTATGGGACCCATACCAGCATTTTCTGCAGTATCGGAGGCATTTTCTGATACTGGTATCGATATACGCAAGGCTTCTGTTTCTGCGGGACGCCGGAGCACAACACAGCAGTCCAGCACAGAGCAGGTCCAGTGGGACAGGAAGTCAGACACAGACACAACATTAAAACGTTGGGTTAATTTTCAGAATAAAACATTCTGTGTTGATGCCAGATTAAATTTCACTTAACTTCATAAACAAAACGTCATCATGTGCGGAGCCAGGCCTGAAGTCAACAGATCAGAAGTTTTAAGAGGCTGCATTTGCACGTGATTCTGTAGTCACCACGAAATCCCATCGTCTTGCAACTCCAGCTGTACGTCCGTGCTGCGCTTTGGAACGCAGCCGGTGGGTGTTGACAGACGACAGGGCACGGAGCAAACCCACAGCGGAGCCGTTCTGTAATGCACACGCAACCAGTGGAATCCCAGGGTGAGGCGAACCTTTAGTCTTTCAACCAAAAGATTACATATGCGCTGAGGGAGCCTTTTTTACTTCAGCGAGCTTAATTATTACATTCTTTCATGAACACTTCATCCTTTACGACTACCCACAAACAAGAGCGAGCGTCCTGCAGTAGATGCTGCTGTAACTATATCGACCTGCATTGACAGAGTGTCTCAGTTATAGGATGAAGTGAGCAGAGATAATGAGAAGTGTTTTGAGAATCGGTGACTGGCTTTTGTAATTCAGAAATCATGGCAGAGTGGAATGGCTGAGCATGTTAATGGAGCTGCTCTCCCTTCTCCTCCTGGAGCTCAGGAAAAATCGATGTGGCACCTCGTCAAGGTTTTAAGATTGGTGTTTTCTTACACTCAGGCCAATGTGTGAGTGTTGTTTTCGTCCTCTTCATCAGCACTCGCCACAGACAAGCCACAATTTGATTATTTGTTTGTACTCATGGGTGGGTCAAGTTCCCAGTTTAGACTGGTAACTGCTCTTTAGGTTTAACAAAGTTTAAAATAGCCTTTGCCTTATTTATTTTCCCATGGTATCCTGTCTAAAAATATAATGAGGAGCATGTGCTGAAAAGAATTCCTAATAGAATCTGACAGAGAATATTCACGTAGTGACGGGGTTTTGTGTCTTTGCACTTTGTAGGTTTGTTATTGTGTTTTACTGTGATATGAGACTCAGTGTGATTAAAATTCACACAGTGCTGACTTCATCTGTCAGCTACTTAATCCTTGAGAGCAAGTCTTTGTTCTTTCATTGATTCTTTTTGAATCTATCAGTATCAAAGTAAGTGTGAGCTCTCTTGCTGGAAACACTGCTGAGTGTTTCAAGATTGGTTTAAAAAGTAGTTTACCTCCACGAAAAGATGTGGTTACTCATTAGCTCTCCAAATAATCTGTAAATGCCCCATGAGAAATTTCTGCCTGGTGGCTTTTCTAGTGCTGAGTGTTCATCTCAAGAAATCTGTAAGCGTACAACATAGCCTTTCACAATAGTAAGGAGGGTCTTTCTTTATGTGGGTAGCCTTCAGTTGCCTTCGTTGGCTCTTATCTCCATTTTCCCACTTAGCTCGCTCCTTTGCCTGGCTGCATTCTTTCATTGCTTTTGGCTTTCTTTACCTAAGTAGTTAATTTTTCTTGATGATCGGACATGAAGTGATTTTAATATTTGAGTCTAATCTTCACTCTACTCAAGGTAAAATGAGACTATTTGTAACACTGTTTTGACTCTATTCAAAATGCTTTCCACTCCAGCTGCACTTGAAATACTGATTGTTTGAATGAGTGATGTGTAACAAATACTGCTAGTTATACAAAAAGTTTGCACTGTTGATTATTCCTGCCTCCTAAAAGTCGATGATTGCAGTCATGAGATTATGTTGGGTCACATTTTGTCAGTTGAATCAGCGCAATTTGTTTATTGGCTGCTTCATTGTAGAGGTGCAGGAACAACAGCATTGCAGGCTGTAAACTTGACAAAGTTCCAAAATGACCACGAACCATAAAACTTACTGTGCTGGAGGCTGAGAGCACCAAAAGAAATGCAGGGCGTCCAGTCTGCTGGCGGCTCCGGCGCTCTTTGCTATGGTGATAACTATCAGTGAAGTTGGAAAAACCACTTCTAAACTAGATGAGAGTACGATTTCCCTCTGTCGTCCACTGTAGTTGACTGTTGGGCTGACAGCGCTGTCAGCAGCCCAGCACGAGAGACCCTCCATGGTGGCCTGGGATTATATAACTGTATTATGAGCAGGACACGCACTCTCACTTTGTCTTTGTGGAAAAATCCTGTTTATATGATCTCTTTTAAAATCATTTTATACCTTAATGGCTTTCACGTCTTATGAAAAGCATTTTGTCTTATTTTCATTCTCTGTTTCTCTTTCATTTCAAAGGGACTGTGAAATCTTTAAAAGTAGCTTTCATTTACAGTTCAACATATTTATATTCCGTAGTTTTTTATATCGTCAGTCAGTGTGTAAATCAAAGATGTAGCATAATTTGAGTCCATATCACCCAACGCAAGCCTGCTCAAACACAGTGAGGTGTTCGGCAATAATGTCAAGAAGCCGTGGTGAGCAAATGTTGTGTGATCACTCATGTATGATGTCTTTAATCACATGTTACAGTTGTTGTAATCAACCTGCATCCTAAACATTAAATAGTGATGGAATTGACACCAAGTGCTTGCTCATTAGGAGTTGCTTTTAATTGTAGGATTTTTAATAAAATTAATAAACTAAATATAATTTTATGATAGAGTGTGGTAGAGCTGCATCGATTGATCGATCGATATAAAATTAATCCCCAACTATTATTGATAATCGAATCGTTTGAGTCATTTTTCTAATAAAAAAGTAGAAAGAATTGCTGGTTTTGTGTCTTAAATGTGAGAATTTGCTGCTTTTGTGTGTCGTTTATGATAATAACTGAGGAGTCTTTGTGTTTTGGGCTGTTGTTTGGACAAAAGAAGCACTTTGAAGATGCCACATTTGGCTGTGATGATCATTAGTTGCAGCTCCAGCGTGTGGTCTATACCTACTCTGTGTATAAAGTGTCTTGGGACAACTTTGTCGTGATTTGGCCTTATGTAAATAAAATAAAATAAAATAAAATAAAATTGACTTGACAGCCCAGAAATTTAGTTCTTACTTGGACAACATGTAGAACTGTATGGACTGAACTTAATTTCACATGTAACCTCTGCTCACTGGTTTCACACATTAGTTTGGACAAAGCATGCAAGATACCAATCGTCACTTGGAATCAGTCACGTTTTTTAATGAGAAGAAAAGGAGACAGATGTAATTCTCTCTATCATCTGTTCCTTTACTAAAGAGACCACAAAGGATAATGATGGTTTTGTGATGCGGGAACTTTGTCGCTGCATCACACCCAGAGCCTGGACATTAGAAGAGCAATTTGCATGTTTCACGCATCTGTGGTTACTGTTTATTTGAATCATACAGCTGCCAGTCCAAGAGATGCAAAAAGCTGCTTCGGGCAGGAAAAAATAAATACCGCTCTGCAATAAAGGGAACATTACATGTTAAACACCAAAACTATCTTTGTAATACTGGCCTGTGTTATTATTCACGCGAGCAGGAGTGAGGTGGCGCTTTGCTGGGGATCTTTGTGTTCCTGTCGTTGACATATTTACTGATAAAGATGCTGGCTGACCCTCACACACTCCTGATTCCCATCACCTGGATTGGCTGGGTGTATTTCTATTTTGGTAATCAGCTCAAGCACACAATCCAATTACATGGAGGTTACTGTGGGGCTCTCTGGATGGGAACCAGCCTTTTAAATGACCTGCAGAGAAAATGATGCACTTTGCCAGACTGTGCACAATTTAATTCATGTTTTTTTCCCATTTTATGTTGCTACCAAAGTTGCTTTTTAATCTGCTAACAACTTGCGCTCTTGCATTCTGTCTCAGTGACTTGTATACTAAAGGCATATTAGATGGACTCAAAGTGTTTTGTGTTGGCAAGCAGGTACAGCTCTTGTTCTTATACACATTATTGTCAACCATCTGATTATGGAAAATTCAATACTTTCTTTGAAGGATAGTGTATTGATCTTTCATTTTAATAATCAGTCTTAAACGCAAGTTACAGACTCGACGTTATGTCTTAAAAAATGCTTTTTTTCTGTCCTACCGTTTTGTCTGGCAGACTCCAACAATTTAATCCAAAGGATATAAAGTTGACAGATACTAAACAAACCACCTCTCTGTTTTTGCTATATTTGCTTTATTGTTTTTGTCGTGTGCAGGGCGGTGTTTGCCTGACCTCAGTGCTCCTGAATATCCTTCACCATTCAACCAGTCAGCGCTTGTTTGATACATGGAGCCACAGCTATGCAGGGCATGTAGCCGAGCATTGGAGGTGTGAAAATCTCTTCTGTGAGTTACAACAAACAGGCCTCGCTGCAAGACAATTTAAAAGTACTTTTGAGAAGCATCTTTCAGCCCTTAATGAGCTTTGGAGTGTTGGGAGCAGAGATGAGACAATAATCATTATGCCCCCATACGTACCTCAATAAAGAAAAGACATCATAGAATAGTGCAAGTTTTTATGATTGTTATTAAAGCAGGAACAACAAACAAACGCCCGGGCCCAGTGGCATGCCAATAAATACACATTAATCATGGTGAAAGTAATGCACAAGACATATGTTGTTTCATATCAAGTTATTTCCTTAAAACTGTGTTTAAAATTGAATAAGACAATGATTTGTGCCCGTGAAGTAGCTACATTTGAACACTGTTTGAAGATTTTCATCTCGCTGGAGTAATTATTGCGATAATATCATGTATTGAGATTGTTGTGGCAGAGATAATGATACTGTGGAATGTTCATGTCAACACACGCTTAAGTTGAGAGCATATGTCTTATTTATGCCTGAGCTGGGAAGCTGTTCAAACTATAATTACCTGTTCTGCTTTCTGACATAAGGGGGTTGCACATATGTTATCCATCACATGCTGTTGTTTGTGCTGTAGGAAAAAATACTTTATATTTGTGTGCTATAGTTAAAGGCACAACGATGTTTTAGGAGCAAGAACTAGTTAAATATGTCTGTGTTGGTGCCCTGACATAAACGAACCTTGTACTCGTATTTCTGGTTAATGCACAGATGGCTTTTCGAACAGTCTCATGCGTAAAATGACATTACGCCAGGTCTGATTGACCACAGCAAATCGACCAGAAATCGCCTTCCCCTATCTATGTCTGCACTTTCCTTGCAGCTCTGTGGCCTCTGTGATAGATTGCTGAATGAAACTGGATCTGTGGAAAAAAGAAAGGACAAGCACTCTTGGAGTTGCACAGCCTGCATGCCTTTTGCCCAACGGGGCACTCACTGGGACATTTCCTCAGTGGGGCTTTTTCAAAAGGGCTTGCGCTGCAGTTCCAGCTAAGGGCAGTACACTAGGTCAACTGCCGATAGAGTTACAACCTCTCTTTTGTGGAGGTGTTGGACAAATTAGACCTCACAACTGTTTATCCAGTCAAACAGGGACAGCTGCATTGCTCCACCCTCGAAAACCTGCCACTGACTGTTGTTCCTTTGGGGAGCCATCTGTGAGGTATAACAGGCACGGTGATCAAATGATTGTTCAACAGTATTACCTCTGTCACTGCTGGGGATTGATATGAATGGCCCTTAACTGAATCAATGTGAGCTCTGTGCATTATGTGATCCAGCTGCCATTTTGGACTGCTGTACTAATGAGGGCCAAGTGAGTAATGGTAGATAATGCAAAATGACTGCTTTTCTGTCCAGCAGTGGAGAAAAATGCAGGTTTAAACAATGGAGCACCAGCAAGATGTGCACTTAAACAGATATATGCAGTTCCTGTGTTTAGGATGCCTGAGACTTAATTTACTGAGGAAGATAAAAGTGGGCTTGTGAACAGTCTGGTATGCACAATCATAACTGGACAACAGGGTTAATAGAATATTTCTTTGAGCTCTTCCATTATAGAGATATTAATGAAATTAAGCTACCAACAGTAATGATGCAGAAAATATGCCGATATTCACACATATGATCTCTTTGGACACTGTCAGAGATATTGGAGAATATTCAATATTTGACTCGATTAGCCCATTAGGATGAGCTGTATTTGCACAAGGCTATTAATCTCTGGGTGTGAAGTGAATTGGTAATAATTTCAGTCTTTTTGGTTCAAATGGGCTCTGCTGTGTTTGTAATTTCACATGTCAAACAAACAAAGAGGAAATTAAACATTTTTGCAAGTGGAGCTCGAAATGATTCTTCCTAACCATTTTATCTGTTCTTCAGTTCATTTTCTAAATTGTTTTTAAAGTGTCTGAATTTCCTCATTTTATAAGACTTTCTATTAATGAAAGAAGGAGCAATTCAGTTTTCAATTAATTACTTGTAAGAATAAGAATTCTTGCACATTTTCTTGCTGAGACATTGTGTTAAGTCGCTTGTGGATGTGTTTTGAGTTGAATCATTATAACTAGATCTCATTGCTAAAATAGCACAGTACAGCAGCCTGGATACTGATACATTTATCAGCAAAAGTAAGCAAGTCCCACAAGAAAAGGTGTCCGGTCCACAAGAAAATCTAGCATTGATAGCTGAAGCTGCAAAATATAAAACAACCACACAATGGCTACTAATCAGAAATAAGTATTGACGTACATAATGATGTCCATAATGAAAAGATCTTTCCCGGGCTCCACCGTGTGATGTTGGCTGTATTTTGTCAGTCTGCTCTGTGCAGCACAAAGAGAATCATCAGAATTCATGCCCGTTTGAGGCAGTATTGATCTCATCACCCGCAGCACCACTCCAGAGTCTTTTGTGCGCAGGCTTTTTTATCCTTCACATTCTCTATCACATGGAGAGATGCTACAGATCTGTTAATTATTTACATGCTTTACGAACAGGGTTTTCAGTTTTACCCTTTTGGGTACCAATTCAACCATATGTTCCAAACCAGTTTATTTACAACAAAAATAAACATTTGCAAGGTGCAGTGATATCTTTCTTTCCCAAGTTGTGTGCAAGAATCAGTATGGATCGGCAAATAGCCATGTTAGCAGTTCATCATGCAGGCAGAAGTCCTGCACAATGAAAGGAAATGGCTCCATGAATACGTGTATGATGTTTATTTGTATCAGAACATTGAATCAATAATTTAAAAAAAAAAACAAAAACAGCTGTGTGTTGTAATTGAGCTGTTTATTTTCATTAATCA
>JAPZDX010000001.1:28326596-28347595 GCA_029783625.1 Naso annulatus | reverse complement strand
TATGACACTCAAAACAATTTATCCACCGTTTAAGCGTGGCAGTTACAGACCGAAGCTGCAGCAAGCATGAGAGAGGATAGCTACGTCAAACTGAACAGGAAGTCACAGACACAGCAGCGAATCTGGTCAATTTTCAAAATAAAACACCCTGTGCAGATCGTTTTATTTTACTAAATCACCTACGGCAAGCTATGACCTATGGACATGTAAACAGTGATATTCTCACCTGAGCTAGGGAGCAAAAAATAGAGATGAGAAGGAGAAATTATGTGCTGGTAAAATATTTGCACCGATCTGTGACTTTCTTGGTACTGTTTCACCCCCACAGTGACATTATGTGATGGTCTGTTTCGTGCTCTTCTTTACATAGTGTGTGGTTACAAACACTATGGTTATATTAATAGATCAAAGAGGTACTGCGTTGTCAAAGCTTTGGTAAAGCTTCTGTCGTTAAAAGAACGTATCATCTTGCGGTCATTAGCGTACATATTTTGCCTGCAGAAATGTAATTGGATATGCCCTGCCCGCCTCAGGAGCTGGTGGTGGTACTAATGTGTGCTTTAACAGCTCACATGCTGCATAATATTGTCAACAAGAAAAGCAGTTGGCAGGCGGTTCTAAGGTGGCCTTGATTTGTTTTTTTCCTTTTTTCTTACAAGTATGCAGATGGGAGGTTGTGGCACAGAGATATCTGCTCTCAACAACAACTCGCCTCATAACACAACGCAATTTTTTGCAAGCGTGCCATTTGGGAATAGAGTTGGCTCCTCTCTTGCAGAGCAGTGCGAGTGAAATCTCAGACTGTCTCAGTTTTCCCCCCTTTGATCAAAACTGCATTCAGCTTATTTAATTTTAAGATGTATCACCAACGCTATCAGGTTCTGTTGGGTCTGAAAAACTGCCCTCCTCTTCTGTCGTGCATGTGAAATAATGCAAACACCTAATCTTCAAAGCAGCTCGCGCACAGTCGCTCTGCGGGCATACTGAGAACAAATCGCCCACACATCCACAGTGCTGCTTGTTGGTTCACTTAAAGGAACCAAACAGAAAAACGTCCCTGCCTCATCAACATTCCCAAAGCACAGTCACAGCTATCGAGTGCCCCCCCTCCACTAAACTCTCTTTTTCTGATTTTTGCTCCAGCTCTGGGCTCTGGCTGATTCACCCCTGCTCTTCTCTCTATTGCAACTCCTCTCTGTTACCAAGCATCCAGGCCAGCCACTCACCCCTTGACTCTGTTTCCAAGCAAACCGGGAGAGCGCGAGTACAAGGCGGAGGGTTGAGGCAGGGGGTGGGGGGTGAGGTTGGGGGAGTTGAGGGGGGTAGACAAGGTTACTTCTGTTAGTGACACAAACATGGCTCAGAGCCAGCAGCAGAACTATGTTTGTGCTCCCTCATTCTCTGCCTCCCACAGAGTGATTGACCCTCCCCCTCGCCCTGCCTCCTTCTCTTTCCCCGTCCAAGTCTGTCCTTTGCCTGCACTCACTTGCTCAAAGCTGCTATTTTGCCTGAAAAGGTAGTGGTTTGGCCTGATGAGGCTGTGTTTTCTTCTGATTCTACTCTATCTCACTCAGTGGGGAGGGGGCTGGCAGGAGCTTTGGAGTGGTTTTAAAAGTGGTATGGTGGAGAGGGGATGTATTTGGACTGGGAGCCTTGCATTTGTGGCATACAGGCCATCGGATCTGTGAGGCCAGTTGGATTTCCAGAAACCAGCACACGCCGCTTTCATTGTACACACCTGGTATTAATGTGCATCCTGGTGATCCGATCCCCAGTGCACAGCTCTGTACAGGTGTGAATGCTCCCAGTGTGCAATGTGTGCAATGCATTGTGCAATCAATGCGTCTTGAGATCTGGTCAATCAGACCACATTCTAAGGTTGTCTGGAACACATATAAACACATTCTTCTAGCATTGTTTTACTTACAAATGTATTCTAGACATCGTCGAGCCAAAAACTGAGATGATTACTTGTCGTACCCAGACTCTCCGAGAAAAATCCTGTAATTTGATGAGCTGTTCCATCAAGAGAAACTTTGTGAAATGCTGTCAACAAGGAATCCTTGCTTTTTTGGCCCTTCTTGTAATTCTTGCAAAAGCTATACATTAAGATATTTCTTTATATGTTTTAAATAAATGTGTTGGTCCCAGCCTGTTGGCTGCTAGGGTTTGTGTGTTGGTTAAGAGCATGTTTGGACATTGCAAACAGAAAGATGTGGGTATTATTTGTACTTGGAGCGGGGAAGTGACATACACTGCCAGATGTTAACACAAGTAGTCCACTTGTGATTGTATCACCTCAAACAGAGGTTAATAACAGGATGTGTCCAGCCTCTTTGAAGCCGAACACCTCTGTGAGGTAGAAAATCACATGATAAAGGTAAAGGTAGAGCATCTTTATTGTCATTAAACAATGAATTGTAAAACAAAATTGTGAGGTTAGAGAGGAGGGTTAGTCCCAAGCCGCTGCTACTGAGCACCGCCACATTGGCCCAACCTAACATGCGTAACATATTACCAGATATATTTGATAACTGCCACTATGAAGCAGGGTTAGCCTAACACCAACCATTCAGCGGTCGGACACCAATGTTTTTTCATTGCTGACAAACCCTGACTCTTACCAGATATGTGATCGTCAGTTTAATCTTTCATCACAGCCATCAGTACTGTCAGTGCACTTAAATAATGAAATTGAATCAGTGATGAGTTTTTGCAGAGACATTTCTCAATAGTCTGTATTGTATTGCACATCACATTAAACAACACAAAGATGTGTGTTCCGCCTACATCATTTTTAATGGTACTTACCCCAAACAACCCACTGGCTAGTTTCAAAATGAAAGAGACTCAGATCCTGCTTACTTCAAACTGCACTGCCATTTTGCTGTTTTCCCCTTAGAGCCCTATGAAAGCCGACTTCACTCATTGTGTGGCAACTGAGCAAATAAGAACCAAATGAGCAAATCAAGCAAATCCAGGCAGAGTACCAGGGAAGAGCAACAAACGGAGGCCCTAAAGACATTGCAGAAGCATCCTGATTAGCAATGAACTTCTCTGCATGACAAGTCTCATACAGAGCTGTTTAGGCATGCACTGCGTGTGCGCGTTTCATTTAGCATGCCAACCAACAGCTGCTTTATCACCTCCGCCTTTCGGCCTTGTGGGAGTAAATGAACAACAGGCTCTCAGTAATTGTCTTTGCCTCACCCGACTCAGCGACTGCCGGAGAAAGAAACAGACGAGGAGGAAGGAAGCGACACCTAACAAAACACGATCACAGATGCAGCACCTTTGGTCAGAGCTGACAAGAATCTTGTCCGATGAGGCCAGATAGATTTTT
Source organism: Naso annulatus (assembly GCA_029783625.1). Lineage (NCBI taxonomy): Eukaryota > Metazoa > Chordata > Actinopteri > Acanthuriformes > Acanthuridae > Naso > Naso annulatus. The sequence goes on along the minus strand of JAPZDX010000001.1, from coordinate 28,344,252 downwards.
CATTGTGTGTAATTTGAGCACAGATCTAGCTGCTTGTTCAGTCAAGTCCGGATAATGGCAAGATTTAAATAGCAGACTGGATGTATATGTAGATCGCAAAATGAACAAAGTAGCTTATAAAAACTACAATAACGAGCCTAATCTGATGCATGTAGGATAAAAAATGTATGTGGTGCGGGGAAGTAAGTCCGTGTCATCCTGTCAGTCTGGGGATGAGTGAAGCGTAGACAGGAGGAAGGGGGAGGGAGCAGCGCCGCGGTATTTTAAGGCCCCGGCACTGACACAAATCCCCTCAGCGCAGATGAGGCAGTGGCAACTCCCAGGGTCGTGTCAGCAGAGCGATGGGCCAACCCCTCCCAGGCTTAGCATGCTGATACCTCCAAATGTCATCTCTAAAATGCTGGAGAAGTTTATTGCTCTTGAAACGCAGCCCAGAACGCCTTGGCTCTTGCTCCGGGGTAGAGGGAACACAGAGGGGGCCCCTTTGGCCAAACACAGCAGCTCCGTGCCAGTGCACCCCCCCCTCCTGCCTCACACACATCGACCCTCCAACACACAGCAGACTATTCCCAAAGCAGGTCCCACAGCTTCTTAAGCTCCCTAATAGATAAATAATACAGGCTGTTTGTGATAAAATGTTTGTCCCATGGATTATTTATGAAGCACACATTACATCATTGTTGCATTGGCTTCAGCACTGGAGTTAAAAGCTGTTTGACATCTGAATAGAAGAGAGGTCAGTGTGAAACAGATATTCTTGTATAAACATTTGAGAGACGTCTATTTTTCCTCTATTCCTTCAGCCCTGTCAGTGAGTTGAGAAGGGGAATATTGTATGAATGGAGCACTTGGCTCTGTAACTCACTTGCCAGCTATGCTTCCCTGCTCTTTTGAAGACCACCTGTCAGTGGCCTCATTGAAATGTTTTTTTACAAAGGCGAGCCGTGGCTGCTCTCTGTGAACTCACCATAGAAACTGTCCTTGAAATAAGAGTGAGCATTCTCAGGAGGCCCACGGCCCGGCCAGTGAGCAAGAAGACGATGGAGTGAGGAGTCAATCACAAAAGACCAACTTTTGTGAACAGTAGAGAACGTGTTAAAAAAAAGAAAAGAACAAAAGTGATTCGCATTCTTGGCTCCTGGGCTAGCACTGTGCAGATTTTCATTTGCCAGATCCTTAGTCTTGTTTACTTTCCAGCCTAGCCTCATCACTTCACTATGCGAGAGTGGAAATGACCGATTTCCAGGAAAAAATTCAACACTTACAAATAAAGAATTCACCACTCTTACTAAATATGTGGTTGAAATAAGACCCTGCAAGGAAATTAGAATATAAGGATTCGTCTTGTTAGCGACAAATTCAGTTCCCGGTTGGTGTTAGCAAGATGGCGCCTGAGTGAACCCAAATCTCTTTAGGAGACTTGGTTCCTATTCACGTTGGCCAACAACTGCATTTTTTCAAGCACTTAAATGGTCCTGAAATGTAAATCATATGCCTGGAGGAATTGTAGGCTTTGCCCGCGGTCGTCATAGGATATTATATTTGCTATATACACGTCAACGAGAGCTTGAGTAATATGCGTTTGGCAGACCTGTCTTTTCATCTTAGCACCATCTCCTTAAAGGACAAACACCAGAGAGTTTGTTTCAACAGGGAGATTGTAGGTTTACTTAGATGTCATTTAAGGAAACCGCTCTTTGCCTAACTACAAATGATTTACAGTTAAGGTTGTAGAGATGTCCAGTATTTATTTTTTTGGCCGTAACATCAGTTCCTCATATTTTGTGATCTGCTGCTGCTGTAGGAGTAAACATACTGGTTTTTTTGTGGGGAGTTTTTTTTTTTTTTTGTGGAGGGAGAAACTGCTGCATGCCGCTGATAATGCTGCGCTGATGTGGAAAGCATACTAATGTTCCCGTCTTTGCCTCTCAGTGGTATGAGAGAATTGACCTTCTCACAGGCTGTTATTCTTGTCATTGAGAGTGACTTTGCACTTTTACCTATTATGAACCACAATGCAGCCTGAACTCTTCAGAGAGGCCGTTCTTGAATGCTCTAAAATCCAAAATAAAATCAACAACCATGTCCTTGTCTCATTTGCTGATGTGGAATTTGTACGTTTTTCAGATTTTTTTTCTCGGGTTGTCCATTGCAGTACGATTTACAGCTTTGCTTTTTAAAAGTGTCATACAGTGTAATAGGGTTGCAACTACCTTAATGTTATTTTTATCCGTAAATCTACTGATTATTTTCTAGATTAAATGATCATTTGTCAGAAAAAGAGATATATGTGGAATGTGAGGTATATGTTGTCTTTCTGTCTTGTATTGTTGAGCCCTTTCTCTGCACATTCAGCCACGAGACAAATTTCTGCCTTTTGTCCGAAAAAAAAGACAGAGTTTTTTTTCTATTCCATTCTACTTTATTAAAGTGCACAGCTATGCAGCAAGCTGAACACACTTTCCTCGCAGTAGACAAGGACTCTGCCTTAATGGATTGCAAAGCAGAAAAATAAATTAAGAAATCTAGATTAACAAATTTAGCATTAATTTTAGCTTTCAGGCTATCAAACACAGTGCACTTGTCAGCTTTTAGAGATATTTTTTTAGGCCAGACGTTTCCCCAGGTCTGGGCATAATATGGATATTGTATCGAATCGTAATATGAGACAAGGTGTCATGACAGATTTTGGGTACTCATATATTGTGCTATGGTCTAAGTGTTGTCTTTTCCTGGTTGAAAAGGCTTCATTTCAGTAAAGTGATGTGACTTTCTGAACTCACCAGACTGTTCTTGTTGTTCTTTTATTGACCATTTATCTACTCATCGACACAACTGATGATTGTCAAAAAATGTCATTGGGGTCATATTTTATGAAATCACCAATCATCATCATAACAATGCTGTCTCAGTATTGAGGTGTTTGGTCAAAAATATTGTTATATTTACTCATATTATCACCTTAGCCGCTCCTTAGAACACACAACAAGTCGTCAGTCACTACCTACATGATCAGTAATTATTGATATCGACTGATATGAAACTTTACTATCATGATAGGTTTTTGAGCTGAACTGCCCAGGCCTAGTTCAACATGTTGCCCTGGTCAGCTTTGCACATTGTGTCACAAATATTACAGCTTGCATTGTTGCATCAGATTTAGAAAAGTGCAGCCACACTTGAGATGGCAAATGACTCGTCATTATTCTCCGACTGTGACCTGAACACGCTGCTTGGTCAATGAGATGATGAAATTTTGCTCACTGTCTTCCTCTCTCCCACCGACATGCACATTCATGTACCGAAATTTGGCACCTTTTCATTTCATGTGAATTGGTACACAGTGGTACCGACTTAATTTGGTCGATATCCATTAAAGTACCGAGTTTTGTACCCAACCCTCCTGGAGAACAGGGTACAGCTAAACGCAGATGTTAAACATACTACTGTTAATTCACTTAAAAGTATGTTGAATAATAGGCCACATATTGGGTATGTCCTGCTTAGTATGTGGTTTTGGACTCGGCTCATGTAATTATTGGTGTGCTAGCTGTCCTGCTAACTTTATCTGCCTGAAACATCAAACAAAATATGCCAGAGGGAGCTAAAGTTTGATGGTTTTGATTGAGTGTGAATGCCTTCAGCTGTAAACTTGGGGCTGCCTTACTCCGTCTCATCTAAAATCTCATCTTAAAATAACTGCTGTTTGCTGAATACCCAAAGTGACGTCTTCAAATCATTTTGTTCAACAGCAGTCCAAACAACAAAGGTGTTCGTATACAAGCATTTGTGACAAAACTGAGATACTGTCATTTTTTAGCATTTTTACTTTAAAGTGACTACAAGGAGCCTTTTTGTTGATTCTAGCGGCCCCTTTGGACAAAAGCAGTAGTGACACAAGCACATACTGTCATAAAGATCTTTGCTAGCGTGTGTCAGGCAGGCAGAACTTACATTTGTTTTGGAAGGGAGTGAAAGAGAGACTGCAGGATGGATCGCGATGAGGTAATGTATTTATATGTGACTGAGAAATAAGTTATAAGCCAGTTGTATGGCAGTAATGTCCCCCATTACACAGCCATTTGCATTAAAGTTACACACTAAGGTACAAACTAACAGCTGTAGGCATAGAATATAAGTAAGTTAATGTCATTGCACAGAACAACAAAATTTAAAAAAAAAATGAGAAAAATTGTTTCGTCTTAGTTCTCGGGGATTCAGACCTGATCACGGGCATTAGTAGTAACTACATAAAAATAGAAGTCTTTTCACTGAGGGTCTCGTTTGCTGTTACAGGAAATTTTTAATCATCAGAGGAATCAGTAGACTGTTTCATAAATACTTAAAACCTCCTCGTAGTTGCTTTAATAATGACTCAAGCGATATTAAATCAAATAAATGGATGCTAGTTAATCTTACGGTATGTCAATCAACTAATTTGTTAACGGACCAGCCATACAAAGTAGCTGTTTCTTCCAAATTAACAAAACAATTAAAAGGATTAGATTCCACCATATAACCTGCATCTTCAGTGATGTAAGTGACTCGTGCAATTCGTCCTAAATTGCTGTCTGCCGAGGTTTGAAGAAAAGGTCAGTCTTAGGACTTTGTATTCTGACACTGACAGAACCAGACAAGCTCGACTTCATTTTATGCACCACGAGTGCAGAAACACTCTTAAAATGGACTGTTGGAAACATGCTCAGACACTTGAATGCTCAAACGCTTCATTTATCAGTGTTACAGTTATTGCTCATGGCAGCACCCGGCTATCTTTTATCTTCTCTGCGTAATGAATACTGACACTATTTTTCTCATTGTTCTCACTTTCCTTGTCTACATGCAACCTTGATGAGTGGAGCTTTTATTGCAGAGAAAATGGCTGGCAGGATACAAAGAGGGCTGTAAAATCTGTCAATAAATACTTTGGTATCTGACTGTGTACAAAAGGAGATAATTGTAGTGCTGGTAATTACTCACACCAGTATTTTTTCTTTACAAAGTTCTTTAACACATTTAAGGAAAAACGCAACCTTTTAATTAGATTTTTGCAGGAACAGTCTTAAAATTCAACATTCGGTCATTACCCAGACGTGATCTCCCATTTTCAAAGACAACAAAAGCATTTTGACAAGGTCAGTCAGTGAAAATGCCATTAACCCCACTGAATTCCTTTTGAGTCGAAGCAGAGCAGAGGTCAGCCCGTGAACCGGCAGCCCTCACCAGCAGCAGAGGACCTGATACTTTGGCCCCGCTGCAACTTAATGAAATGTGTTAAGGAGGGAGGAGGGGAGTTTCGGGGCCAGAGGGGGCAGTCACCCATGCAACAGACAACCTACTCCAGACTTAATTTGTCCCCTAACATTACGCTCTTGTTCAAGTAATCCTATACAAGTACGTGGTGGAGTTCAATCCATAAGGGGGGCTGGCATTTGTTGTTGGACAGCACTGAAAGGAAATGAGTGGTAAAATCACAGGCCAATTCCTCTCAGTAATGCGGGCCTCACTCAGCTGTCATGAGTGACCTTAATAAGGCTGACACGGGGGGGTGGGGGTTGCTTCGAATCACTTAAATCAGTCTGTTTCTTCCTCAGAAACAAATCTAGTCAGTATAGACAGAGATCATGGCTCACACTGATATGTAACTCCGTGTGTGTAAACAAATCATCATGATGCGTGGAGAGTCATCCCAGTTCTTGGGTAATTTGTTTTCTGCCACAGGGAAATTTGTTTGGGTTGTTTTGTCAAGGGCTTTCCGTGTTTGGACTGACTTGGCGTTGACATCTTTGTCCCAACAGCTTGAATATTATACCTCGGATGAAAGTGTAGAGATACATTCAAATGGCTTTCAGGATTGAAACTGAATCCTAATTTTTTTTGACACAATATATGAATTCATACAGCCTCTTCCATATGGCCTCTTACACTTTTAAGTAATCTAGTGAAAAAAATGTGTTTAGTCTTTGAAGAATAAATTCTGCTTGAAAAACATTTGAGAGACAAATTTTCAGTAAACTAACTCTATGAGTTGAAGTTAATTATTGAAGAGAGTTTTCTAGGCTCCTTCGCCGAAGGCATCCCATCATTTTTAACCATGTGCAGTCAACATATCAATTTGTTCTATAAACGAGTCCATATCTTATCTTATCTTATCTATCCATATCTTAGGTTGACTTTGCTTGGAAAGAATTATAACCTCCAGAAAATAATCAGGAAAAGAAAAAGAAAAAAAAAGAAAGAATCAAGTAGAAACAACAGTATTGCAATAAAGATGCTAAATGATTTTCAAAATATGTCATTATTTCTGCTAATTTAGAATAATTCATACTATTTTAACCTCAGACTTTGAGTGAAACTGTGGGTTTTAAAGGTTAAATTGTAGCTGATGCAGCTTCTTAGGTGTCAGCATTAAAAACCGGTCACTAAAGCCTGAGATGACGAATATGATGGGATAACTTGGTCCATCACTTTCAGTTTCTGTTCAGCACATACACCCTGAAAGCCTTTCACAGCACACATTTTTCTTGCCTTTCTAAAACAAATTAATTAAACATGAAGTGCTCGAGCATTTTGAGTTAGCAGCCATGTCTTGTTTTTAGCACCATTCCCAATTGAGTTAAAATGCCTCCAGATTCCTTTGAATTTCCTTGAGATGTCCCACATACTGTAACATTCAGGGAACTATTTTGTTAGCATTCACAGGAAGTTTTGCAGAGGCAGAGAGATCTGAGAGAACAGCTGACATAAAGTCTAAAAAGGGCATGCTAAAGATTCTAAGCTTCAATCAAAGAAATTGCTGGGGTAAAAATTAAACCATTGACAGATAACATTAAATTTGAAAGGGTTTTTTTTTTATGGTTTATTAGATCGAAATGGTGGATGGTGTAGGCTAGCTGCAGTAGCAGTACAGTAGTTATTAAACATCTTTTTCCTGTATGTGTTTGATGTTTGCCTTACCTATCAATGTTTTGGTTAATTTCCAGTGTTTTGCTCACCTTTTGCCTCTGATAATACATAAGATATTCCTGGCCAGTCAATCAGTGATGTATTTCAAGAATCATCACCTGTAGTCTGCCGTCACATTTGAAGCTAAGTGTTTGCAACCTTTTGCTGTGGGCTGTTTTTCACTGGCAGACACCTGAGAGCTGCAGTTGAAGAAATTGCTGGGAAATTCAGGTCCTGGAAAAGATTTCTGTGCCAACAGTACAGTGATCTGTATCACACAGATAAATACATCATGGAATTTCTTCAGAACAGGATTTTGAAAGTCCTCAATAACTGAGCTGCATGTCAGACCTGAGTCATGTTGAGAGCAAACCTCCACAGGAGCTTGAAGATGGTTTTTGATATACTCTTCATTCAGCTTGACTGAGCTTGAGTTAATCTGTGGGAGGAATTACAGGAAATCCAGAAATAGTCATGAGCTCTGTCAAAGGTAGAGTCAGTAGTATTTGTTTGTTGCAGCTTGTAAACATAACATAACATACAAACTGGACCCCTCCTCCTGAGCTCAACACTATCAGAAGTATTGTAGTGTGTACTTATACTGCTTGTACCTACACATCAAGCTATTTTATCAGGAATAGTACTTTTGTTTTAATTGAAGTCAATAATCTAGCAAGCTAGCACAAGCTAACTGCCAGTGTTTGGCCTTTAACTGTCCAACAGAAAGCAGGTCAACTCTGCGTCACTCTTTGTCCCCAGCCTCTCCTTCAGTGCGCCAAAGCGACTAAAAGCCAAACCAAGATTCACTCTTGTTCTGGAACGAGCTTTATCCACTTGCTGTTTCGCCTCACCAGGGCAGTATTTACTTTACTTCACTGCTATGTCCACATCCGGACAGTGTGAGTGGTGTCCAGTCACTGTGTTTTATCCACCTAGAAGTGTCCCAACTAAAACAAAACATCATAATACAGGCAGAGGGCGGAGCTCTGCAGACATGTCTAGAGGCCCAGAAGTGATGACTGAGCCAGACTCATTTTGTAATAGCCTATATTTTGTTTTTTAGGAAAATCCTACTGACTCCACTTTTCACAGGTGCAGTTTATTCAAGATGACCCAAAGCTGTATCCATGTTGACTTTGTTGGTTAAATTAGATATCTTAACTTAAAGTGCATTTAATAAAAGTTAAATGTTACTTTTTGGGTTGTAGTAATGTCAGAAACTTGTGAAATAAAATGAACTTGAAAGTTTTCATTCAGAGCAGGTCCAGACTGCACTCTGTGATTTTCAGTGTACCAACAATTACCTCTTGCACAGTGTATTCGTTCTCTCTTGCAAAAAAAAACATATGAAAAGATAAAAAATCTTCTTGTGTCTCATGTGTGCTAAATGCAAAGCTTCTCCTAGCAGCTGAGTATCTTAGCATAGCATAAAGTCTAAAAACAATAGCCTGAGTCTGTGCAATAGTTAAATAAAAAAAGAACATGGTATATTCTCATCTAGCTTTTGACAAATAAGCTGATTTGTTAACGCGAATGTTGGTCATCACTGGAAGAAGTAACACTATAATTCTGTTCCTGCTTATCTGTTGTCAGAACTTCTGTGAGGAAGTGAGGAGGCAGTTCAACGTAAAGACTGAATGCTAATTTTAAATGATGAAAATGACTTTCTAACAACTCATGGTGTCTTTTGTAAACCCCTCGCTAGAAAAAGCAGGCAAGAAAATATCCTGCACATCATGAAAGGCTGCTCATTCATTTGTCCTGCCTTGATTTACATCCTGCCACAACCAGCTGCCAGAGCCATTTTGTGTTGGAGTGTTTGGAGAGCTTAGGGGGCGGGCTGTTGAAGGCGTTTTAGGAAAGGTCTGTCTTCTCTTCATGTGACAGAAAGCTGAACTCGAGAACCGCTACAGTACCTTGAATACCTTGCACACACATCAACATTTGCAGTTGGATCTAACCGTGACCAAGCACTCCTGTTTTTTAACCATAGGGTGAGACTTGTGGTCAAATGTCAGCAGGTTCCGGTAAACATATATAAATGCCTAATATAGTCGCTGCTTCATGCCAGTGGCAGCAAGAGAAAAATGAGGTCTGAACTGTAGCTGTTGTGTGGGAGGGAGAGAGATTGTAAGTCGGGGATGGTTATACCATTGAAAAGAGGAAATGAGGGTGAGGGTGAAGGAGAGAGGGAAAATGGGGTGAGCAAGAGAGGTTTCCTAAGCTAATAAAATGCTCAGAGGGACAGAAGCTGCCAGCCTGCATTCCTGTGCCATTAGATAAGTTAGCTCACTGCAGCCTCCAGTTTCTCTGCAGTGCTGAAGTGGCAAGCTGAGGTCACCACCGGGGAGTGAGGGGGATGGTGGGCGCAATAAATTCAGAATGTTTTTGTCCACGGTGGTTGCTTCTAATCCTGTGAAAGTGTTTGCTCGATGATTTACTTTTGAATTTACTGGCAAAAGCTGCAAAAAATCAGTCATCAGCTTTTCTGTGCTTTGTTTTTGGCCTTACTATGAATTGGATTTTATAAACGATTCAGGGTTTTTGGTTGAGTAATTTTGTGCAAATGTGCATTCTTGCTCTTGACATTTCCATGACAAGCTGTTGTGTTGCCAGATGAACATAACTTGTTTTTTAAAGAGAAACATTCATGGAGAGCTGTGTGATCTTTTGAAACTAATTTTAGGTTTTAAATGCGAGGTCAGGTGTCACACTCAGAACAGGTCAGATTGTGTAGCTCACACCAAGTGCTACCAACTTCACACTAGCCAAATGGCTACACAGACGCTTCTAAGTGTGACAGATTGCAGCAATACCAGTGAAGTCAAGGAGCTTCTCTTTCACAATCAGCTACAGTCTGTCAAACTGAACCCTTCACACTGAATTGGTTTAACTGAAGGGCTTGTTGCTTGTTTTTAAGAGTGCTGTAGTGGATCCATATTCTCCCCAAGGTGTTACATTTCTGAGTTGCAAAGTGAAATAGAAGGTTGCGAAAAAACATTTACCTTCAAATAATTCTCCTTTAGGGAAATCTCTAGCTCTGTGAGAAGGCTTATTTAAATGGAAATGGCGTTAAGTGAGTATTCCCAATCCTCTGTAAACTCAGTGTGATCATTCTTATGCCGGGATCAGACTTCAAGATATTTCTTTCTGTTAAAATGTTCACTGTGTCAGATTAGGCGATTAATGAGTCATAAATTATTGCCAAGTCGTGGCAAACTACATGTTGCTTCCCAGCCAATCATTCTTTGCAGTCACGATGTGCATGATGTCACTGGAAAGGAAGCGCTCGCTACTGACTACAACTACTGACTAGGAGGTAAAAAAATCAAACATGCTAGTTTTTCTGTTAGGACACCGTTAGGTGTCTTAGATGCAGCGTCAAAAGTTGTCCATTATAACACACTATTCTAGACAAAAAAAAAAAATAGATTGTTGCGCCAGATGCTCGTTGATTGTTTCTGTGCCCACCCCACGCCTTCATCTTATGAGGCTGATATCACGTAGTCTGACCCTGGCATTAATAAGACCTTCTGCCAGTGCGAGGGCTTGCAGTTGAGTCCGTTCCAAGTCATTCAGAAGATCCCAGTCAGTCTTGGCTCTACAGCTTTACTATGTGAAGAAGATTAAAAAAGGATCTCTGACCTACCTTTACCAAAGATCAAGGCATTGATGCAGCTGCCACGATGGACGTTTTGCTCACATAGTGCAGACTGTTATAAATGAATCTCATTGTAAATCATTCTTTGTTGTTGTTTTTTTTCTGTTTCATTTGCATTTTTGTCACAGTCAACACAAAAAGAAATGACCTCTTAAATGTCTTGTCTTGCAGGCATGCTGGTGGTCAATGTAACTTGGAGAAACAAGACATATGTGGGCACCCTGTTGGACTGCACACGGCATGACTGGGCTCCACCCAGGTAAGAAGCATTGTTTTTATTTCAAGAGAAAGCAGGGGGGATAATGATATTTAATTATTCATCATTTAATCTCTACTTGTTCTGTTAATGGCACATCTCTTGCTTGAGGTTGTTAAAACTTTGGCTACGTGCACTTATTTTGCATCGTATCTGCACTTTACAAAGAATTTACTGTCACACATGGTACTCGTAAATGTCAAGGAAGAAAAGAATTCCCGGTCTCCATGAATCATTGATGCAGTCTCTCTATCCAAAGCTGCACTCGGTTTCTTAACCTTTTCATATTCTGTGTGATATGAATCTGCTGTAGTAGCATCAGCTCAAGGATACATGATTGAATGCAACAATTTGCCTGAATTCAGCTGGACCTTCCAAGTACATGTTAGTCTTTATCTGTGCTTTTTTGAGGGGGGGGGGTCATTGGCAAACAGCTGATGTCCCGAGAGGAAGCTGTGCAAATAGAAAGCTACTCTAACAAGCCAGATTACAGAATCCAATTATTGGACTAATAGCTTTTCCTCAACACTGTATAACATTCTCTATCTCAAAGTCTGCCATTTCCTAGATCAGTGTTATGAGGACGGTACCTTAAGGCTTTTGTAATTTCTGGGTATTTGCTTTTGCTATGCTAAATACACAAGTTGTTTAAAATGCACCTGTAAGCACTTGTTTTGATTTACAACACCTGCACTGTTTCTAATTGTGAATATAAATCTATATTTGAAATGCATGGTTAAGTGCAATAGAAAAAAAAAGATTAAAGCAGGGCTAATGGAAAATGAGGAGATGCCCAATAATGCTCAGTAAGTTAGGTTTGCTGGGCTGTATTTGCACCAAGACAGTCTTACAGTTTGCAGCACGACTACATTAGGGACACACTATGAATAATTCAGAAAGCTTTCAACGGACTGAATATAAACTCTGGCTTGTAATGAGTCTAAATTTCTCTACCACTGTCAGACTACGGATGTATTCACATCCCTGCTGGGACTGAAATTGTTTGGAGAGACTTGTAGAGGAAGCTGTGAGTCATAGCAGCCCGGTGTCTCTCTTTGTCAAAGACTGCTAACCTTCACTGCTGTGCAGAAAGATAATTACATTACTGTTATGGAGAGATAAGGCTAAACTGCTATTTTAAGTATTTGAATGACTGTATGTTTTGATTAGAAAGCAGACAGATTGTTCGCTGCTGTCTTTTCAAATGATAATTACATGCCTTTCATTTGGAAAGCCATGGGGCTTTGTTTTAAGTGTTGAACTAAATGACAGATGGTATGTTGTGAGAGGACAGAGGCAGAATGAAATGTTCATATTTTGATATCATTGCCATTGCTTATTGCCGATGAGTACTGAGACATAACTAATTCTTCAACGGAACTTTTGCCTCAACTGCAGGTTTTGTGAATCCCCTACAAGTGATCTGGAGATGAGGAATGGCCGTGGTCGAGGTAAGCGAATGAGACCAAATAGCAATACCCCTATCAACGAGAACAGCAACTCGTCAGACAACAAGGGCACCACCAACAACAAGACGCGTGCAGCCTCTAACAGCAAGGGCCGGAGGGGCAGCCAGACACCATCAGAGCGCCGCACCCCACCTAACAGCAACTCAGAGGACATCAAGGCCAGTCCCTCCTCAGCTGGAAAACGCAAGACCAAACCAGCCTCAGACATGGAACCCAATTCCAGCTCAGAGGACACCAAAGGCAACAAACGTATGCGGACAAACTCCAACAGTGGAGGGGTCGGACCAACAGGTCTCCCTATCCCTTCTATCAAGACTGAGCCACTTCCTCCACCCCTCGATCGCAGCTGCCCCTCTCCAGTTCTTATTGACTGCCCGCACCCTAACTGCAACAAGAAGTACAAGCACATCAATGGTCTTAAATACCACCAAGCTCGTGCCCACAATGATGATGACATAAAATTAGACTTAGATGGAGACAGTGAATATGGAGAGGACTCAACTCTCCACCCTGAACCAGGGAACTGTAATGGAGCCTCTATCTCTCAGAAAGGATGCCTGTCTCCAGCACGTTCAGTTACTCCAAAAGGCAGGAACTTTGATGCTCAAAGTCCTTCCCCATCTCCAGGCAAGTTTGGTTCAAAGCAAAGTAAAAAGAAAATTGCGGAGACTGATCCAGAAACAGGAGGTACACCGACAGACGGGTGTGAAGATGGGCTATGCCTCACTGATGAGGCCAGTAATGATGGTATAGATGAAAAGAGGGGATCAGAAAAGTCCAAAAAGGGTAGCACTGGCATAAAGGCTGATAAAATGTCCCAGAAAAATATGAAGTCACCACGGCCCGTGGGCCCTGGCTCTACAGCATCTCAGCAGATGTATTCTTTTCCTCCTGGAAACTCAAATTCTTCTCCTGGGCTTACTCCAATAATACAGGGAATACCCAAGAGTCCCCAGATGAAAGGCACACAACCTAAACCCCCTGCAATTGGAGATCCTGCCTCAAGTAGCTCCAAAGACAAGAAGAAGAAAGACAAGAAGAAAAAAGATGGCGGAAAGGAGGCTGATAGCCCGAAGCCTCCGGGAAAGGGAGTAAAACTGGAGGAAGGTAAGCTTCCATACACTGAACCTTGTGATCAAGGAAATAAGGGGGAAGGACTCCTCAATGGTTCATCAGATCCACATCAGAGTCGCTTGGCTAGTATTAAGGCTGAGGCTGACAAGATATACAGCTTTTCTGACAACGCCCCAAGCCCATCCATTTGTGTAGCCAGTCGAATAGATGGCACTGGAATGCCACAGCCTCTCACGCCACTTCACGTAGTGAATCAGAATGGTGCTGATAACTCTTCAGTCAAAACCAATAGCCCGGCATATTCAGACATTTCAGATGCTGGTGAGGATGGCGAAGGGAAACTAGAAGGTGTTAAAGTCAGAACAGAGGACCAAGCCATCCGGGAAAGCGTCAAAAAAGCCCTATTTCCCAACCAGACACCCAGCAAAGATTCCCCTTATTATCATGGCTATGAGACTTATTACTCACCCAGTTATGTCAACCCCAGTCCTGGTGGGCCCAATCCAGGTACGCCAGTAGCTGAAGGTCAGGTTAAGATCAAAAAGGATGATGACCAGGACCAAGGTGAGGAAAAAGCCAAGGTTGAGGTTCATGAAGACCGCAAAGCTGACAGCAATGCTCCTGGCCAACAGCAGCCACAACAGCAACCCTCAGTCATCCAGCAGCGATCCAACATGTACATGCAACCTCTTTACTATAACCAGTATGCCTATGTCCCACCATATGCATACCATCCTGATCAAGCCTACCACAACCACTTGATGAATACCAACCCAGCCTACCGGCAACAGTACGAAGAGAGGCAGCGACAGATGGCTGAGCAGCATCGTGCCGCTGAGAAGAAGTCAGATGTAGCCATAAAAGAAAGAGAGGCCTCCATGAAGGAGGACTGGAAACAAAAGAACCCAATGCCACCAAACCTCTCCAAAGCCCCAAGTCAGTCAGACCTTGGGAAGACGCCACAGCCCCAAAGTAAATCTCGGGATTCGCCCTCTGACCCCTCCTCCAAATCCCTGGGAAACATGAAGGGGGAGGACCCTAAGTCCCAGCAAGCTGAGGGGCTGAAGATGAAGCTGACTGAAGGAAGCCACCATGGAAAGGAAGACTCCAAGCAAGCACTGGAGTCCAGAGGTCAGGCAGGGATGGAGCAGGCCATGTGGTACAGACAGGTAAATACTAATCTAATATAGCAGGTTTAGAAAATGTGTCTTTTCATGAGAATTTTTCAAATGTATGCAGATGCTGATTTGTGCTGACTTGGAACTCTCTCGCCTTTAGCAGTACCCAGAGAGCCAGAAGCCCCAAGCAGAAGACGAACACCAGCAACAACCTCCTCGATGGAAAGATGAAAGGGACAGAGAACGGGAACGTGAGCGTAAACTAAAGGAAGACAGGCCTAGGCCCAAGGACAGTCAAAGTGTGCCTAAGGAGGATGGCAAAGAGGGTAGTGATCCCAGAATCACTTCTGAAGACCACCGGGTCATGAGCAAAGACTCTCGATCTAATCCCCACATGCAGTTTTCATCACCACTAGCACAGCACCAAGGCTACATGCCCTATATGCATGGTTACCCCTATGGACAAGGCTATGACCCCAACCACCCTGGATATAGGGGCATGCCCTCAGTCATGATGCAGAATTACCCAGGTATGCAGGCACTGCTTTTTTCAAAAGAGGCTTTGTTTATTCCACTTTAAAAAATCTATAAATACTGTATAAACCAATCTCAGTGGAATCAGAGTGTTTTTGCGTTCATTTCATCTTCGTTTTGCTTTAAAATCAGATGTAATTTGAAGCAATTATTGTACTGATATGCTAGAAACAGGGTTCAGAATTCAGCACCAGACATGGCAATTGTACTATGATAGCTCACATACATGATCCATGTTAACACAGTAGGAAGTGTTGGTCCTAGACCACTTTTCTTTGTAAATGAAGTGAAAACACCACATCTTGTAGTTGTGGCCAAACACATTGCAATATTTAAGTGTTTTCACATTTAAAATCAAAATGATCAAATGTGTAAAAAAAAAAAAAAAACTGGTGCTCTCAGTACCTATTAAGCAGTCAATGTGAGAATTTGTCCATAGGTTAAAATTAAGCAGGTGGTGATCTAAAATCAGTCTTCACATTTGTATGCCATTAAAAAACTAAATGTGAACCATCCGTTTCACATTCATCTGTTTCTCATCAATTTTAGGTTCATACCTACCTGGAGGCTATCCGTTTTCTCCATATGGCAGCAAAATAGCCGGAGGCGAGGAAGGCAGCGACAAATCTCACGCTAGCCCTACTGTCACCAAAACAGCAACGGACTCCAAAGCCCTGGATATCCTGCATCAGCACGCTAGCCAATATAAGAGCAAATCTCCCACAATAGGCGACAAGCCACCCCATGAGAGAGAGAGGGAACAGGACAGAGGAGCGGGTGGAGACAGAGAACGAGAAAGGGAGCGTGAGAGAGAAAGAGAGAGAGACATGGACCGACCGCGATCATCACCCTCCCAACGCATCATGCCCTCCCACCACCACCTGGGATACTCCCTGCTTTCAGGCCAATATGACCTGTCCTACGCCACAGGTCAGTCACTCCTCAGTCATCCCACCTCTGTTGTTGATAGTGGATTCCTTACACTAAATGTTGTATTACCTTATAAGATGCTATCGTACATGCAAAGTAGAATAATGCCAGGTACTAATATTTAAAAAAGGCCATCAGCTGAGCATACTTACTGTAAGTAGATACAGATTGTTGAGTTATGGCAGATCAGGATCTAAATAGGAAATATTACTGATAGCCATACATTTTTCAACTCGCCATAGGTCTCTCATCATCTGCTATTGTTGCCAGCCAACAAGCAGCAACCCCCTCCCTCTACCCACCACCACGGAGGTGAGAACGGTAAGACCCCCCCTTAGTTGGAGAGACATGCAAAAGACTGACAGTGAAACAAAACACAAGCCTAAAGAGACAAAGAGATCAGCTAGGAGCAGAGTTTCTGCAAACCTGTCAAATGCAGGTAGCAGACACAGTGTTTCACATAAACAATGCACTTAACTGCACTTAAAATCATTCAGACGATGAGCTATAAGTACTGGCACACATGCAGATTGTCCTGAAAAACAGAACAGAATGTTTCTTTGTCTCTGGTTTGTTTGATTTGAAGTGAAAAGAACACCCTGCTCTACTCTTTCCTTACATCATTTATTTTGCAGACTGAAAGGCACGAACCTGTAAAAGAAAGCAAATCCTGGCCAAACACAGCCCTCACTGCTCTGCCGCAATCTAGTGCAATATGCAGTTCAGCGTTTAGCCTCTCAGCTCATCCATCCTAAGTAGGTCCTCTGAGGACAAGTGGATCACAGTGGTAATAACAATAAAGACATGGAGTGAGCCCACAAAGACACAAAGCTAGAGCAGCCTGCACTGACATCTAGTGGCAGGTCTGTCGAATTACAACACAGTAATTAAATATGGAAATGTACTCTCAGTTGCCAATTTATAAGGTACACGATTCTTAAACTTAAGCAGTCTCATACAACAGTGTGCAGGTCCCGCAGGAAGTTAATAAAATACCCCAGTGGTGGAAGCAGTATTCAGACCCTTTGCTTATAAGTACTACAAAAAGTATACTGCAACACAAGTAGAGTCCTCTACTCAAGTGTTTAAGTTTAAGAAGTAATATCAGCAAAATACACTTAAAGCATGAAAGTACTCACTATGCAGAAAAGCCAGCAGAGGGCTAGTGCAGTGTTCATATTATGTATGCATTCATTTGTAAACTGCAGAAAAATGTTGACAGTAAATGAGATTTTTAGGGTTCATGAATTTTATATGTAAAATCTTAATTCATAGAGTTACTAGTGAATTTGGTTCTCAAAAAGGTCAGTGATTCCCTCTGGTACATAGTGAAGTAGAGGTACACATACCTCAGAATTGTACTTGAGGAAATATTCTTACATTACCGCACTGCCTCTTTCATACAGAGTTACAGAAGTGTGTTAACCTTTGTTAAGCAGTACCCGTCTTATGCTCTGGTCATAAACGACTCTTTTCCTTCCTTCCACAGGGAAACCTGACCGTCACACCTCAACCCTGCAAAGATTCATGTGACTGGCTCACATGAGACGAAAATCTCCCGGGTGTTACCTTTTAGGCATCAGTTAAATGGTGTTTCTATCTATATTTTAGTTCCTCTGCCCCAAGGCTTGGCAGATTATTTTGTTTTTCGTTTTTTGTTTTTTTTTCT
>JAPZDX010000001.1:28007728-28020868 GCA_029783625.1 Naso annulatus | reverse complement strand
AATCGGCTGAGTTTGTATTTGTAGTTGTTAGATGTAGTTGTTATAGAATCTCACAACTACATATCACCACTACAAATACAAACAAAAAAAAATCCCATTCAAACATAGTTTATTGAAGCACAATATCAGTGTGTTGTGGGTTTTCTGGTCAGTGCGGCAGCAGTTTGTATCGATAAGATTTCCTGAAGGGAAACAATTGTGTGAAATGCAGGAAGCCATTAGGAAGCCAGGGACTCATGTCTCTCCCTGCTGAGTAAATAGTGTCTGGGCTTCGCCCCGCTGCCCCCCCAGCACTTGTAACAATAAAGGCAGGAAATGAACTGTACTCACACAGAAGCATGCAGGATGCTCATTGTGTTCCTAATTGACCAAACTAGGTTGGGTGATAAAAGCAGAATTTTTTCTTGGTTAGTTGAAAATAACTCAAAGGTAGCAGCATACAGTAGGTGTGCCCACAAAGCAGCTAATGAGGCACTGTTTTGTTGCACCATTTGGAGTTTTTTGGGCTGCTTTGGTCAGGTTGTAATTGACCCAGTTTGTGTGAAGTTGTAGATCATAGTTTGTCTAATGGCAGGAGTGGGTTTCTTACATGTGAGTATTTGAACAAACATGTCACCTGTTGTTGTGGTGCTGTGTGTGCCTCTGACTGTCAACCTGTTTACTAGTTGCTAAGCTCACCTGACTGCAACATGCTCATTTTTCTCTGTGGAATGCAGATGTGATTCAAAGGCAGACAGAGTGTTACTTATGCTGTCACCTGAGAAGCCCTCCAGGGGAAAGTTGTTTTGTCCGTAAAGAGTATTTAAACTGACCTGCATTCAGTGGAGATTGGCAGTGTAGTTGACTACTACTAATTCGTCTACTCATCAGCCTAAATTCTGTTTCTGTGTGGGTGTGTGTGTTGCAGTTGTTTCCCTGAGCTAATGTTTTTTTTCTTCCATGTATCCCAATTATAAGAATCAAATTAAATGAGCCAGTGTCCAAATTGCCATTTTGGTCTCATTGTTGGTTGAAGGATCAGTGGTTATCTGGCCCACATTTTGTGCTTAGTGTAATTGATATTTGGTTTACCCGAGATTAAGTGACAACTAAGCAGGTTAGCATTGAGGATTTTCCCAGATTAATTCCAGGAGTCCAATCTGAGCGAGCTGGCCACTCTCCCTGTATCATCCAAATGTCTGCCTTACCTGGGATTTACTAGCATATGAAAAGGAAATGAGATCAGAGGTAGTGATAAATCCTGCAGCAAAGCCGCCCTCAGAGAAAATGAGATGCACACATGGCGTCGTCAGTCAGCAGCCGCTCATGTCCTCGTTTCCCATAAATTGATTTTGGGTGTTCAGGTGGTGTGAGGAGGGGTAGTCCTTCAGACAGGAGCTTTATCAGCTAATGCCAGCATCAGCTCGGCCATATATTTTCTGTATTGGCCTTCTTGTCTCTAATAATATTTGATGCCGCTTTGTTACTTGTGTTGCGCTGTGGCATGTGAAGAAATATACTCCAGTGAAGCCTTCCGCTCTGTGTTGTAGTCCATTTAGCCTTGAGAGTCAGATTTAACACAAGAGTCATGCTAGCCATTCATGTGGTGTCCACAGACTGTTGGTTCCCCATGTCCCAGCAGATTTGCAAGCAAGCAATTTAGGTGTTGTTAAGTGATTTAGCATCTGTTTTTTATTGGACCCCAGTGAGCCACAACTGCCAACCCCCCTTCTGCCCATCACTGTCTGTGCCTGTGGCGTCAAGGCTTGCTTTTGAATTTCAATCAGCCCTGGATACATTGTTGTATTTATATGAGGGGGATGGGTCGCAAAGGGTGTTAGAAGTGGTAACTGGTTGTTGTGTCAGTCAAATATTCAGTGTGACCAATGGACAGCTCATTGGAGGCTAGCTGGTGCGTTCTCAGGGGGGCACAAGGCTCTAACTGCTGCCCGCGGGGCGAACCCTGCCCTCCATTCTTCCCACTTCGCCTTCCCTCCCCTCGTCATCCTCCTCTCAAGGAGAACACAGGCAGTACAATCAATAACAGCCTCACCCTCCTCCTCTTTCCAGCTCCCTCCCCCCTTCGACTCCTCCTCTGGTCAGCCGCTCCCTGCTTTCCATTTATCAGCAGTGTTTGATGTTGGCTTCATCATTCTCTGTCAACCCCCCAACACCTCAGTGCGCGTAATTGTGTTAGATTCGTCATGGTGGTGTGGTTATTTGGCCTGCCCCAACTGGTATCGGGCCAAAGGGCTTCTTTCCATGTACCTGCCACCCCAGATATCAGCTTTAAATGTCTTTAGTGTTTAATAAATTTTAATGTTATGTGGTAGTGTTGTGGTTTAATAGGTTCCTTAATACCCTCAGGTACATGACGTCTTTTACGAGCAAGTGTTCTCCTTTTTCCTGATTCCCATTGTTCCCAACATCCAGTGAGGCGTAAGTGTTGAGCTGATATTAAAAATCAAACACCACAGCAGGCCTGCTGCAGAGCGAGAGTTGAAAAGACGGAAAAACAAGTCTTGCATGCAAACGTGCAGTCGGAAAGAGAGGATGCCTGCATCCCAGTCACACTGTGAAATTTTCCTGGAATCATTAATTGAAAGTTCTTGCCACTTAGGCTCATTAGCAATTTATTTCTGGAAGATTGTGCTCAATGTGAATGTGTTTGACAATAACAATTTTTATTTCCCCCACACGGAAAACTGTCATTAGTGCCTGAATATTTGTTTTACTGTGTGTGTGTGTGTGTGTGTGTGTGTGTGTGAGGGAATCTGAACAAATTACTATGCTTAAATTCAGACTAAGGCAAGTGTGGTATGTTTTACCAAGGTGTTGGATAGAGCTGCACAGTTAATTGAAATTTAATCCAAATTGCAATTTTTAAATTGCATTGAGATGCAATATTTTTTAAAGGAGAAATGTGTGTGTCAAAAAACCATTGTGATTCAAATATTGTGGTGTTGCAGAGTTTTCCTGGTCTACACAGCATATTCTACAGACTGAAGAAAATATGTTTGTTTGGTACAGATCCTGCATAATCACACCATAATCATTTAAATTTGTTTTTCAGTGAAAATGAAAAAAATTCAAAAAGATCACTCCCTTTAATGTTGCAGATAAATTTACAAATGCAATATCCGTCCAAATAATCACGATAAGATAGTTTTTCAAAATAGTCAAGCCCCAGTCTCCAATATAAAGATCAATGTGATAAAACTGGACACATGTTAGTGTATTTGAAGCAGACCTTTGTTGGCAACATTGTCAATAAATTCTGTTCATTCCTGTTTTATTGTATACACCTTTGTATCACCTGAGCCCTTCTTCAACGAATGAGCGGTGATTTCCTTTTATGAGGCTCCACTGTGCAACATGTTGTGCGAGGCTAATCTCTGACCAGTACAGTTCTAGTTTCTGAGACACAGAGGGAGGATGTCATGGAAGAGAGCAGAAAGCTGGTATGCAGAGGAGTGCGGGGAAATGGGAAAGACTTAAGAGGCACAGTGAGAGAATCTGTCTTTGTCGATTACACACACACACACTACGACCTCGAAGGCCACATTAGATCTCTTTCTCCATACACCAAACTACTATTAATAATAGATACAGCTCTCTGGCTCTTCTGCTTTGTCTTCCCCTCCCCCCAGCAGTGCCCCTCGAGGCGTCTACCCTCTCTCCCTGTCCCCCTCTTCACCACCACCACCCTGTCCTAGCCTTTCCTTCCCCATCTCCCCTCCCCTGTGTCAGCTTTGAGACTGCTAGCCAGCAGCCATGGCAGGTGTGCATACATCATCATGGCACTGGCCACAAAGCCTGCAGCACCTAAACAGTCATCATCAGACAGACAGATCCACCTGCCTGAGAAGGAACCTTGTTTCGTAGTTGAGTGTATTTGCCTTCCTGTTTTGTAGCGGTTGGTGTTATCTAGGTTGAGATGTGGACATTAGCTTGTTTTGTTTTGCCTGACAGAAAACTACAGACAATGACAAATGAATGACAAATACATTCTGTGGAGATACTGAGAATAAAATGGAGTGCATACAATCTTTTCTTGACACTCCTCTGCATGCACAATGGGAAAATTCTTGTTTTATTAATATTATTTCCTGTTTGATTGTCACTTCAGCCTCGCATCTGTCATTTGATCTGGGATAGCAGCTCCTAAACACAAGCTTCCCAAGCTTAACCCTTTCACATTCTTTGCTCAGATTGCTCTTTCAAGATTCAATACCCAGCGTTTGTCATTTATCATGAGATTTATCTACAATGACCGAGATCTAAGCTAGCTTTTATTCCGAAGGATATGAATTTAAAAAATGTGGAAGCATATAAAGAAATTTTAGAAAAATGTAGCCTACATATTTATACAGTGGGTGCATGTAAAAAACTCTGCAACAGCACATCCCACTAAAATGACACATTTCCCAATGACTGCTAGTAACAATCATACTCTTTGGAATCCCAGAAAACAACCAAAAAGAGTGAGACTCAGTGTAACAGTTTGAGATACAACTATTGAGATATATACCAGAGTGATGCCTCTTGCATCTAATAGACAAGCTTTGTGATTCTCCAGAAGTCACAGTACCTCCTGTAGTCCGGGCAGTGCGCTGCTGTCAGCTCCAGGGATTGGCCAAGCTGGGAGTGGAGTGGTTGGATAGTGGGTCCACAAAGCAGTGGACAAAATTTTTTGTCAGAGTTGTTTGCCTCTCTCTCACTTGGCTGATCATTAAAAGGAAACTGTACTGTTATTGGTGCATTGCGTTTTGTGGAATGTCGGACTTAAAGTTTTTGCACAATTAACAGCAGGGAGGAAAGAAAATGGTGATAGGTTTTAATCTTTACTGGTTGGCATATATTTATTTTTAGGGGCAAGTGCACAGTAAACCCCTGATCTGTAAACACAGGACTTGGCACAAAAGGAAAAATCCATAATTGCACTCAATAATGCACAATCAGTTGACGTGCAGTTTAACATCAGCAGTCGGCCTTGAAAGATTCAAAATCTTCTGCATAGTCACTCCATTTAAAGTGAGAGGGTTTGCCAGTCAATAGAATTATTGGTCCACTTCACTGTTATAACTTTGCAAGGCAACTGTGATTTGCAAAATACACCCTCGAGTGCTTCTTCATTATGTTGGTATTTCAAAAAAACAGTCAGTCATCTGCACCATTTTTCACATTTTATTTTGTCAAATACTGTAAAGTCATGCTGATGTTTAAGCAGAACGCAAAACCAGAACAAACAATACTGAGGAAAGGAGATTTACAAACCAAAGAATAACACTGACAAGTAATCTGATTTAAGTTGCCATTTTTAGCATGAAATGGAAAATATGAACATAGAGCACTTTTCTTTGTATGGGATGCATTACATGGCACAATAGTTGCCACGTTGCATAGCTGTTTCAAAAATGAGCACCCATGTGACTCTGTTAATCACGTGTACAGGCTGATCATGGATAATATCATATATACAGCATAAATACAGTGCATTTGGCATTTGAAAGACACTAATGCTTTACTAATCCTCTCATAATGATATATGAAATGTATACCTAAACAAATGGGACCTGGATGTAAAGCAGTTCTCTAGTGTCACAACTGGCTTCCTCTTGTCTGACAGTCTCAGTTTATGGCAGACACTAAAACAGTGTAGCTGTTTGTCGAAGCATGAGCAGACATGTTTGTTTTCCAAGGCACATAAATCATTTTCAGCTTAGCATTATTTCGTCATGGACCAACAATAGGTTGGTGACCTGTTGTTTATATTTACTTATTTTACGCGCGCTCCACTGAGCTCCATCCATTCAATGATTGATGAATTATCTGCCACTCGGGACTGGAGGTTGTGGTGCAGTTGCTCTGACAGCAGCATCCTCTTGTTTGGTGGCTGCAAAGTGTAGTTGTGTTCTCAAGTCATCCAGTCACATTGGGTTTTGACTGTGTCTGTGGCAGGTTTTAAAAGACATCGCTAAACACATCTGGCTCATGACATCAGAAACTGGGCCTGATCATGGATTGTCACGGTCAAACCAGAGTACAAAAAAAAAAAAAAATCAATGAAAAATAGAGGTGGATGGTGGTAAGACTCTCAGTTGACAGATTAAGGACAGGTTTACCACATTCACAGAGGACAAATCATATTTCTTGTCCACTTCTATGGGATTATCCTTACCTAATATAGCTTTATATATCCTCTGCTGTGTTTGATATCCTTCCTGTAGTTTGAAGCAGTATATGCTGTAATTCTGCTAAGTAGAACGACAGCATTGTTACTGAGGTGATCACTCTTGTAGGAAAATGAATCTAACTGTGACCTCAATGGCTTTTGGGATCAGTCAGAGGTCTCACACTCGGATAATAAAAGATCAAACCTTTTTATATCTGTATGCAGCTCTGCGAGGCAAACGTGCTATGGACAAACAGTTGCTCAATTGCTATTAAATAATTGGCGACCTTTTCTTCACTGGGGTACACAGGAATGCAGTGGAGACTAAACCTCTGTGTATCTATCAGATTAACAGATGTGTGTGTGTGTGAAGAATGCTGAAGTGATTCAACACCTCACAGAGGATGCTTGGAAGATGGGACTCGGTATTTGGCGGTTTCAGGCTTTAGTTGGGAGCATTGCCCATCGGAATTTGTTTTCCTTTTCCTAAGGGAGCACCCCCCCACACACACACACACTGTGCCTGAGACGATTCATCTTCCTGTCATCCTATTGATCCCCTACAACACTCATTGATATGGGGAACAGGCTGTTGAGCCCACATTGGGAGGCTGGTGGCTGCTGTTTGACATTGAGGTGTTTTAAATGGAATAAGGGGAATGATTCATCTGGCCAGAATTATTTTCTCAGAGTTGGGGTACCTTCCATTTCCACTTAGAAAATGTCTCTCTCAGAGGGAAGAGCTGGCGTTTATGAAAGCCCAACACCCAGGCAACCGTTTCGATATGAGAATGTAAATAACATTGCACTATCGTCTCTGCGCAGCCAGCCACAGAGGTGTGTTGGAGATGTTTGACCTTGTGTATACTGTATGTATGACAAAACCCTTTCAAGAGGAGAGTACATAGAAACAAAGAATTTTAATCTCCCAGCATCAAGTGGCCTCGCTGAGGATTCCAGTTTGCTATCTAGCTGCAGACACGCTCCTTCTGCAGTTTGCTCACCAAACGAGAGCGGGTGGCGGCTTCAGATGCATTTCAAATTGTTTACTCAGCTGAAATTTGAACAAATCTCGAATCCACTCAGAAAACTAGAATCTTTTTTTCTTTTCTCCTCTTTTTTGCAATGTTGTGTTTTAATTTGAGCTTCATTTACATTCATATTGAATTTGTCATGTGCCATATGCTCCCTGATGTTGTCATGGGATACCGGCCAGGCTCGACATTTCCTTTTTGGAGGCAGCTGAGCACATTCATTTGTATTTGTTTTAAAAGATGAGATAAGAGAAGAAAAGTGCCTCCTCAGGCTCTGGGTAAATGCCAGATGCAATCAAGATGCTAGAATTTTCCACTGTTACATTTGAGTTTGACCTATGCTAGCAGCCAACAGGTTCTCCATCAGTGTCATGTTGCACCAGTAAAGGTGAGGTTTAATAACTTAGATTGTGATTTATCTTAAGAAACAACTAGCATGCAAAAATCCCACACAAAACGAACTAATGAAACTCCTGCAGTGTCCCTCAGGCCTGATCTAGTCCTGTCAGTAACTCTCTCTCAATGCATTCACTGTGAATGAGAAGTGAAAATGAGTAGTTTTGATGGAAAATGAGATCTCAGGCACTAGCCAAGCAGCACTGGCACAATCAAGGGGCTCTGGTCCAGTAATTTACAGCAAAGTTTAGCCGGCACACCCCTAAACACACTCAAGCTTTTCTTTAACCTGGGATGGTCTGGCGAGATCTCTCCATTCAGGACTTGTAAGTGAATAAAGACCATTGTGAGGTGCCAGAGAACTTGTCCATTAATAAGCTGTATGCCTAGTCAAGTGGCACAGGAAGCATAGGGGTCAGGCCCGCCCTCCTATCATTATACCTTATCCACTTCCCAGTAAAAGGCCCCTAGCCACTCAGCTACAGGTCGCCATGGAGACCCAGGACAGGGAGCGGAGTGTGCGGTGGGGGTCGGGGGTTGGAGAGCGGTGCAGACAACCATTAGCAGCCCATTCCATGGTAATTAATGATCATCCCAGTGGCTCAAAATCAGGGCCCAGAGAAAAACAGACACAGAGCTCACTTTCTGAGAGCAAATGTCACAGCGGCAAGAAATATCTACTGGAGACTGGAGAGATGGTTTTTGTTATGATTGGAAAAATGGTGACAGGATGCCATTGAAAGCTGTAATGTTGCACATGGGGGAAAAATGATGGATGGGAAAGTGATTTATGGTCAGGATGGAAAGTAGGGACCATGTGCAAGGAAATAATAGTTTTCATTTGCATAAGCATCTCTCCACACACAAGTCTGTTCTCCGTTTTTCAAGGACAGAATAATTGAGAAGAAAAACTTACAAAGCGCTCGCCTCTTTCACAACACCTCTGACTGGTGTCTATCTGCTGCCCTAAGATAATCACTTGTCCAACCGCGTTATGAACGCTGTTCACATCGCAAATATGAATTTCACATTATTGGGTTTGTAATCAAATCTGAGCTCTGCTTGCCCTTAGGGGATTTTCAGTCAACCGGTGAGCCTGGCAGCCAATCAACCAGCCACGGCGGCTTTGAAGTGTCAGCAGACACAACTACCCATCTTCCCCCTCTCTCCTCAAGCAGATAGCTGTTTCCATGCTGCACAAGCACACGTGGATACACTCAGACGCAAAAGCAATTCTGTGGGCAAATAAAAATGCAAACAAATGCCTCACAGATGCCCATGTTTGAGCACGCTGAAGGGCACAGACAATAACGTGGCGCTCATACTCACACGTGTATCAGAACAATTGGTGGCACACAGACAGAAATTGTTGCCACACTATTCAGTACGGGCCAGTGCTGCGCTGACAAGGTGTGTATGCTCTGTTAGTCTGGGCTCACAAACCACACACACACGCGCGCACACAGCACACCTTTATCACACAGACACACTGGACAGATTAAGAGGAACCCTGCCAGTTTGATGTGCAGGTGGAGGTGGGGATGTGATGGCAACAGTGTTTAACTGTCTGGCGTTTTTTGAAGTACTCAGAATTGTGTGAGACAGTTTCAGACATTTGATTGCAACAAATTAACTCGTCAATCTCACTCAACAAATTGCTTTATTTGAGACATAAAGAACTTCAAGCTCTGTGATGAGTTCATTGAACTTATTGCAGGATATTTCATGCTTTTATTTAGAGCACTTTGGCATGAGTTAGTGCTTAAGTGGATGGATGATAATTATGTTGACAGGTGCGATGGCTTGAGTCGTTTCTTGTTGTCCGGTATTTGCAAGCCAGACTTCAATGTCTTTAGTTTTAAGACTGCCATTTTCTTCTCAACATTATTAGAAGATTTGTCCTCTGCAGTAGGGCTGCACAATTAATCAAAATTTTATTGATATCGCAGTATGGCCCACTGCAATTTTCAAATCGTATGTAGGTGCAGTTATGTTAAAGGGGAAATGTGTGTCAAAAATATCATTTAGTTTAAACATCGCGGCACTGCACACATCACATTCTACAGACTTAAGAAAACATCTTTGTTTGGTAAAGATCCCTGCAACAACCACACTATAATCTCATTAATATCTTTTTTTAATGAAAATGAGTGTAAGAATTGAAAAATTATAATATCCTCTTAAATCACAATTCATATCGTAATCACCATATCAGTCCATATAATCACAATTAGATATTTTTGCAAAGCTTTGCAGCGTTCTTTGTAGCCAAAGTGGCTGTCTGAAGTAAATTAAAGATGAACACAACCTACGGATCAAATGTCTGGATTCTAACCTGTTCTCAGTCCTAACAATTGATGCTAAAAGTGCTGCAAGTGAGTTTTGTTTCGTTACGATAAGAGGGTTGAATAAGCAGCTAACAGCAAACTTACATCGTATAGGACAATAAGAGCACAACACTCAACAGCAACTTTCAATATTCTGTCCAGTCTGCTCCCACAAATGGGCTGCTGCCTCTGTTCGGCTCTTTGATATTTTGGTTTTTTGTCTACTACAAATCTTAGGACAGTCAGATTTGGCAGAACAAACTTCTTCTCCATTTTCTTGGTTACCAGGGCGACAAGTTCAGTCCCATTGAAAATATAATTGTTTGATTTTGTTTTGGAGAACTAAAAAACCTTTGATTAAAGCTCTGGCAGCGCTAACAACAAGTCCCGACCTTTTGACTTGTAGTGTGCATTGATAAAGTGGGATGAATAAAGATGTGGAAGAGCTGCCGTTTTACCCAGAAGTATCAGAATTCTGAATGCATAAGTGGGTAATTTGGAAATAATTATTTAGCAAAGCCTGCTAATAACTTCAGACAAATACTTACAAACATTCCCGACATTAAACATACTAAGTTGGATTTAGGCGTCACTCTTCTGCCTTTGTTAGCACTCAGACTCATCAGTTCATTTCCTACATACAGTAGGTCCGGTAAGTGATACAGCCAGTGGTTGTTGTTATTCTAGACATTCCTGCTGAGGGATGCATTACCCTTTGTGGCGTGGCAGCGAATTCTAGCATGTCTGTCACCCACCGACTCATCCCACAGGCGCTATCAGTGCTCAGCCTCTCACAGGCGTGCATGTACACACTGTGCCTCCTTCTCTTAATCTCTCTGTCTCTCTCTCTGGCTGCACCTCTTATTTATCTCTCTGGCTCTCCCTTTGCTTTACCTTCCCTCCTCCTCTCACTCTCTCTCTTCTCTGCCTCCCAAATGCAGTGAAGAGTATTATCAACTAGGAACCATACCCTTGGCTAGGCTAATGCAGCCTGACCACACACACACACACACACACACACACAAATGCACTAAAATGCAGATACAGTATACACAAGCACAGAGAGAGAGAGAGCACCCTTATCAGTGGCCGCTGGTGTCAGACCCTTAATTAATTTTGTCATTAACTGAATCCCATTACTCCCATTGCCATGACGTCTCACCCTTACGGATGGAAGACACCACTAACACACACGTATTATGCTCTCTCCCTCACACACACACACACACACATCATAACACACACAGATGCCAATTCTGTCCTTTCTCGCTGGCATCCATTTACATCCTAATGATGGAAGTAAATCCCCTCTGTGCGATCATGTGACCTTTCACCCCTTCTTGCGAGTCACTGTGGGCACATTCAGGTCGGTGCAGCCTATCTGCCACCAGACAGAGAGGAAGAGGGGCGGGCTGATGAGCAGGGATGCAGATGGGCATGGTGAGGAAGAGCGAGGTGGAATGAGAAATGAGAAGCAAATGGGTTATTAAGTAAAAGTGCAAGCTACTTAGAGACAAGGTGAGAGAATTTGAGCTGAACCAATTTGCTGTATTTTTTTTTTTTTCTTTTTTTGTTCCTGACCTCCTCACCGCCTGATGTGTTGCAGCAGCCTCTGGGCTACACGGGGACCAGCGGTGAAACTGTTTACTAGACTCACCAGCTCATTTCCTTTCGAGAGAACTGCTCGTGGCCCAGCCCCTCTCATGCCTGATACCGATTTCTCTCCTGCTGCTCACCGTTGTCTGTCTCTGCAGCTCGCTCCCCCTCTTGCCACAATGATCTCTGCCACAGCAGGCTGTGGTGCAGAGTAACCTGACTCCATTTTGAAACCCAAGTGGCCTTGTTATGACTTTCTGACTTGTGGAGAAAGTGATCTTGGCTTGGAGGCAGGAAGGGGACAAACTCTTTTCTGGGGAATTCAGACTTTGAATTTCATATAGTTCTGACTTTGTTATTGTTTCGGAATCACTTAATTGATGTTCCACCGCTGTTCTGTTTATGTTTTCTTGCCTAAGTGAGCTGGCTCTCCCTCTCTTACATAAGAGTTCTTCTTCTTTCCTCCTCTTTGTCTGTCCCTTTGCAGATAAAATTTGCTTGCGGTGCATTCGGTGGTTTTGAGTGAGCGGTTTTGAGTGTTGGTTGGGTACTTTGTGCTCCTAGCTTATGGGTTTGAGTTTGGTTCACCACTTACATTGTTGTTAAGATTATCCCCACATCTTACTGGAAATATTACAATGCTGGCATCTCCTGCTGGTGTGTTTGGCTCAGACTTGTATATATTCCTTGAGATTCCCTTTGTTTGAATCCAATCCAGGACGTCTGTCGCATGTCTTCCCCTTTTGTCTTCCACTCATCTGTGTTCTTTTAATCTAAGTACTACATTGTAGAGCTGTATGATTTAGTGGAAATTAGTGTGATCGTAATATGATGAAAGCAAAATGGCATGCAAAAGAATATAGAATGAATGAATAATTTAGTCAAATACAACCCTGAAAGTTCCCAGAAATTGTACAATGCTGGAGGCAAATGCTTCACAATCAGTGCCATTTTACTCAGTGGGCACAACAAAGCACCCGCTAATCCATGCTAATACATGAGGGTCTAACATGTAAAATATCACAGTGCGCCAGCCTGTACCCCCTGTTGGTACGTCTCTATCCTGTGTGGTGCGATCAGTCAGTATGTTTACATGATGTTAGAGAAGGTTGATTTATTATGTAAGTCCAACTAAACTGGAGTTGTAGAATACATGTAAACATGTTAGAGTTAAATTTCTCAAAGTTGGACTAACACACTCAGATAATGTGGTTGGGGATTGATTTACTCTTGCATATATATGCCTCAATAAGCCCCTAACTGGCCTAGGTGTTCTGCATATGATCTGTAGTTTTCTGCTTTGATCTATGATCTGAAAGTCAAACAGCATAAATTCGGAGAACAAAGTCGGGAAGAAATTAAGAATACCATAAGCACAAGGCACAAAGCACAAAGCACATTTGTACCACGAGTAAAAGTGTAGAAGAATATGTACGAAATGTATAGTGCTGTGTAGTGGTCCGTGTTTTAACTGTTCGACATGGAACCCAGTTGCCTCTTGCTAAAATGTTTGTGGCTTGTTTGGTTTGCGATGTAAAAGGTCAACCAGAAGAAGGTCCAATAGCAAACAGCTGAAACGGAACATATCGCAACTTACCTTTGCAGAGTCGGACATATTTCCATCACGAAACAG
>JAPZDX010000001.1:27992252-28002951 GCA_029783625.1 Naso annulatus | reverse complement strand
AATACAGGGCGTTAAACAAAGGCAGAAGTCCAACTGTTAACTTCTTTGCACTACGTGCTTTGTGTTTTTTATACATTAACTATTTATCTGTATTTTAATTTTTACTTCTACAGCTCACAGGACATGAGCAATGTGGAGGACACAAAGGAAAATGTTTTAAATGATGCCTTGAACAGTGTGTAAGTACGACATTCTAATGGTATTTATTACTCCTTAGTGTTCTTATCTTAGAAGTTATTGTTTCTGTATATGTCCTTCAGTTTGTACACACATAATTCATACATAGTGTGTTACCGATCCGAACACTCTTATTGTTGTGTGGTTTCTGTTTTTTTAAAAACATTTTTACACATATGCCTTCATGTTGTGCCTCAACAGAGCGGATGAAGCAGTAAAGGAAGAACCAGTTGATGTAGCATTAAAGGAAGAACCACCTTTTGATCTAATTCCAGTTTCTGTAATTGCTGAGACTGCACATGATCCACCTTCACCTGACCCACCTTCACCTGACCCACCTGTGCATGACCCACCTGCACATGAAGATCCTCCCGATGAACCCTTTTTACATCCAGCTCTTTTCCCCCGCCCACATCTTGTCCTTTGTGAAGGTGATATCATAGGTGCTAAAGCTTCAATCGTATACGAGGACTGCTTAAGACAACTGGCAACATTTCTGATCCTGCCGGTGAAGAAATGTTCAGTCATTTTAAATACTGGAGCGACGTGTAACTGTGTTGCCCCATTTGAGGTCAACGTCATTTCCAAGGGCACAGCAATGACAGTCGAATGGGTAAGTCTAGATGGTCACAGCATATCGTAACTGTAAATTCGTATTTCTGATAAAGAAAGTGCTGTAGAGGCGATATTCAGTTATACCTTGTTTATACTTTTAGGTCTGTTCCAATGGACACAACTTGTGGAGGTGGAATTCTCAGCCTGTAATGAAGTATGGGATGCAAGCTGGAGATTTTCTCTTGTCCACCAACATTTTGTTGTCTGGCAACAACTACACAAACATTGCTCTCTTGTTTAAATGTATGAACATGGGAATGGTGAACAAGCAGACATTCTTCACCATTCAGGACACTTACTGTGTTGACGCAGTGAAAGACTTCTGTGAAGAGAGGAAGTCTGAGGCCAGCGGTCACCTTCAGTGGAAAGATGTTGTGGTCCCAGGTGCTTAGCTTATATTTTACCATCTTGTAGGTATTGAAGACTTCAGACAATGAAAGTGTGATTATGTTTGCATTTTGCAGCTTACTTTTTTTAATTATTCCTTTTTTTTTTTTCCCTTCAGGGAATGAAAGTGAGTCGCCAGGCCATGCCAGCAAGCGCCAGTGTTTCAGTTCCCCAGTTTATGAGGCAAGAAATCTTCTTGCTTCTCTGGACTATAATTTCCACCGAGACCGACCAACAATGAAAACAATTAAAGGCAAACACATGTATGTTTTACACCTGATGCATTCAGTTTTACAGGCACTGACATATTCAGTATTGTTACAATCAGTGTTGTATGTGTAAATTATTTTTTTTACCTGTACACTCAAGGTAGTCAGTTAGCTTACAAGGCAGCTGGATTTGCAAGATCGCATGATCACTTAAAAGAGAAGTTTGTGTTCTTGTACATAAAGCCTCATAATAAGGATATTTACGATCATATTTGATGTTCTACAGCATTATTATGACGACCGGTGCAGTCCTGAGGACAGGAGCTCATTGCTGACGTCACCGCTGGCTGGAAATGGTTGAAAATAATGGAGGAGCATGTGTACTCAGGCAATCTGTCGAAGAATGCAACACTCATTTTAAAAGACTGGAAACTCACCGAATGTTCATCAGTATCCTGTCATGTACCAACACTAAAACACGATGTTAAACAACAGCATATGAGCCATTTTTGTTTCATGAAGCAATTGAAAGAGCGGTTTCCCAGTTATTTATAGGTGTTGAACACCACTAAGCATTTGGCGAGATTCATGTCTTTTAAAATGAGCGTCCGTGGTATTTTTCGACAGATTGGCATAGTGCACTTGTCCCTCCTTTGTTTTCAGCCA
The DNA here is from genome assembly GCA_029783625.1 of Naso annulatus. NCBI lineage: Eukaryota > Metazoa > Chordata > Actinopteri > Acanthuriformes > Acanthuridae > Naso > Naso annulatus. The sequence goes on along the minus strand of JAPZDX010000001.1, from coordinate 28,000,897 downwards.
GCGGTAATGTCAGCAATGAGCTCCAGCCCTCAGGACTGCGCAGTTTGTCATAACAATGCTGTAGAAAATCATATATGATCATAAATGTCTCAATTATAACGCTTAATGTGCAAAAAAACCAAACTTCTCCTTTAATATCAGTATCAGCATCAGTCCTCTTTAAAAAGGTTTGTCTGTGGTTTTTTTTGTATTTATACTGTTAATCGCTTCTTTTTGTGTAAAACCTTTGTTTTCCTGCTTTTGTAGCATCCTTACTGTGCTCCTTTTAAAAAAAATCAGGCTTACTCTTCTTCCCTTTGAGCTTTGGGCAAGCAGGCTGAGGACTGAAAAAAGCAACTGATAACAGCCCTGGAAATGAGAAAATGAATGGTTTTACATAGACCATGAAATGTCCACCTAATGCATGCCATTTATTTATGTGTGATTAGTGTCAGCCTTTTTTTTTACGTGCTGGTTTTATTTGGCTTGAAACAGGCTCGGAGAGATGAGGGCCAAATTGATTCTGAACGAGACATATCGGCTGGTTAATGAATCTGGTTAATTGACTGTGTAAGGGGCTGCCATAACAGTCAGACAGTTTAGAGCTGCAGCAGCCTGCAGAATCCTGCCGGGGCATCTGTGAGTACGTCACTCTGCTCCTATTGATTTTGGTCCTCTCTTTGAGCCACGACACCATCAAAATTATTGTAAGCAGAAAAGGATTATGACTGTGATGATGGAGGTCATTATTGCTCTATCGGGGGCATTGGGGTGTCTTGACACTCTTGTAAAGTGATTAGCCTCTTCACTGAGAGTGTAGAAGGGTCCCGTTGGGCTTTGCAACCCACTCTCCCCCTTCAGGGACTGGAGCTGACAGCTGTGTGTGACAGGTGGAGACAAAGAAACTTCCCAAAAACAGAGTGTGGACTGTTCTGCCTAGGAGACTCCTCCACTCTGCAGTTCTTCCATTGTTCCACTTCTTTCAGGTAAGGGTGGAAGAGTTTTGAAGAGCTTGTGGTTTTCACATCACAGACAATGAAACGTAGAGCCCCCGACTGCGCAGTGACAAAGAAATCCATGGTCCCTGTTCTTAAGCACAAATACGCCCACTGCTGCACAGACAGCTTGTGAAAATGGTGTCTAAGGCATCTCCCTAGATATTTGCATGGCTGTCCAGGAGCTGCCTCCTCCTCACAGCTCCTCCTCAGATCATCGCCACCTTACTGAGGAGATTTTATTGCCCCTCAATTCTCTAGATCTCAGAAACCCACTGAGATACAGAGCACCCCTCCCTGCACTCTTCCTAATCCTCTTTGTTCTTTGTTTGTTGTTGTTTCTTTCTTTCTTTCTTTGTGTGCTGCTAGGCTTATTCCCCCTGTGTGCATTAGACTCTGCTACTACCATTTTTTCTGCTGTATTTACTTGTCCTCGTCCAGTTCCTCCTTTCGTTCCTTTTCTTACTTTCCCTCCCACCTTGCTCGCTCCAGCTCAATAAGCAAACAAACTCACTTCCTCTTGACACTCGGCTCCGTCGCGGTGATTTGCTGTGCTTGTCAGGTCGAATATTGAGCGACATTGTGGCCCCTGTCAACAAAAGGAAGGCCCCGGAAACCAGAGGGGCGGCGTTATTTGTGCATAGGGTGGATTATCTCCCCCGCTCGCCATTCTGCCTTTTCTCATTGTCTGGCGTGTAACCGGCATGCAGAATACCGATGCCAGGATAGCTCCCATGTGACATCCACAAGGCACAATGCCTGCCATGCTTCACTTCACCAACTCACTTTGGTAAACTGGATATTACACACGTGGCATTTTCATAGAGACAGCCGTGTTCTGACCTGCTTTGCTGGTATCCTTGTCTCTCTAACCCTATGGACAATGTCCAACATCATTTTCTTGATTTAATTGGGTAAAAGGGGGGATTACAGGAGGGGGTCCCTGTGAATGTTTCCGAAGGTGACCTTGCTGGGACAGCGGTTAAGGATGTGCAGCCAATTGAATGTATGTTCCTGCATTTCCAAGTCCACATCCTTTCCTGCTTTCATTACTGCATGCTGAGTCCATGGCTATGTCTGTATCTGCCTGTGTTCTAAATTCAGCAAACGTAGGTTTTGTAATGTCTGATTGCCTGCATGTCTGTGTTTGTATGCATAATGCTGCCTCTCAGTCGGACAGGCAGTTTACAAAGAGAGCGTTCAAGCTGTGGAAAGACAAAGAACACACTCAGGTGAAAGACAGATTTTGAAATGGAGATGGGGTCTTGGCTGAAGGGAGAAAAGACAACCAGCTCACCCGTCCTCCTTGCCCTGATTACACCCCGCTGAGCTGCGGTTGGACATTGTAATCAATGGCGCAGCAGGTGCTTTAACCCTCATTGACACAGGTAGTGTGGCCGGTACACACATCACTATATGCAATTTGCTCTCAGACGCAACACTTCTGGACACAGAAATTAGACATGCACACCGTACACACTGCCACCATGCACAGTGTTTGTTTTCCTGCGAGTAATGAGATGCAAATGATCATGCATGGGGAATTGGGGACCCCAAGCCACAGGAGAGGATGTAGGGGAAGGGGGAGGGATGTGACACTCGTGTTTGCATGGTGGGACATTCTTAGCTGGTAAACCCAGCAGACAAACAGATTTCACGGCAGGGAACACCACTATGTGTCAAAGGTGTCATGCCAAAATGGGATAGCACACCCGTCTATAGGTGGAAAAATGGGGAGGCATGGTGGCACTGGGTGCTGTCACACCTCACAACAATGGAGCGGGATAGCTGGGCCCCTGCTTCCCTGGTGGTATTAAGGATGTAGGTTAGAGTACAAAAAACCAGGAAAAGCTATGAGAGTCTTGGCAGTGGATGTACAGAGCAAGTAGAAGGCTTGTCACCATCTTTACTTGTAATACAGTAGCTTCAGGCTAACAGGTTGTGTTAAGTAGGATACTGGCTTTCTCTGTGCTGGTTTCCCCAAAGTAGAAGTGGGTGATGGAAGAGCGAGTAAAAAGGGCTGCAAGGAAGGCAAACACCATAAAATCAATGTAAATGTATGTAAATGTAACATGTTGTCTAAATGCAGGAGTTTGATTGCAGGCACCTTGCAATTGCATGGGAGCATGTACTGCAAAGCCAGGTGACGGTACAGTCCAGGTTTATTTTTAGGCTCCTGAATGAAACCAGCTGCTTCATGCCATTTTCCAGAATCAAAATCACAAAAAGAAGAGGCCCTGCACACCATTGAGAGCTTGCAATATAGAACTGGAGCTTTATTAAGAACGGACAGACGTGTCGATCCGAATGGATGTTCCTTGAGTCCAATTCTCCAGACCTGAGGAAGATCAATTTGGATCAAAACATTGGCTGTCCATACTTAATAAAGCTCTAGTTCTATATTGCAAGCTTTTGACGGTGTGCAGCACCTCTTCTTTTTGTGCTTTGTGACCTCTTCTGCCTTCTGCACCTGTTACCTAAGTCTTTTTTGAGTGTGCAGAAGTATTTTTTTCATCATCCAGAATCAAAATCAGAAATATTTTATTATATTTTGGGGGTGTAGAAATTGTGTTGCATACAAAAATAAGAGAAAGGCCTATAATATGTAAATATAAGCAAATAACCATAGATTATGAATGTTAAGTAGGCATATGTGTAGTGTAAATGGAAAATGCACAGTATAAATATAACAGTAAGTGTATTGCATTGCATATTAAATTATTGCTTGTTATTGCACAGTTATCGTAGAGTCGTGCAAGTCAAGATGTATATTAGGTCATGAGAAGCCATAGTTGCTGACAGGTTTCTTTAAAGCTCAGAGGACTAAATTGTGTTTGAACCAGTATAATATCAGACAGAATATCTGAGTAAAGTTTTTTTATTTATTTATTTATTTGTTGTTTTACTGAAAGCTTGTAGTGAGTGATGAAATTGCAATGCTTGCGCTGACATTTCAGAATTTAAACTGAAGAAGGTCTAAGTGTTGAACATGTTGAAAACCTTCTTTGTCCGCCCACGTTTCTACACACTGATATTTGATTGTCACTTGTGTTGGCTCACAAGTTAACTTCATCTAATCTCTCAGACAATGGCTGTAATGGTGTGACGGGGCCTTTGGCTTTCAGTGTCACCCATCATCGTGCATGCGTAGAAACAGGCTGGCAGCTCGGTGCTTTGGGACCAACTGTAGTGGCAGACGGTGCATTCAGGGGATGGACTGTGGCACGCTGTGTCAACCATAATCTTGTGATGGACTCCATAATGCCCCCTAGAAGCTTAGTACACACATGCCATAATTTTGAATATAAAGCATTGAATAGCTCACCTGAAATTTCTTGACAGCAGTGTCAGAAGATCTGATTAAAAATGCTTCTGAGTTTGTTCCCCGGTATCCAACAATTTACGATAACAAACTGGCATGAGCGACAAGGTTTTTAGGGTGAAGCTTCAGATGTTGTCGTCATATCTTATGACATAATCACTCAGCTCTCTGCAGCTGTATGCTGACATCTGTTCCTTATGCAACACTCTACAAAGCTATGCCATAGTATATGCATTTAAATATTGATTTAGAATATGAATTTCAACTTTATGAATGAAGCTTCAGAACTTCAAGCTATTTGCCCAAGTTTGCAGTTACACCTGAAGAAGTCAAATTATTTTGACTGGTGTGCACAATTACTGTAAGAAAAGCAAAAGCGTATGTTTTGACTAATGTGACTTTTTGGGACTGGGTTTTTCTAAATATTGTAAAACAGTTTAAAGTCTTGTCTGATGCCCTACTGAAAAATCATGTGCTTCGATATGTACCAATATTAAAACTGAAAAATCCCGTGGGCCCTTGTCTTGTCATCACCTCACTCTCATTCTTTTATTCTTTTCTCTGCTTACAAATTAAATAACAATCATTAAAGTACAAATCACTTAATAATTTGAGACATACAACTTCAGCGGAGGCAAAAACAAAACTGCACATCAAGTCTTCCCCAACGTTGGGTCCTCTGTTTTTCCACTTCTCAAGCACAGCACGTGTAAGATTAATGTTCTTCTTTTCCATTCCAGCTGCCTTTTCTTATTGACCTTAAAGTCAGTCACAGTTATGCACAAAGGATGTCACTGGACACGTAATAGAAGAACCACACTGGGATGTCCTGGGTAATTGAAAATTGAACAGACATTTCAGTGCCATGCTGTTGTGCAGCCATAAATCGTGGACACATAAAATTGCAACATACGGCTGTTTGTTATTCATTTTGCAGCTTTATTTGAGGAAGCAGAGGAGATCAGAGGGTCCCGTGGGGCAAATGTTGCACGGTGGTCTGGACATTTGTCTTGATCTCAGCCTGTCAGAGTGAATGTCACGAGTGTTTGTATGGTTTCATGGAGAGAATCTTAATGAGATCTATATTACTGCTTTATGCTTATTTCTTCTTCTGCCTGTTTTTCGTCATCAGTAAATGAGTGCATGTGTTTTTGAATGTGGACATGCAAATTCTCAATTAGTCATTGTGTTATAAACTACTATAATGTGTTGAGTATTCAAACATCTAGTTGCGTGGGTGAATGTGTGAGAAGAGTTCAGTCGTCGCTTCATGGTGGCTTTTGTTATCGGAGCTGGTTGCTGAGCCAACACGAACACTTTGAGTGTGAAGCAGTCGCTTCTCTTTCATGTGACTTCTTCCTTTTTGCATGTAAGAAATGTTTTACGTTCTTAAAAAAGCATGTGTATGGCTTCCTGGGTGCTTTTTGCCTGTTGCATGTTTGTGAAGTGAAAAGTGAAAGAGACTGGGAAAGAGTTGCCCAGTCTCTATTCCAACCACCTCCCTCCAATTTATAGCTCTTGGAGAGAGATCTGTCTGACAAGAAGCCTGTAATTAAAGCTGAGAAAAAAAACCCTCTTCAAATGCCCTCCAGAGATTTTCTCTTCCTCTTTTTTGGAAGAGTTAAGGGAAGAAAAAGCTTTTCCATCTCCTTGTCGCATTCCTAATCCTCCTCTACTCCGCCTACTCATACAACTTCAAACTTTACCTCCGGGGACCATTGTCAGTGCATAATAACCATAATGAACTAAAAGTTATTTGCTTTTAAGTGGGATGTTGTATATACAAAGAAAATCACTGTTAAATGTCAAAAGAGTGAGTTTTTCTTCCTGTTTTCTGTCACTATTTCACCGTATAACTGACTTCAGCCTGAGGCGTCTTGAACTCTCGTGTAGCAGTTTGTATCATCACCATGTTGGCCACATACCACGAAGTATTATTGACTGACATTGAGCCCTGTTGATTGATCTGAAATTATGGTGTGACCGCCTTTCATGTTTAAATTTGACGGCTAATCAATACCTCCATCAATAAGAACAAACCCTGAGGCTCCGGAGCTGCTGCCAGCAGGTTGCAGGGTTCAGTAACAAATCAGTGTCACAGTCCTTTGACACCAATTTATATTTCTGTAAATTTATTTTAGTTTGTTTGTATATTTACAGAGATCTGACTGATGCTCGTAAGTATTTGCACTCTGTCGAACCCCGTTTTTGCCTCTATTAACACTATATTACTTTAAAGTACCAATTAAGATTAATGTGTTTTTTTAAATTCATGAAAATGTCAAACATGTACAGATATGTAACAGAAAATAATAGTTTCTATTGCTTTAGATCCTAGCAGAAAACATTACCTTTACCTTATTTCAGATGTGACTTTTAGATGAATATATGCACACACATACTCCACTAACAGCTTTCCACACACTCCTGAAGTGACGAGGAAGGTGTGCAAAAAGATACTTAAGCAGACGGCAGAACTTGCAGAACTGTGATCTGTTAATTAATAAAAATATGTTTGCAGTCTCAGGCAGAACAAGCCTTTTTATTAACTGTGCTTGTTAGCGCAGTCACACGTGTGTGCGTGTCCTCACTGACACAAACCAAACGAATGTCTCCACCGTTGTTTACTGCACCTATGACATGTTCACCTCATTAACTTGTATAGCCCCCCTAAGATGTGTTCGACAAAGACACAGTCCTCCCACATGTTCTTTGCTCATTAAGGCAATGGTTCAGAAATACATATCCAAGGGAAATTATTTATACAGAGAATCTGATTAGTTCTACATTCAATTTAGCTGTTTAAACCTGTTCCGTCCAGCTTATTTTTATGCCATCACCATATATTCTCCTTTAATGACTGCTGGTCTCCTTTTTTAAACTGGCCTGACATCGTCGCAAGAGAACAGAAAAGCGTCGAAGATGCTTTTCACAGAGTTCTCTCTGCAGTCTGCTGAAGCAAAGGATCCAGCAGGACTCCAGCTTTGCCCAGGTAACCAGTCTGAGCACAAGTCTGACAGGAAAGGCTTTATGATTCTACAGTCTAAGAAATTTCCATTATGAGGCCATTAGCAAAATGTAAGCGTGCAATGACAGGAGATGTATGATTATTTTTTGAAAGAACAAAAGTCCTCTTGGTTGTGTTAGAGCATATTCACACATGTTGAAAGTCATTGTTTCTGCATGACATCAACATGGGATTCCCCCTGTATTTCTGACCTGAGTGCGACTGTTCAAGTCAAGCTGTGATGGATAGGAAATGGTTAAAAGCCGCTTGTGGAGCGAGCGTTTAGTCTGCCACGGTGGACCCGCGCAGCCAGCCGACTGAAGCGGGACCAGCGCGGTGACTGAGCCGAGCTGGCCGGCTGCCAGGAGCGCCCCACGCTGCAGACAATACCCACCTGTGTTAGGCAGAGGAGGGGGTTGGTGTGAGACTGATTTTGTGTGTGCCTGTGTGTGTGAATGTGCACACATACACAGCTAGTTATTTTGTGCTCAAACACACAGAGTGGCTCCTCCTCCCTCCTCTCGCCGCTCTCCACATGTCTGTCAACAAGCTCCAGCTCTTGTTTTGGCTCATTGTGCTGGACGCCGATGTTTGAAAGCAAACTCAGAAATGAAAATTGAAACTCGTTTTTGAGATGACGAGGGCTTACAAATGGACAGAGGGTCTACTGGTTGCCTGTGCATGTCTGTTCAAAGGATGCCCCCGTCACCGATGCCAGACACCCCCAGTTGGATCCCTGCGACCCTTCCACAAATGTGCCGGAGGCTAGAGGGGTGAGGGGAGGGAAGTAAGGGGGTCCCTGGGGGTCTTTACTCTCTGGTTACTGCAAAGAGGCTGCCACTGCCAGAGGGTCGCCATGGCAACGCTATTTGATTCCTACAACAATGCCAGAGCGCTCCCCCCCTTCCATCCTCCTCCATTTCTGAGCTACACACACATTCACAGACGAGGCCTGTGTGATTGAAAGATTTTGTTGGGTATCACGACAAAGTGGCTGCAGCCGTAGTTGATTCAAAAGAGGCAACAATGCCGTCTCAAATTAAAAGCTAATCTATGCGTAATTACAATGTTGTCTGTAAAATAATTAAAATCGTGTAATTAATACCATTATGTTATAAATCCTTATTATCATAATAAATTTAATCTATTTTCATCATTTAATTAAAAACCAAAGATACTCCAGTGAGCCAGAAAAAGCAAGACCATGCATGGCTTCTTTCGTCTTTTCTCGGCCAAACTGGAATTTATTGTGAAGACGGGCTCCTTTTGACTGTGTTCAGTGTAAACAAGCACAAATTCTTAATAGCTGCAACCAGCAGCAAAAAATGTTGGGATGCAAAAT